>CM032228.1:127675000-128005000 GCA_019009955.1 Riptortus pedestris | reverse complement strand
CAATATATCGTTTTGTGATTTACAAACAAACAAAAATTGGCGAAGAAAAATCCTCTGGTCGTTTTTCGGCCCACTTCAAAATGTATTCCATTGTCGGAAATGATTTTTTTTTTTACATCTGTATGATTATCTACACTTTTGGCATACATTTCTGAACAGAAACATAGAAACGAAGATTCCTTTCAAACAGCATAATTCTTGTTTATAAAGAATATTGATACTGTGATTCGTGTCACTAATTCCCTTTAAAATGTAGGTCTAATATTCTCTTTATAATGTAAGAAATAGACAGTGGGAGAGTTTTATTAAATTTAGTATTAAATGTAGAAGGTCTAATATTTTGTTTAAAATGTAATATCTACTGTAATTTATAGAGGGGGATCTTGCATCTTGTTGTAATTGAAGTAGTAGGTCTAATACAATGTTTAAATTGCAATGCTAGGCCTTATATTTTAAGTTATATAAAGTTTACATTCCCCTAGTAATCTTTTCAATATGGATGTTCCTTTAAAATTTAGGGATTTAAAATTTTTGGGGAATTTAAACGTTTTGGGCGGGGGGTTTAGAGGGGGATTTTCGAAATATCAAAAAATTGTATAGAACCAATCTTATTGCAAATTACATGTACTATAAATATGGTAATATACATTTATCTATCATGAATATTTACCGAGATATTTTCATTTTTCAGTTTACAACCTTCAGCATACCCCCGCTTCTACTCATGTGACATAAACAGTATTCTGTTATGCAATAAACCACATTATTCGAAGCTAAAATACCATAAATTGTTTTCAAGAGACCTTTATTATACGAGATAAATGCAAATATGTTATCATGATATACCCCTACCCATGGCACATGTACAATACTCTGTTATATAAAAGTCCGTCACGCAGGGGCTGCGTAAACTAAGCAGATTTCCCACGTGAAGTTTTACAATAGGGAAATCTGCCTAATAACAACTGTAGTAGTAAGAAACCTCTAAACCTAAAACATTATTT
The DNA here is from genome assembly GCA_019009955.1 of Riptortus pedestris. Lineage (NCBI taxonomy): Eukaryota > Metazoa > Arthropoda > Insecta > Hemiptera > Alydidae > Riptortus > Riptortus pedestris. The sequence goes on along the minus strand of CM032228.1, from coordinate 128,003,996 downwards.
AGGGCGTAATAACCCAGTAGTTTCTAGCCCCAAAAAACAGTTGACCTAACCTCTAAACCTATTCACGAGGGACGAATAGTTATGGAAACGGCCACCAGAGCTCTCGGCGGAAAGTCCGAACATAGCCTACTGGTGACCACACGCAGAATACAAATGCAAATATCTCAGTTAATATTCAAGATACAGAATAAATGTATAGAACAATATTTATAGTAAATTTAATTTGCAATAAGATTTATTCTATACAATTGTTCGATCCGACGCATAATAACGGAGATATTTTGAATTTTCAAAAATCCCCCCTCTAAACCCCCCCTCCCACTGGTCCGATTTCAGCCATTAACGAACTTGATCTTCCTTTTTACATAAAAAGATTAAATTCCGAGTTTGGTAAAGATCAAAAAAGAATTGCGACCGCTAGAGTGTTAACAGACAAATATATATATATATATATATATATATATATATATATATATATATATATATATATAATTTTGAACGGACCTCATTATCGTCATCTCCTAGGTAGGATCGATGGACATTTGAAGAAATTTTTCGAAACTCGCATCATGAGTACGACCTCAATAGCTGATTTCCCTTAAGGGAAATCTGCTAACAAGCAGACACATTATTCGAAGCTTAAATTTCAAATATTGTTTGACTCCCCCACCCGGTCTTAAGTTCTTGGATTACTAAAATTTACGTGATTGAGATAAAAATTATTCTGATTCATTATAAATTGCTGGACTAGCTATAATACATAGTTTTCAATAAAATTAATATATTCATATCCGGCCTAAAATATTTTTATCTATTTAGTTCTAAGAGGTTGGCTGGCCTGTTTGCTAACAATTCTCCATACAGGCAGATTATTAACTTGTAAATTGACTGAATGATTTCACATTACCATTTGTATAAATTCACTTACTATTAACGGTGGCGTGACCAGTATGTAGATTTATCTTTTGTCAACCTTCTCGTGGGAAATCTGCTTAGTTTAAGCAGCCCCTGGGTGACGGACTTTTTCCAGTAGAAGCTCATCGAGCATCCTGTGAGGAGTCCTGCCCACCTTAATCTCGCCGCTTTGATGATTGCTACTATAGAGGCTATAGATTTCTTTATTTTTATTTTTTTATAGGATCTTAGAATGTCAGTGATAAACAAAGAGTATAACTAGGGAACTAATTTGTTTTAGACTATACTCCATTTTTGTGGCTCCCTAACAACAGATTTGTTGTAGCATACAGTCAGCAGGCTTCTATTCAGACCCCTTGAGTGTCATTCAACCCTTGTTGAGTTAGAGGGCAACACTGTTATAATTTCTCAGTTCTTCATAAAAAAAAAATATTTCAGTAGTTGCATTTATTATATTCAATAAGAAACACTCTAATGGAGGCTGAATTAACACCGTACATTCTTACTCATAATTCACAAAAAAAATGGAAGTTATTCGTTTCAGTAGATTTCCCTTGAGAGGGAATTTTTTTCAAATGTTCATTGACCTTACTTAGATGACGGATATGAGGTTCGTTCAAAATGTTATAAATATAAAAACACAGACACTCTTGATGTAAAACTAAATTTCAAATTCTTTGACTGAAATCGGACTAGTGGGAGAGGGGGAATTTCGAAAGTTCGAAATATCTCACTTATTATAATTACATTACATATTGGATAGAACTACTCTTATTGCAAATTAAATTTTACTATAAATATTGATATGCACATTTATGCTCTATCTTCAATATTTCATTATTTAGTTTTCAGCCTTCATTAAGTCCCCACTCGTATTACAAACAATCCTCTATTATATATTGAACCATTGTATTCCGAGTTAAATGCCAAATTTTGTTTTCAACAAATATTTACTAGATGGGATACTTGCAAATACGATGTGTGATGACGTCATCACTTAAGATTTTTAAGTTCTTGGCTAGAAAATATTTATTTTATCTAAACCAGACTCGGTATTTAACAGTTTGATTCATCACTAACCAACATATTAGTTAATGGCTGAAATCATAGTTTGGGGAGGGGGTCTAGAAGGGGGAATAATTGAAAATTTGAAATATCTTCGTTATTATTACTTATACCAAAAATGTTTATATAACTAATGCTATTGGAATTATAATTTTCTACAGTTATTGTTAAATACATTTTTTTCTGGAATATCAAGCGAGTTATATGTATTTTTTAGTCTTAGTAGACCCCCACTTATAATCGTCTCATTTTTACTCTATAAGTGTTAAGTTAAAAGGAAACATTTTGTTATAGGTTTCTTACTAAGAGAGAAATTGTGAATAGCTGGTGAGATGAGATGACCAGTGTCAAATCTGCTTAGTTTAAACAGCCCCTGTGTGACGGAAATTATTTTATCTCACTCCTTTTAGACAACACTTAAATGTTTTTTTCTTCTGTAATTTATTTTTTTATTGATTTGTCAGGTAAAACTAAGAATTAAATGTTCGTGGAAATGAGAGCTTACTTTCGTTAGTCAAGAAACCAAACCCGCATGAGAGAAATCATATTTATGAAGCTAGATTAAAAATACTAAACTTCTTAAAATATTTGTTGAACATTTTAATATTTAATTTATAACGTTTTAAAGTTATTCAAAACATTCCTTTTATTATTGAAGATCGCTGAACGCAAAAAAATCTGCTTCGGAGTATATAAACCCTTGAAAAGGAACGGAAATAGCTCCACGTACTTGGAATAAAAAAACATTCCTTTGAAAGCATATTTATATTTAGCATTTTCTAAATTAGCTGGCTTTATTTCTGTTGTGGAGACTGCTTAAAAACCTAATAACAACGTATAAACATCTAACAAAACATAATGTGCTTTATGCATGTAGAGTATTTTTCATTTTTAGCATTAAACTGCGCTTATTTTTAGTTCTGATCCAGTTATTAGTCATAACTCTAGGTTATTTTCAGTTACATAGACAGATGTTGCGTATTCCACTATGACAGTATTTTATGACACTTATACACAATTGGGAATTTTCTTTTCCGTATTCAGATATTTCTTCAGTTTTCCGCTATGGGGATTATCAGTGTCATGTGATAACAATTTTCAGAAACACTTTCCTCTACAGAGTATTTAACCCTTTACTATCCCCTACGGGCGTTTTTCAACTTCAGTTTACAAAAGAGACTATATTCACCTTTTTGAAAATATTCATCTTGAATAATGTAATATTCCATAAACAGTCATAAAAAATGATGAAAAATATTTGATTGAAATTTGGAAAATATACATGTTTAGAATGTGTTTAAGCCTAATAGTTGGAATGATTCATTTCTAATTGCTATTATTATGTCGAAAGTCTATGGATTCCTTTTCTCTTTACTTGATATTATTCGGTATAAGTCTCTGTATTACTACTCTGTATTGTGAAAGAATCCCTATTGATTTTTGATAACAGTAATTGGAATAGATGAAATTTAAATTAATGATCTATTTTCCATAATATCTCTGGAACTAAGAGATTTTTTTACCAGATTTCCCTACGGGGAAATCAGCTTCTGAGGTTGTAGTCAACGACACGATTTTCGAAAAATGTCAACAAAAGTCCAGCAATCCTACCTACGAGATGACGAATATGAGGCCCGTTCAAAATTGTATAAATACATACATACTTTTGTACTTAGAGACGTGGGAATTTAGACAATTCTGTATATCTCCGATACTACAGGTGTATCGAAAAATTGTATAGAACCAATCTAATTGCAGTTCTAATTTCCTATAAATGTTCTTATATACATATTTTCTCTATGTTCAATAGTAACCGAGAGATTGGCATTTTTTAATTTTTAGCTTTCAGCTCACTTTTATTCATCGCACTTTGATGAGTGTACATTTAATGAAACGCCTTATTCCAAGCATAAATAGCAACTATTGTTATCACAGGCCCTTTTTATGTGAGACATGCAAAAAGTTAGTGTGCTGACTTCAGAAATTAAGATTTTATTGGCCGCTCCCTTCTACTCATCAGACTTAATTTTTTTTTGGAAATAGAGGATAAGTTGAGAACTGTAGTGTATCATTCCAAACAAGCAGCCAATGATGGATCGTGAAAGTTAGTTGAGTCTATAAAAAGTGTCCGTCATGCAGGGGCTGCGTAAACTAAGCAAATTTTCCACGTGCTGGTATAACACGTAAAACCTTAATTGATGACGTCATTATACAACGAATTTTCACTTTCATTATTTTCATAATAAGGGCTAATTAAAACAATATTTTGGTTTTTAAGCTTAGAATAAAATCGTTCATGATATAACAGCAAATTGCTATTCTGACATGAGTGGGAGTGAGGGTTTTCTGAAAGTAGAAAATTAAAAAACGCAAATATCTCGATAAATATTCAAGGTAAAGAATAAATGAATATAACAATATCTATAGACAGTTGAATGTGCAACATGTGAAATATTGCTGCTATAGGTACACGTTTTCAACCCAACTTATTATAATGGAGACATTTTGAATTTTCGAAAACCCTCCCCCCTCCCCTTCCACTAGTCCGATTTCAACCGTTAAAGAGGTTAAAAGGACTGAGCGCGAAATTGCAACCGCTAGAGCGGCATATCTATATATATATATATATATATATATATATATATATATATATATATATATATATAAAATTGTAACCTCTGTCTGTACATTGATTTTTTTCGCGAAATTTCACGATAACTTTTCGTTTCACATGTCATAGACACCATAACTACATTTTGTTTCTTTCGTGTCTGTTTGTTTGTTTGTTACCTTTTCACGCATAAACGGCTGAACCGAATTTTATGAAACTTGGTATGTATATTACTACTAGCCCAACTTAGACTTTAGGCTATATTAATATTCTCTAAGACGAACAGGAGTGGGGGTTATAAGGGAGGCCTGAAATTAAAAATAGCGATATTTCGTTTCCTATTGCTTTTTCAGCAAATATGCACATAACAAAAGTTGTTTATTTTGTAATTTAGAGTAACTTTTGTTATATGCACTTTTGCCGTATACGGAAGTATAAATGAGTTATACGCTAAAAACTATAGCGGGAGTCCACAATTTTATTTGGCACAAAAGACTCAACCGAACTAAACCAAACTCCCTATGTGAATTAATACTAACGATTTACTTATAATAAGCCATACTAACATTTCTAGGGACGGGCAGGAGTGGGGGTTATAAGGGAGGCCTGAAATTAAAAATAGCGATATTTCGTTTCCTATTGCTTTTTCAGCAAATATGCACATAACAAAAGTTGTTTATTTTGTTATTTAAAGTAACTTTTGTTATATGCACTTTTGCCGTATACGGAAGTATAAATGAGTTATACGCTAAAAACTATAGCGGGAGTCCAAAATTTTATTTGGCACAAAAGACTCAACCGAACTAAATAAAACACTCAGTATGTGTATTAGCACTAACGCCTTCCTTATAATAAGCCATACTAACATTTCTAGGGACGGGCAGGAGTGGGGGTTATAAGGGAGGCCTGAATTTAAAAATAGCGGTATTTCGTTTTCTATTCGTTTTTCGGCAAATATGAACATAACAAAAGTTGTTTATTTTGTTATTTAAAGTAACTTTTGTTATATTAATTTTTATCTTTTAACAAAGTATAAACGAGATATACACTATCAACTAAAGCGGGAGTCGCTTTTCATTGGGCGCTAACGATTAAACCGAACTTAAAAAAAAACTCGGTATGCCAATTAGCATTAATACTTCCATGATTATAAGTTATATTAAAATTTTTAGGTTAGAACGGGAGTGGTGGTTATAAGGGAGGCCTGAAATAAAAATTCGCGAAATTTCATTGTCTATTTGTTTTTCGGCAAACAAGCACATAACAAAAGTTGTTTACTTTGTTATTTAGATTAACTTTTCTTTTATACATTTCTCCAGGAACGATGTGTGGAGCAAGTAATTTGCGTAGAAATATTGATATGCTCAACAATTCATTCCAATTTGAACTATGAGGTGCCTCACCTGGAAAAATCAATTCAAATCAATGTTAATATTTTGTCCTTAATAACTGAAATCTATGCATAATGCACAGGAGACGGGAAATATGACAATTTGGAGGACAGTGAAGACTTACATAAAAAATTAATTTTATTAGTAACAAATGCCAACAACAGGTATTAACCCTAAACACTGGGACGGGTAAATGTCAAAATATTGTGTAAAATAAAGCCTTGCTACAAAAATACCATCACGATCCAGCCTCAAATCAATTCCCGGGCGAAGCCGGGTATCTGAGCTAGTATATATGTATATATATATATATATATATATATATATATATATATATATATATTGTTGGGAAAACTACGTACATGAAAAATTAAACAGAGTTAGTCACATATTTAAGAAGTGCAAAATAGATCAAAGGGACCGACAGATGTTCTCGCCCGTTCTCGGCAATACCCGTCCTGTTCTGGACATTTCTCGGCCTTCTATTATGTTTTTCCGCCAAGCTATAAAAAGGGATCCACCCGCCCCGAGTTAGTTTGTTTGTTCTCAGCTCTCATCCAGTGATCAACAGTGCGTTCAGTGCAGCTTTAGTGAACTTATGTGAAGAACAGTCGTTTGCCGTGTTTATGAAAAGAACAATAAAGTGCCGTGTTTAACTAAGGGTCAGTGCAGTACCGTTATCTTTGAGAAGATCAGGTCAGTGCTGTGTTTTTGTGAACTTCAGTGATCGTGAGTGAGTTATTGGACTGTGTGACTAACATGAACATTGAAGCTATCAGTGCATACTGTGAGTAGTTGTTAAGAATAATTAACCAAGTGTGTAGTGAATTGTTAAATAAATTGTGCAGTGATAATAACTCTGAAGCTAGTGAGTATTTAATGTTGCAATCCAAAAGAACTCTAATAAATAGACGTAATAATATAAATAAATTGGAACGGACTTCATTCTCGTCATCTACTAAGTAGAATCGAAGGACATTTGAAGAGATTTTTCGAAAATCGCGTCATGAGTACAATAGCTGATTTCACCTAAGGGAAATCTGCTAATAACAAAATATATTTTCCAATATTGAACAATATATAAACGTTACATACTTTGCATTAATCGTGCGTGGTAAAGGCCATGGGCTTCCTTCGCCAATATCCTGAAACAAATCATAGTAAAATGTTATTACATTTTATTTAAAGTAGAATAATAATAATATATTGAATGTGTTCATGTTATAATAACTACAATATTACACATATTAAACCTGCTATCAGCGACTGAATATATATTTCCCCGGCGACACATGCTTTATACATCAACTTGAGGACAGAAAATGCAACTAACTACTCTTTCGTCCCTTGTACAGTAGAAAACAAATTCCGAAATCTTTATTTACAGTTTTAGCATATTTCTTTCAAGAGAAATCAGCTAATGACGTCCGTTCAAAATAATATATTGTTGCGAAAATTAAATAAATGAATAATCCTTCAGAGAGAGTCGCGTATTTGGGAAGTTCCAGATAGATCAAAGCAACCGACAGAGGGTCTAGACCTACTAGACCCGCATCGAATGGTCCAGACAATTCCCCGTTGATGTATGACGACGACCTATATAAAGAACCAGCCAGCCGCGAGCGAGTCAGTTTTTATTCTCACCTGTCTTGATGTTCATTGCGACTTAATGCAGTGCGGTAAAGTGTATTTATAAGAAGAACAGTGTTGTGCCGTGACTGTAAGTAACAGTTTAGTGCCGTGTTTAAGACAGTGCAGTGCCGCGAAGTAAAGGACAGTACAGTGCCGCGAAGTAAAGACAGTGCATTGCCGACTTTTTGTGAATTCCAGTGACCGTGAGGGAATTATTGGACTGTATAATCTGAAGAACAGTGACGCTGTCAGTGTATACTGTGAGTAGTAATTAAAAATAATTACCAAGTGTATTGTGCAATGTGAAATAAATTGTGCAGTGATAAAAACTGTGAAACTTGCGAGTATTTAATTTTGCAATCCAAAAGAACTCTTATTAACAACGTTTATTACTGGGTTTGGTAATAAAACGTAACAATATGTATATATGTTGTGTCTAGGATGCCTTTTATTTAGTAATTCTATTGTTTTCAATTTGGATGAGAAAAGGAGGGAAACTCTTGATAGTCATTTTATTTTGCACCATGTCAGTTAAAGCGTTGACCTTAATCGCACATGGTAAACCTTGAGTGGGGAGTTCGATTCCCGCCTGGGCAAGGGGATTTTTTAGTGGCGGAATGCATTAAATAAAATCCTTAGTCACACCCTGGCTAGAAAAAGGTGGTAACCTGTAGAGGCCCAGTCCCAATTAGCCTCAGTTGTAAAAAGTGGACGTTAATAATTAATTAATTAAAATTTATTTTGTAACAAAACAACTTACAAGCAGTCTAAAGGAAAACAGTTGCCATAGCTGTATTTATAGACCTAACTACCGCTTTTGATAAAATATGGCGGTAGTCCATTGTTAATTAATTTATAAACTACGGTTTAGGTGGAAATCTGATGCATTTTATAAAATATTTTCTTGAGCCAAGGTATTTTAGACTTCGAATTGGTCTATTACATTGAGAATGGAGTACCTCAATGCAGACAGCCCACTTCTGTTTATAATAGGAATTAATAAACTCCCAAATCTATTTGCTCATCACGTAAAGATGTTGATTTACGCTGACGATATAGTGTTATATATTGAAGCAAGCAACGCAGAAGATGCGAGAAATGGCATGGAAGCATCACTGGATATAACCAGTAAGTGGTTTAATGACATGGGCTTTACGATTTCCTTAAATAAGCCAAATCCCTTCACAAAAGGACGCCAATCAGTTAAGATCTTAAACCAATAACTAACCTGTATTCCTCACCTAAAATACGTCAAAAATAAGTTTAAAGGGTCTTTAAATATACTGAGAATAAAATCGAACATGGAGTGGGGAGCAGACCGAATATCTCTTCAAAAACTCTATAAAAGTCTGGTAAGATCGCTTTTGGATTATGCATGCATCACTCATTCTACAGCACAACCACGGGTTTTGCGAATGATTGATTCTGTGCACTACATTGGTTTGAGAATGATATCTGGTGCATTCAGGTCCAGCCCAGTAATAAGCTTGTGTGCTGATATTGGTGAAGCACCTTTAAATTATGGACGAGGTTGGTTATGCATAGCATATTATTCTAAAGTATCCTCACAAATTAACCACTCTGCCAGAAATATATTACTAAATAATAATGGCTACAGTCTTCCTATTAAAAACCAACCAGTAAATATTGGATGGACGATATAGAAATTGTTCTTGATAAAAACTATCAATTGGAACAATGGCTCTTCCACAAAACATAAATTGGGAATTGGAAATACATAGGAAAAGCATAACCAACCAATTTAATATTACATAAGAAATTAATAAATTATAGTCGTGCAAATCGTTCCCAGATTTGCATTTGTATACAGATAGATCAAAACTGACGGAGGTGTTGGTTCAGCTGTATTTACCATGGAAATCTCTCTTGTGTGTGCTCCCTTCCCTCAGTAAATAATGTGTTTACTGCAGTACTTACAGCAATAAAAGCAGCTCTTAGTTTATTATTAATTTGTACAAAAGAATGTTTTAATTTTTCTGACTCTTCCAGCAGGCTAAAGTCATTTGAGAAGGTCTACAAAAAGAATCCCATCTGTAAAGAAATTTAACAGATTTTTCAAGAACTATCCATGACAAATGTTCATGTGGAGTTTTTATGGATTCTAGGACATTATGGCATAGACGAAACTCGACATTAAATGTTATTTATAAAACTACAGATCAACTTCGCTAAACGCTGAAATCTGACCAGAGAAAGTGGAGGAAAATGGAAAATTCAAAATATCTCCCTTACTATGAGTCGGATCAAAAGATTATATAAACCAATCTTGTTGCCAAATAAATTAATCCGTAGATGTTGTTCAATACATTTTTCCTCTTGTATATTAACCGAAAAAATTGACTTTTTTTGTTTTCAGCCTTCAGTAAATACCTTCTACTCATCTCATGCTGATGTGTCATGAATCATCTTATTCCTTGCTGAAATATTAAATTTGGTTTTAATGGAACCTTTACTATGTGAGATTCATGTAAATTTAAAATTAAGTCATACAATGTGACATTATGAATAAAAATTATATTATCTACAGAGCTCAATATTTACTTCTTCAATACTATACACAATATTTAAACGATTAACATAAAGCTAAAGATAAAATTTGTTAATGGTCATAATCGGACAAGAATAGGGAGCGGGGGTAGAAGAGGTTAAATTTAAAAAAAATTAAAATATCTTCGTCATTTTGAGTTGTATTGAAAAATATTATATAATAATCTTGTCAATCAATGCCCTACAATACTCGTTATATATTTGTATTTTTAGCTGATTTGCCTTAAGGGAAATCAGCTATTGAGAGCGTAATCATGACACCATTTTCCACTACTTAATGTTAAATTTTGGTGTAAGCAGAATGAGAAATAATTTGTAGTCTAAGAAAACCAGTGTCAGAGCATCTTAGAATGTCAGTGTTAAACAAAGAGCATAACTAGGGAACTAATTTGTTTTAGACTATTGTCCTTCTTTTTGTGGCTCCCTAACAACAGATTTGTTGTAGCATATAGTCAGCAGGCTTCTATTCAGGCTACTCGAGTGTCATTCAACCCTTGTTGAGTTAGAGGGCAACACTGTTATAATTTCTCAGTTCTTCATAAAATAAAATTATTTCAATAATTGGATTTATTGTATACAACAAGAAACACTCTAATGTAGGCTGAATTAACACCGTACATTCTTACTCATAATTCACAAAAAAAAATGAGGTTATTCTTTTACAGCAGATTTCCCTTACTGGAAATCACATAGTGAGGTTGTATTCATATGCAGTTTAAGAAAGATTTTCTCAAATGTTCATTGATCCTACCTACAAGATAACAAAAATAGGTCTGTTCAAAATTGTATAAATAACCACACACACCCACCCACACACACACACACACACACACACACACACACACACACACACACACTTGTCTGTTACCACGCTAGCTTTCGCCATTTTTGTTTGATCGATACCGTTTCATGCAAAACTAAATGTCATATTGTTAATGTCAGAAATCAAACCAGTGGGAGAGAGGAAATTTCGAAATAACTCACTTATTATACGTTAACTCGAAAAATTGTATAGAACTACTCTTATTGCAAATAAAATGTACTATAAATATTTGTACATACATTTATTCTATATACTAATATTATTTGAGATATTTGCATTTTTTAGTTTTCCACATTCAGTAAACTCCCACTCCTACCCATGTCATATTTACAATAAGCTGTTACATCGTGAACCACCTTTCCAGCACGTGGGAAATGCGTTTAGATTATGCAGCACCTGCGTGACGGACATTTTATGTTTTGAATACTCTATATGTCAGAGAGCTTTTTAAATTTGCCCAAAAATAAAAGAGATATGTATAATAAACTCAATATTGGTGGTGTTGTTATGGACAACTAGGAGAACTTGGAACTGAGATCGATCAAATCCAGGTTAGTTCTATCAAAGGGAATTTTAAATGTAGAATCCACTCGTTAGACGTGTGCCGTTATTAGTCTATCGGATTAATGCCGCCCGAGGGGAGGAAATATTATAGTATGTGGCATTAAAAAAAAGTCTTCGAAAATGCCCATCCCAAATTTCGATCCACCCCTCTTCAAATGGGGAAGAAACTATCACAATGAGTAGCAGCAATGCATGTCCAGAGCAAGATTCCAATACAAATGCCAACTTACATAAAGATATTAAAGTGTGGCAAAATGGTAAGAATATAACGGTCCTTGAGGAAGATAATAATGCTTAAAATGAAACAAATCAAGCCCAGATTTTCCTTGTTGTTTCATAAATAGAACGGACATAAAGGCATGCTATATTTATTAATAATGGTTTATATTGTGCCATTTGATAAATCTTTATTATGTATGTTTAATGAATTAATTATAAATCTAATTTTCGTGCATTCATAATAATAATCTCAGGGTTAAAGATAATAGACCCAGGAAGTTGGGCAGATTGGATGACATCATCTTCCCCACTCCTCGCCAACCATCCCGACACACGTCAGTCAATCTTCATGGAAATTACTGAGGTGTTTGTTTTGAGAATTAATGGTGGTACTACAGGCTATGGCCTGAAGAATAGTTTACCTGCCAACGTTAGTGTGGAGTTTAAGCAAATAGTAGAGGGCTCGTAACAAAACTAATTTTAGCCAAAGTTGACCTTGAAATGATTCAAATTTCAACTGGTGGTCAATTAAATAATAAACCACCTGCTAATCCCCTTAGAAACTCAGGTGTCGCATAATATCAGCAGCAGCCTGTTTTACGAGCAGCAGTAACAAAACCAACAACCGATCACATCAGTTTCCACCATTTCCATATTTAAACAAATATTTACTAAATTTACGATTTTCATATAATACAAGAGAAGAGAGAAAAACAACATACAAGTTATATTATCACCCATTATTTTTATTGTTATTTTTATGCACTGCAACACCTAGAACTACATTGCGGTATAAACGGGTAGCAGAAGAAATGTAAACAGCAGTTTCCTGCATGCACGTTTTAGCTCATCTTGGATTCGTTTGTAATAATCTTCCATCACATTTATATATAGTTTTAAATTTGTTTTCTTTTTTGTATATATATATATTTGTTCATATTGTTTTTTTAATTTTATTTATCTATTATGTTTCTTTATATTTTTATTTTATATTCTTATTATCATATTTTTGTTTGGCTTATTTTTTGTAGCAAACCTATTAATTTTATTCTAACTCTTAGAACTCTGCTCTTTGCTTAGACTCTGCTCTTTTATTAGCAGATTTCCCTTAAGGGAAATCAGCTATTGAGGTCGTACTCATGACGCGAGTTTCGAAAAATTTCTTCAAATGTCCATCGATCCTACCCAGGAGATGACGAAAATGAGGTCCGTTCAAAATTATATATATATATATATATATATATATATATATATATATATATATATATATATATATATATTTGTCTGTTAACGCTCTAGCGGTCGAAATTTTTGTTTGATCGTTACCAAACTCGGAATTTAATCGTTTTATGTAAAAAGGAAGATCAAGTTCGTTAATGGCTGAAATCGGACCAGTGGGAGGGGGGGTTTAGAGGGGGGGATTTTCGAAAATTCGAAATATCTCCGTTACCATACGTCGGATCAAAAAATTGTACTATAAATATTGTTATATACATTTATTCTCTATCGTGAATATTAACCGAGATATTTGCATTTTTATTAAATCTGGTCGGCTAACCCCCAGATTCCCAGCTAGTTCGGGCGTTTCCTTAACTGCTCGGCTCCCGTGAAATTTCTCTATTGTAATAAAACTTCACGTGGGAAATCTGCTTAGTTAACGCAGTCCTTGCGTGACGGGCTTTTCAATATTCAAATTAGACTCAACAAAATACCGGACAAAAATGACCATGAGTATTCAAAGGACTTTTGAAACAGAAAAATGTTTACATTACGGCCTTTAAACAATTATAAGAATGTTTTTTGAGCATGAAGGAGGACATGAGCGCGTCCAGAATACACATTCGAAACTCAAAGAAGAGTCCATGACACAGAATGCGCATAAAGCAAACAGATTTCCCACATACAAGAGAGACACGCGGATTACATGATTTATCAGAAACTTAAAGCTATAATAGTCCTAATGAAAATAGCCTAGGCTGCAGTGGGGGGGGGGGGGGGGTATTTACTCAATGCTGAAAAACACAAAGACAAATATTATGATTAATGTTCAAATTGCAGAAGAACGCATGGAACAACAATTGTAGTACATTACTATTTCAACAGATAAAACATTTTTCAATCGACCCATAAAAAGAAATGATTTTACCTCCTCCAAGACCAATTTTGGTGAATACTTAAAGAATTATTTCGAAATTCCCGGCCTTAGCACAACCTCAGTTATTCAGTTATGCTCGTGACAAGTATTTTGAAACCTTTATTAAAAGGTCCATCTATCCTTCTTAGGAGATGGCGAGTTTACGCAGCACCTGTATGACGGACTTTTTATTCCTTACAGGTTCAATTTGATACAATATTATACTTTTAAATAAACACAGTTAAAGGGATAAATTTATGTCAGGGTTATTTAGATTTTATGTATTGGATATCGCTGGTTACCTATTGGAACGGTCACGGAGGATTTCGATTTTTCAGTCTTCCAATCGACAACACTTCCTTTTTTCAAGTTTAACACTTCCCGCTAGAAACAAGAATGACAGTGCATTGCTTCTTGATGTTACCAGATTTGTCTCTACCATAATAGATCCACCCTTCAATAGTAAGAAGTAAATATTTAATACTAAATTAAATAATCTGACAGTTTCACAATGCAATAAATAATAATAAGGATAATCTTTGGAATTATTTATTCCATGTTGCATTCTTCTTCGAGGGTAAATTCGATGATGACGAATGATGTTTAATTTTCCTTCCTTGTGAGAAGTAAAGGGGGTTTTATAATCACTTGAGTTTTAGATTGCATCGGAATTATTCGTTTTGGTCTTCCCTGAATCCATTTCACGTAGTTTCGGGGTGACGTCTGTACGTTTGTATGTACTTTTATTGTATAACACAAAAATGCCTAGCCACAGAACGCTGAAACTTCATATGTAGGGTTGTGTTGAAACATCAACTTGTCTAACTCCTCTTTAGATTGAATGATGGGGTGTTAAAAGGGAATACAAAATTTCAATCTCTCTGTTTCTCTAACTAAAAACTATGATCTGCAGAATATATAGCACTAAATAATATAAACTTATGTTCCACGGTATGTTTTGATCTGATGCATTTCCAATTTTCTTATATCACTTGAGGTGCAGTAGAACCTTTTTTGTTTATTTTATAAGAGTGCAAAGAAGTCATCTGGTGTCCACTGAAAATAGTTTAGAAAGTATGTATTCCTGTTATAAAGAGGGGACTTATTTAAATGCTATGATTGCAAAATTAATTATTCAGAATGAATATTGTCGACCTCTTGGGACATGCCTGTACCAAATGAATATAGATGATAACATCATAGATCTAATCTGGTCTCATTAGACCAAGTGACATTCGTGTTAGCTCTCATTTGGGATGTGAAAAGTCCAATGATCACTTCTAATGAGGGCTTCTCCAAACATAAAATGCGCAGACTTCATCCTGTTTGCGTATAGCTTTATAAAAATCGATAGTTTATGCATGAAATTTAGAAAGAAGTTTAAAATTGAAACTTTGAAGTTCAGAAGAGCTATTATTACTAAATTAGTATTATATTTTTTATTGAGTGTTCTTTATAACTTTTTCCCCCCTTTGCCTAATATTTTAGGATAAATATTCATAAAAATAAACTGTGGCTTTTAGTAGCCATTTATGTCTCCAAATGTTTTACCAAGGGTTCCCAAAAGTTACTCTTAACCTTGGTTTAAGCTATTGATACTAAGCATTGGTATTATAAAGGGTTTGATATTTGTGATAGTATTTATACGTTTTATGACGTCAAAAAAATAAATAAATAAATAACATAAGCAGATTAAAATATAGCAGTAAATTATTTACTGATGAATCATTTTTTCCAGTTCTATTTCTGCTGGTGGTGAGGGTGACGAATCAGGTTACTCCACTGTAGGGATCATAATCAGCAAATAAAATTACGCCACATTGATAATTGATGGTTATTTTATGGACATCGTGAAGTGTACAGAAATTAAACTAGAAAAAGCTAATAATAAAATGAATGCAAATGTGCAGACGGATACAAACGCATCTCTCGTGTCCAAAGTTGTCTCTGCCCCCTCCTTAGCGGCTTGAACGCATCCCTCCGGCCTTAGTGTAAAGGCTGAGTTCAACCCTGTTGCATCTCTCTACGCACATCCTACACTCTGACGAGAAATTTTAATGTCTAGATAATATGTAAATTTTAATTTATTATACTTTAAACCAAAATTTTAATCATAAATATGTTATTGTTAAAACATTTTATTTTTGTACATTTTGTAGTTTTGATTGTTTTTTAGGCCTCAGCTGTTATGTACATTTCAACTTTTAGACCAAACTCCTTACTTATTATGCTTTAATTTTAAGTAACTTTGTTGATGGGAATGTAAATTCCTGAAAGCGTTAAGCGTTTTTAAAATATACATTTTGAGGAGCCACAAATTTGTCCTCTTGTTAACCTGAACCGTTTTCTTATTACTAAATAACAATCTAAACGAAATAATTTTTTTTTCTTTTAAAAATGTTTTTTTTTTAAGAATTATTTCTATACCATCTGATTTAATAGTAAATATATGACATTAAATATTTAAATTAAAAATTATCATTTACGAATAAAAGTTATTCTTTGAACAGACACACACACACACACAAACACATATTTATACTTTCATATATACCTAAAACAGCTAAGTTAAGAAACTGTTCAAATAAATATTCGTACATGAAAATTCTACAAATTTATACTAGTCAAGCTGTGAGGAATTTTCCTGAAGATTCCTCTGAACAAAAAATATTCTCAGCTGGCGAGAAAATCTGATTTTACGATGTAAAGAAGAACAAGGACTATTTACAGTCGGGAAGGTCAACGCCCATTCTACGGTCACTTCTATTTCTTGCTTACCCTGCAACGTTCACTTTTTCAGTACTGCTGATAGCTTTGTGCGTCTTTAACTTCAGATATCAAATCAGACATTGTTTTTACTTGAAAGCCTCTTAAAGCAAAAGGAGTCTAAAGCCTGGGATAGTTTATATATGTTGGAGGAAGTACCATTTCAGTATTATTAAACATTTATAAAGCAAGAATAAATGATTAAGCAACTACGAATAAAAGGAAGTCTAAAGTTATATATAATATAATGAAATCAATAAATGAATACTATTTTAGATAAGTTAGAAACAAAAAACTTTCCGTCACAAATTTGTCTTTTTAAACTAACCAGGTTTCTCAAGTGCTGGAATAATGTCATTTGCAGGGGAATACCATACCTGAAAACATGTCTAGAAGTGTAACCTGGAAATGAGATGATTAGTGATATAGGAGCTTAAAGTAATAATCAAATGATTAGGACTGGGAGTTTGACATTAAATAAAATAAGCAAAATGTTTGATAGTCATCATTTACAAATTATTTTATTTGAACCTGATAAACGATATCTCCGTTCCAATTCATTCTAAAAATGTTATAGACTTTAATACACGTTAATTTATTGATGTTTCTAGGGTAAACAAATCTTATAATTGCAATTTTTTATTGTGAGTTATGGGAGAAACGTACAGTCAATACACCCAAACTAGTCAAAGGTCCCCAGGGCCGGTCACAACGGATAATTCCGCGAAATCTGAAAACAAATTTTTTTTCGTGATTGCAATACTTCCTTTTATTCGTGCATTATAAATAAAAGAGCGATAATATTCGTTTAAGAAAAGTGTCCAGAATCGAAACTTAAGAAAAATTTATTACCTCTAAAGCTCGCTATATATTATTTTTAGGTTAGGCTCATTAATACGACTAGAATTGGGAAAGTGTATTGAACCTACATCAGATTATTTAATTTAGTATTAAATATTTACTTCATACTATTGAAGGATGGATATGGTAGAGACAAATCTGGTAACATCAAGAAGCACACTAATGCACTGTCATTCTTGTTTCTAGGGGAAAGAGTAATACTTAAAAAAGGAAGTGTTGTCGATTGGAAGACTGAAAAATCGAAAACGTCCGTGGCCGTTCCAATAGGTAACCAGCGATATCCAATACATAAAATCTAAATAATTCTGACATAAATTTATCCCTTTAACTGTATATTTAAAAATATAATATTGCATCAAATTGAACCTGTAAGGAATAAAAAGTCCGTCGTGCAGGTGCTGCGTAAACTAAACAAAATTCCCACGCACTGGAATATTATACCCTGTTGATGAAATCACTCCTTCTCCTGCAGTAAGAAGCCTAAAGCTGCTTAAAGGCTGAGTTATAGTACTTAAAGTGAAAATCCGATGAGTAGATGAGTGGGCTTACAAAAGTCTGAAATTAAAAAAAAACAAAACAAATTGCTCCATTAATATTCGAGCAACAGAAAACATTAGCATAAAGCAATAGTTGTAGAAAACTTAAATAGCAACAACATTGGTTATTTATAATTTCCTGATCCGATTCATAATAACTGAGATACTACTAATTGTTGGTATTCCTTTTCTCTAAACTCCACTTCCCCATGAACAATTCCAGCCATTGCCTAATATAATATTTAATTTTCCATGAAACAGTTAAATACGAGTGTAGTGTTGATCAAATAAAAATCATCTAATGACTTAAATGACGGCATCACATCGAAAATATTGGCACACATCTCACACAGTAAAAGTTCAATGAAAAAGATATTTGGGATTTAAGTTTCAAATAAAGTGGTTCATCATGTAACATCTTATTGTTAATATACCATTAATTAATGTTATAACGTTGGAAATTAAGTTTGCAATAAGATTCCTTCGTTACAATTTTTCCATTCACTGGATAATAACGGAGATATTTCGAATTTTCGAAATATTCCTCTAAATTCGATTACTGAAACACTGCAATTGGTACAATATTTATTTTCTTGGTTGAAGATATGTGAAATAGCATATATATTTGTTCTTATCGAAGCTGGACATGATTTACAATGAGTAATTCGACATCCATGACAGAGACAGTAGTTGATAAATTATAACCACAAGAAAAAAAAATAAATAAAAAAAAAAAAAAAAAGATAGAGAGAAAATATTAGACGCATTATGTCTATACAAAGAAAACTGTCAGTGAAGAAAGCTATCGCTATTCGTAATATCATGAAAACAAACAAGTATTATACTGAGAATGACTAAGTCAGCTGATAAAGAAATGTCATGACGCTTTACGGATGATAATATTCTGAGATTTTATCCCTGATGTGATGTGTTTATATTTTTTACAAACGCTATGCGTACGGAATAATTTCGGTGCCTTAACGATTTAGATCCGGAGGTTCAGGTTAGCCATGTGAGCTAAATCGATGGCCTTAATCTCACAGATCTGTTGTAACCGATTCCACCTGGGCAAATACGAATTTATATAGTGACGAACTCATTAAATAAAATCCTTAGTCCCAGCTTGGCTAGAAAAGGGTAGTAAGTAACCTGTAGGTAACCCGTTCCAATTAGCCATAGTAACAAAAAGTCCGTCACGCAGGGGCTGCGTAAACTAAGCAGATTTCCCACGTGAAGTTTTACAATAGAGAAATCCGCCTAATAACGGCTGTAGTAGGAAGGGGTCTCTAAACCTATTCACTAGGGACGAATAGTTCTGGAAACGGCCACCAGAGCTCTCGGCGGAGAGTCCGGAACATGGCGGGGTTCCGTCGACCACACACACAATACAAATGCAAATATCTCGGTTAATATTCAAGATTACAGAATAAATGTATATAACAATATTTATAGTAAATTTAATTTACAATAAGATTGATTCTATACAATTTTTCGATCTGATGCATAATAACGGAGATATTTTGAATTTTCAAAAATCCCCCCCTCTAAACCCCCCCTCCCCACTGGTCCGATTTCAGCCATTAACTAACTTGATCTCCCTTTTTACGTAAAACGCTTAAATATGAAGTTTGGTAACGATAAAACCAAAATTGCGACCGCTAGAGCGTTAACAGACAAATATATATATATATATATATATATATATATATATATATATATATATATATATAGAGAGAGAGAGAGAGAGAGAGAGAGATATATATAATTTTGAACGGACCTCATTTTCGTCATCTCCTGGGTAGGATCGATGGACATTTGAGGAAATTTTTCAAAACTCGCGTCATGAGTACGACCTCAATAGCTGATTTCCCTTAAGGGAAATCTGCTAAAAGGGAACGTGAATAAATACTCGTAATAATAATATAATAATAAAGATTTTCCCAACAAAATTATGTATTTTTTCAAGGTCCCTCCAGATTATTTCTAGTTACTACAAGAATCCACGTTCTACTTTTGTTAATTTTTATACAAGCATCTTGTATATTTTTATATACATATTTTATAAGGAAACTTTTTTGGTTGAAAATAATAATAATAATTTGGTAATACATTTATCATTGCATATGAGAATAATTAATTATATATGAATAATGTATTATAATGTATAATAATAACATATTAAATTATATATAAACTGATTTATTCTGGGTTATATTAGACGAAGGTATCACAAAATCCGTTAATAAGCTTGGGTAAGAAAAAAAAAATGTATAACACTCTTTTATATACGTTATTCATAAACGGACTGTTGTATCAAAAAGTTATATACGTAGAACAGATGGATGCCAAAGAAGGTTCAAATAAACATGAAATAAAACGACGGTCTCTATAAAGTTGATATCTACCTATGTTTTGTTAATCTTTTTCAATTAATTAATTAATATTTTATTAAACTTAATTTGTTCAGATTTAAAGGAGGAATAACATTTTGTCTAAACTTTCAGTCAAATACATGGCATGTCACCGAAATATCAAATTTCTAATGCCATAAACTATCATAGAGAGGCAGTCAGCAGACTGCTGGACGAAAGAAATGGAACCAGTCATGGATTGCATTAAAGATAGAAAAATATTTTATTTATGGATTTTTAAAATTACTTTTTCCTTTATTTGGTGGCTTGAACATAAATCACTTTAATAACCATAAATAATAAGGCTTAAAGGCTACATTACTTATTTATTATAATTCTGCTTCTGTCGTCTTGGGTCATTATCAAAGAAATGGAATCAAATTGCTTTACGTGAAATACTTCAGAAACTTAAAGCGCTTTTGAAATGCAATCTATACACACATCCAGATAAAAAGTCCGTCGTAATTTCATGTCAGTTAGACGAATACTTAATGTATAGAATAACAGTTTTGAACAATGCATCAGTAAAAAGAAACATTATACATTAACTGAAAATCCTTATTCCTCCTAGTCCTATTACTGACATTATCTTTAAGTTTATCCAGTTTCGTATCGATAAAAAGAACTTAGCAAGGACATGGATCACCCTTTTAGATTCCAAGTTTTATGGAATAACAGGACAAAACAAGATGGGGCTTAATCATAGATTATGAAAATCCTTTTTTGCTGTATATGTATTTATGACACGCGCGCGAGCGTGTGGGAATGAGTGAGTGTGTGTGTGTGTGTGTGTGTGTGTGTGTGTGTGTGAAGGTGTTGGAGTGGAAGTGTGTATAGGTGTTGGGGTGGGAGTGTGTGTGGGCGTTGGTGTGGGAGTGTGTGAGGGTGTTGATGTGGGAGGGGGTATGTGCGATGGTGTGGGTGTGTGTGGGGGAGTTGGGGGGGGTGTGTGTGGGGGAGTGGGTGTGGGCGTGTGTGGGGGCGTTGGTGAGGGAGTGTATGGGCGTTGGTGTGGGAGTGTGTGGGGGAGTTGGTGTGGGAGTGTGTGGGGGAGTTGGTGTGGGAGTGTGTGGGGGAGTTGGTGTGGGAGTGTGTGGGGGAGTTGGTGTGGGAGTGTGTGGGGGAGTTGGTGAGGGAGTGTATGGGTGTTGGTGTGGGAGTGTGTGGGGGAGTGTGTGGGGGAGTTGGTGTGGGAGTGTGTGGGGGAGTTGGTGTGGGAGTGTGTGGGGGAGTTGGTGTGGGAGTGTGTGGGGGAGTTGGTGAGGGAGTGTATGGGTGTTGGTGTGGGAGTGTGTGTGGGCATTGGTGTGGGATTATGTGTGGGCGTTGGTGTGAGAGTGTGTGTGGGCGTTGGTGTGGGAGTGTGTGAGGGTGTTGATGTGGGAGGGTGTATGGGCGTTGGTGTGGGAGTGTGTGGGTGAGTCGGTGTGGGAGAGTGTGGGGGAGTTGGAGTGGGAGTGTGTGTGGGAATTGGTGTGGGCGTGTGTGGGGGAGTTGGTGTGGGAGTGTGTGGGGGTGTTGGTGAGGGAGTGTATGGGTGTTGGTGTGGGAGTGTGTGTGGGCATTGGTGTGGGATTATGTGTGGGCGTTGGTGTGAGAGTGTGTGTGGGCATTGGTGTGCGTGTGAGTGTGGTGTGTGGGGTTGGGTGAAATTTGAACCAAATGACCAAAGGGAATTTTATTAAACTCTTCGAAAAATGCTTCATGAGTACAATCTTAATAGTTGATTTCTCTAATGGAAAATCTGGTAACCGTTATTGTGATGACTAATGTGTTTGTTGTGTGTGTGTCTGTGTGTGTGTGTGTGTGTGTGTGTGTGTGTGTGTGTGTGTGTGTGTGTGTGTGTGTGTGTGTGTGTGTGTGTGTGTGTGTGTGTGTGTGTGTGTGCATGTATTGAACAATTTGAATAATATGATATACAAATGAATTGAGGTTTTATTTATTGCTTTATAGAATACAATCAATTTATATTATTATAACTATAAGATAAAATTGTTTATTAATACGACAATGTAATCACTTAATCTCACTTATGACTTAATGAAACGAATTATCTACAGATTACTATTAGGCAAAGGGGAGAAAGAACTTTTTTACAGTTGCTTTTGTTTGGAAAAATTCAGTTCCATCAATGATATAGATTTTTATTCTTTTAAGGCCGTTCTCATTACCTAATCTAACTGGATATTGGATATGAAGTTGAATCGTAAGGATTAGTAAGGACATCTAATTTTAACTGATAAACGAAAATAAATCACTAAAGGAAATTCATCTGGTCTATGTTAGGTGAGATACTCTCACTTTTTGAGTAAATAAACAATTGTGTTTTCTGACTTTTTTAAATAGAGACCCCTTTCACTTTCAGAATACATAAATCTATTTCAATTTGTGTTTATGGAAACAAATGCTCCAGACAGAAATTTTACCAACAATGTTATTATTAAAATGAAGGACGAATGAACCTACTAAAAAAATGGATAAATTATTTAAATATGATGTTGATTATGTTTATTTTGGAAGGACTGATTTTAGTTAGCTACTAAGGAGAAGAGATTATTAATGTATCATTAAAATAGTTCAATGATTTTTTTTTTCATTACATAGGCCAATAGATGATCCTTTATAAATAAAATATTGGCATATAGTATCGTAATTTGGAGAGAAGTGTTTTGGGGCACACGTCTGTAGCCATGCCAGTATTTCAATGGCAGAGTACACGGAGTACTTTTTCAAATGGATCTCTGTATCCAAGTAAAAAAATAATTAAATTGGTAATCATTTACGATCGGAGAATTCCCTCTTTAAAAAACAAACAAAAACGAATTAACGGTCCTTGTGACGGAGGATAAGCACACATTTTTCATGTCTTAAAAGTATCAATATTCTAAATAAAATTTAATGAAAGCGATAGATCGGTGTTACATTTTAATTACAGAAGAACATCGAACACTCAAATTGCTTCTTCATTTTAATTTTTAGCAGATTTCCCTTAAGGGAAATCAGCTATTGAGGTCGTACTCATGACGCGATTTTCGAAAAATTTCTTCAAATGTCCATCGATCCTACCCAGGAGATGACGAAAATGAGGTCCGTTCAAAACTATATATATATATATATATATATATATATATATATATATATATATTTGCCTGTTAACACTCTAGCGGTCGCAATTTTTGTTTAATCGTCACCAAACTCGGATTTAATCGTTTTATGTAAAAAGGAAGATCAAGTTCGTTAACGGCTGAAATCGGACCAGTGGGAGGGGGGATTTTCAAAAATTCGAAATATCTCCGTTATTACGCATCGGATCGAAAAATTGTATAAAACCAATCTTATTGCAAATTAAATTTACTATAAATATTGTTATATGCATTTATTCTCTATCTTGAATATTAACCGAGATATGTGCATTTGTAATCTGCGTGTGATCACCAGTAGGCTATGTTCGGACTTCCCGCCGAGAGCTCTGGCGGCCGTTTCCATAACTACTCGTCCCTCGTGAATAGGTTTAGAGGTTAGGTTAACTGTTTTTTGGGGCTAGAAACTTCTGGGTTATTACGCCCTAAATAATGTTTTAGGTTTAGAGGTTTCTTACTACTACAGTTGTTATTAGGCAGATTTCTCTATTGTAAAACTTCACGTGGGAAATCTGCTTAATTTACGCAGCCACTGCGTGACGGACTTTTTTTTTAGAACAATTTAAAAAGGAAAATATTAAATATCTCGTATAATGCAACAAACAGAAAAACGTTAAATGGCGGATCTAGTTTTTGAAGTTACTTCCTAAACCTGCTGTATCATACATTTCGTCGTTATTTAAATATGAACAGAGTTATTAATATAATCCCACAGACCGCCTCGCTAGCTATAATAATCTCCAACAAAATCTCTGCTATCTACTCCAGCTTAAGTAGTTACGAAGAAACCACTGGGTCAGCTAAGACTTGATTGTAGGAGAGTTATTTATTTACATGCGTTAGTTTACAACCTAAGCGGACCCCCCCCCTCTCCCCCTGCTCATCGTAATGACAAGTTAAACTAACAAATCATGATATGTCTCATGTAATCAGTAAATAACACAAGGGGGCTGCATAAACAAAGCAAATTTCCCACAACACAATCTCATCATCTCATCACAATATATTTCCAAAAAAAATAAAATGAATGGTAGAAGAGGGCGATGATTAAATTCTTAATTGATGACGCCATCACACTAACTATTGGCATGTATATCAAATAATAAAGGTTGACTGAAAACAATATTTGGTATTTAAGATTTTAATAAGACATTTCATGATGTATTCTCTATTAGCAGATTTCCCTTAAGGGAAATCAGCTATTGAGGTCGTACGCATGACGCGAGTTTCGAAAAATTTCTTCAAATGTCCATCGATCCTACCCAGGAGATGACGAAAATGAGGTCCGTTCAAAATTTTATATATATATATATATATATATATATATATATATATATATATATATATATATATATATATATTTGTCTGTTAACGCTCTAGCGGTCGCAATTTTTGTTTGATCGTTACCAAACTCGGAATTTAATCGTTTTTTGTAAAAAGGAAGAGTTCGTTAATGGCTGAAATCGGACCAATGGGAGGGGGGGTTTAGAGGGGGGATTTTCAGAAAATTCGAAATATCTCCGTTATTATGCGTCGGATCGAAAAGTTGTATAGAATCAATATTATTGCAAATTAAAGTTACTACAAATATTGTTCTATACACTTATTCTTTATCTTGAATATTAACCGAGATATTTGCATTTGTATTCTGCATTGGTCGGCAGTAGTGAGCTGTTTGGTACTTTTCGAAGAGAGCTCTGGCGGCCGTTTTCGTAACTATTCGTCCCTCGTGTATAAGTTTAGTGATCCCTTACTACTTACTACACTTGTTATTGGGCAGATTTCTCTATTATAAAACTTCACGTGGGAAATCTGCTTAGTTTACGCAGCCCCTGCGTGACGGACTTTTTTTAAAGTGCGATGACTAAAAGTAGAGGTTTACTGAAGGCAGAAATCTAAATAAATGCCAATATCTCGTTTAATATTGAAAATGACGAAAACATGTATATAATAACGATTATAGAACTATAAATTTACAATAATATTGGTTCTATCCCATTATGGAGACGTATAATAATGGAGATATTTTTAAAGAACTTGATATTTAGTTCTGCATGAAACGTTTAAACATTGTTTGGTACCGATTAAACAAAAACTTCTATCGCTAGAGCAGACAAAAATATATATATGGTATACACACCAACATATATGTACCAACAGTTATATTATTTTTAACGGACCTCATTTTCGTCATTTCCTAGGTAGGATAAATGGACATTTGTGGCTTTCATTCGAAAATCGCGTCATGAGTAGGACTTCAATAGCTGATTTCCCATAACTGAAATCTGCTAATAGCAGAACACAAAACGCTTTATTGGCAAAAACGCAAAGTGAATGATATTGAAGGTAGTGAAAGAACTTATTTAAAAATCTTCCCGGCCTTTTACCGTCACATTTTTCAATTAGACTCGTGCCTCGCCTTCATGTTAAATAAATTACAATTTCTATTGTAATATATGCCCACCCTGGCTAGAAAAGGGTGGTAACCTGTAGATAACCCGTCCCGATTAGCCTAAGTTGCAAAAGGTGGACGTTAATAAATAAATAAAAAATAAAACAATTTCTATTGATTATTTTATTTCACACACACACACGCATATATATATATATATATATATATATATATATATATATATATATGTGTGTGTGTGTGTGTGTGTGTGTGTGTGTGTGTGTGTGTGTGTGTGTGTGTGTGTGTGTGTCTGTTAACGCTCTAACGGTCGTAATTTTTGTCTGGTCGTTACTAAACTCGATATTTAAACGTTATAAGTAAAAAGAAGATCAAGTTCGTTAACGGCTAAAATCGGATTAGTGGGAGTGGGAGGGTTAGAGGGGGAGAATTTCGAAATATCTTCGTTGTAATCGAAAAATTGTATTGATTCATTCTTATTACAAATGTTATGTTCTATAAATGTACGTCTTTTTAATATCTTGATTATGAACCAAGATATTTGCATTCTTTAGTTTTCGGTCTTCAGGAGACCCCCACTCCTACTCATTTCATATTAACAATAAGCTGTTACATTACGAACCACTTTATTTGAAGCCAAAATACCAAATGTTGTTCTCATTAAACTTTTACGTTTTACGATAAATGCAAATACGTGACGCACGTCGGAAATCAGCTTAGTAACGTAGCCCCTGCGTGACGAACTTTATTAGTATTTTGAATAGTAGCGCAAACTTGTGCAGAGCATGTGTGCGAGACAGGTATGCAGGTGATGGGGCCTCCCTGGGTTATCCACCTCCAGGCAAGGGCAGGTAGGCTAGTTTTTGTAGGGCAAGTCTAGATTCCTTCCTTCTCTCCCATCTCACACTGTACATTTAAAATCTCCCCCGCCCCAACCACAGGTTCCGCACATTCCTAGCACAATCTTAGAAGTAAATAAGAATTTTCTCCTAAAGAGCTAAAGAAATCATATTCTCAATAACACTCACATTTAGAAAATACAATGTGAAAAGTTAATGAAAAAACGCTTGACATGGTGCATTTCTTTTGATCTAAAACAAAAATGTTATGCTGGCATTAAATTATAAACATTTGATAAAAATAAATAAATATAAAAAATCACTACTAAACACCTGGAAACCGTGCGAGTTAGGGCGTTGGTCCTAATCTCACGCGGTAGACCTAGAGTGGCGGGTTCGATTCCCGCCCTGGGCAGTAGAAATTAATTTAGTGACGGACTCACTAAATAAACTCCTTGAGCCCACCCTGGCTAGAAAAGGATGGTAACCTGTAGATAACCCGTTCCGATTAGCCTAGTAGCATAAAGTGGACGCAAATAATAATAAACAAACAATAATAATAAACACCTGGGACGGTATTCTAGAGGTTACCACTATATTCTAACCAGAGGGTTTCATTTAATGAGGTCGTCATTAAAGTAATTTTCATTGCACAAGCAACAGTAAAACCCGCGATTCTAAGCTCACTAAGAGTGTTTAGAGTAAACCATTAACGTATCTAGTAGAAAACTCACGGCTTTTCCAAACCTCATGTTTCAGCGAAAAGAAAAAAAATAAAACACTTAATTAAATAAATTACCAATCTACTTAAGTAGTGAATTCCAACCCAATCGATCTAAAAGTTCAGCATTCAAACGTCATAATTTCCAACATTAATATACTAGTTTGTCTAGATACTGGGATATTAAATATCTCTATGCATGGATGAAGTGTGTACCTGCTTTGAAAAAGAAGCATAGTCAATTTGATAAATACTACTGTGGAATTAATAAACACTTTATAGCTTTAATTACTCTAATTTTCAAAAGAAAAGGTATCAAGGAAGAATTAATAATTTTCAAAACAGTCGAAGGCGTTTGGCTTTGTTTTTAAAAAAAGCATTTTATCTTCTCAAAAGTTTCCTAATAGCAATATTTCTTTTACGGTTGGCAAAAATTTGTCTTTTTATTTTAACACAAATATACTCTAACTGTACGTATATTTTAGGGCTATCACTTTTTGGAGATCTTATTTATTTTCCATATTTATTTGCTCATAAACTGTTCTTATATATTTCGTACTAATACTGACTTATTTATTATACGTATCACATTGGGAGGGGGAGTTATAGGCCAGGGACGAACTGATTAATAAGCGGAAGGGTATACCAGCTACCCAAATAATGTTCACAAAAATTTAATAAAGAACAATCAAGAGCCAATCCGAGCCCCCACCCCCTAAAAATAGTATCACTGATACATCAAGAGGGGCCTCTCAGCATAACCATGGTGTTAATATACACCAGCCATTTTCTTTTATTTTTTCTTAAGTCGTTTTAGAGGTTTGCTGCGTCTCAAAAAAAAAAAAAAAAAAAAAAAAAAAAAAAAATCACAAAATCTGCTAAACATTACTAAGCGGAGATAAAATGAGGCGGGAGTGAGATTAGGACGAACTGTTACTCCTACCACTTGCTGTTATGCTTGGATTACGATGGTAGTTAAGGAGAAATCGTTCTTTCAGTTTATTACAAACGAAGTATTAGATTTAACAATAGAGAGGAAATTTACGATTAGATTTACCCAAATTAATAATGAAATTAATCAGCAGGTATAATAAAATCATTTGAATTTCATTACGTCACCTTGAAGTATAGATAGATAGAAATAAAATTAGGAATGCATGTTAAAATGCTAGTAGGCTAAGGTTAATTAATGGCAAACATGAATGTGGATTAATCAAGTAGATTTATATATATATATATATATATATATATATATATATATATATATATATATATATATATATGTACATACACACACACACACACACACACACACACACACACTCACACAAAGACTTATCAATAAACATTGTTAGTTACCTAAAATCTAATACGGAATTGACAAGTACCCTGTTTTTCTCAAAGTGACTGTCTAAAAACATTATGAAGATGATGGCCGGAATTGTGGCCACACATTTAGTTCAATGAATCGAACTAAAAAGCTGCTCTCCCAATCTACACATAATTTCAGATCATTTAAAAAAATCTAACTAAAACAACAACCAAAACAAAAATTTCCTAAATTAACTTTATGGGCAGATGAGGGTGTTTTTCCTAAATAGATTAGGAACAAATTTTAAAAACTAATTTAGTGTAGTAAATATTAGTTATAATTGTTATTAAAATCTAAATAACATTGTTATTAAAAGCAGTTCAAGCTTCTCAAAAACTCAAATGTACATTATTTGTGCCTGATAATTGAAAACACACGTATATTTACTCCAAGGATTCCTTTTGAATGATGATACGGCGTGAAAAAGCTTGTGTACTACAGGTATTATTAACACTCTGAACACTGATTCTGACTAGTTATCGACAAGAGGTACTATTTTCAGTAATGCACAAAAATAATATTCTTCGTCGTAGTAAACGATATATATGGAATGCACAAACAAACAGGCACTCTTCAAATTATTTACTAAATTTTATTATTGATAAATAAGTAAAACGTTATTAAATTCCTACGGAAAAGTTTTTGACTGTTAACCAAAAAACATTGGCCCTGGGTAAACTAGTTTAAGGACGAAGCTAATTTATCTACTTGTTCCCAATACCAAAGTGTCTAACCTATTATTCATTTAAGGCGTTATTGATGCAGTCTATAGCTTGAATGTCAAGGGAAGAGGCAAAAGGATTGAGATTTTAGAGAAG
Organism: Riptortus pedestris; assembly: GCA_019009955.1. Taxonomy (NCBI): domain Eukaryota; kingdom Metazoa; phylum Arthropoda; class Insecta; order Hemiptera; family Alydidae; genus Riptortus; species Riptortus pedestris. The sequence continues at coordinate 127,974,200 of CM032228.1, read as the reverse complement.
TTAGAGTATTACTCCACTTGTTTTACCAACATGCCTTCGCCTTATACTAAATAATTTATATTTTAACATTTATTTGTTTCTACAAGATATATATATATATATATATATATATATATATATATATATATATATATATAGAGAGAGAGAGAGAGAGAGAGAGAGAGAGAGAGAGCCAGAATGAAATGACATACTCGTATGCCAACCAAAATAAAAATATCTCTGATATTACGAGTCGGATCGAAATATGTTGTATAACCAAGCTTGTTGAAAGTTTAAATTACTAAAACTTTCGTCCAACGCATTTTTTCTTCATACAACTCATGCTTAAGGAGATACGAGCTTTTTTATCGAGGTTTAGCGGGTTTTCCTTAGAGAAAGTAGCTATTGAGGTCACATGACTAAATTACACAAAAAGTCCTTCAAATCTTCGAAATGTTATAGCAAACAATGTTGGTTAATCTGTAAACATGTTGCTGAATCATTTGTAACTTTAATGGCGATAGCTCGCGTTCTGATTTCATTTAATTAATGAATCTATTAATGTCCATGTATATTATATTTTACCAATTCTACGGGGTTTTTCGGTGTTATTGTTTCAAATATTGTTGTTTCGGTTTGTTTTTTGACATTACTAAACACACATTACATTTTTTTAATAATACTAGAGTGCACTATTGTCCCGGATTCACTGTATACCCGTCAACATAATTACACGGTAATTTAACATTCTGCTAGCTGTCTTTAAGGAGACTATAATCACAAGGTTTGGTATCGAGTCCTAGACATTAATAAGATTTGAATAATGAAACTGAAATATATTCCATAAATTCTAAGAAATTTAGAAAAAAAAACGCTAAATACTCAGAACCTGCGTGACAGACTTTCTTTTTAGGCACATTTTCTTTTCTTGCCGATCTTTGAATTCAAAGAGGTGGTTGTTGTTCATTGGTTTCATCTGCATTGGCAAAAGGGTAAGTCATAATACAATGTTAATCAAATATAGTAGAGATGGCATTCAAATTCCTCCACCTTGATACCATGACACCCTGAATTACAATGTTTAAACCAATTTAGGTATGAATGGGTAACTGTGTTTGAGCAAGTTTGACAATCATGTATATTGACCATGTCTTTTCTGTGACAGCATGTTTAATAGTTAAACCTTTTAGAAGCCGTCTACAGAGGATTTTTTAAGTCCACAAAAAATGCTTGATTTACATTATGAGTGCACGCGCTGGAGAGAATCCCACATGTTACATAGGCAGGGACTGGTTTTAAATGGGTCGTGTCCAAATTACAGGACAAAGGAACAAGTAAGGGCCCTTCCAACCCTCCTCCATAGCTCCAGGCCACGTGACACTCCGTCATACTGCCTTTGTGATTTTATTACACTCCGAGATCATTCATCTTCATAGTATTTTGTAACTGCCTTTTGTTTAGTTATTGAAGCAAAAATAACAATCGATAGTTTTAGTAGAATAGGAAATAAAGAGGGGAGGGTTAAGTTATTTACTCCAATTCTTAGTATACGCATTTTGTTGTAGAAAAATATTAACGGAGTTATTTTAATGTTTTAGTATCTTGCCACAATTAAAACCCCACTACTAATTATGTGATTTTCACATTTCTACTACAGTAACTATAATTGGCTTAAATAATCCAACGTAAGTTCCAAATAGGCACTGTTTCCATTAGACATGACACATATTTATGCATGTAACATCAATATGCGTTGCAAGTAGGTTATAAAGAAGAGAGCAAACACCTCATTAGAGTGAAGAAAAGTTTCACTGGAGAGTGGTATTAAGATCTCGAAACATGGAGTTTTCTCTGAAATAAAGATGTTCGAAGAAAAAAAAAAAGTCCGTCACGCAGGGGCAGCGTAAACTATGCAGATTTCCCTCGTGAAGTTTTACAATAGAGAAATTTCACGAGAGCCGAGCCAGTGAAGGAAACGGCCGAACTAGCTTTGTTAGGCGCCCCATTTAATAAAAATGCAAATATCTCGGTTAATATTCAAGATAGAGAAAAAATGTATATGACAATATTTATAGTAAATTTAAGATTGGTTCTGTACAATTTTTCGATCCGACGTATAGTAACGAAGATATTTCGAATTTTAGAAAATCCTCCCCTCTAAACCCCCCCCCTCCCACTGGTCCGATTTCAGCCGTTAACGAACTTGATCTTTCTTTTTACATAAAACAACTAAATATCGAGTTTGGTAACGATTAAACAAAAATTGCGACCGCTAGAGCGGTAACAGACAAATAAATATATATATATATATATATATATATATATATACACATATATATATATATATATATATATATATATATATAGATATATATATCTATATATATATATATATAGATATATATATACAGTTTTGAACGGACCTCATTTTCGTCATCTACTAGGTAGGATCGATGGACATTTGAAGAAAAATTTCGGAAATTCCGTCATGAGTACAACCTCAATAGCTGATTTCCCTTAAGGGAAATCTGCTAAAAGGTCGTTTTTATCAAGTGACTTTCACCGTGAATATTCCATTATTGGACCTGAAAAGCTTTTAAAAAAAAAAAATTGAATGCCTCAAGAGTATTTATTAATTTATTCTCTTCTTCGATGGAGTCCCCCTCCTCCCAAATAAAAGAAGTTCATAGTTAACTATGACTGTGAAACTACATTTTCTTCCCAAATGACAGTATAAAACCGATATCATATTCTATAGTGAAGCAGATAAACATATGATATAAAATATTTATTATTATTATTTATTAACGTCCACTTTTTGCAACTGAGGCTAATTGGGACGGTGTATCTACAGGTTTTTCTAGCCAGGGTGGCACTCAAGATTTTATTTAATGAATTCCTTCACTAAATAAATTCCTTTGTCCAGGCAAGAATCGAACTCGCCACTCTAGGTTTACCATGTGAGATTAAAGGCAAAGCTTTTACTCGCAGGGCTAACCTGAGTCCCATATTTATAATATTTTATCCAAGTTTTAACATGAACCATACAATTCATTACTTATAATCGTTAATCCAACCTTGCATTGTCCAAAACGTATTGCTTTATTAATCTAAAAATAGGCTATATTTCTAATTAGCGGCCATTATTGTTCATCATAATACTTGTAATAATTAATACCCTACAATCGACCGTGTCTTGGACTAGCGTCAGATTTTGAAATATTTATTCTTAACTCGAACTTTCTTTTGCCTGACATTGAACTCAATATTTCAACTAGAAGAGTTTCATATTACGAATTTGATATCAGAAACAAAATAAGAAATGAAAATGAGTGCACCCACAAATGCTCACGACAACATCATCCTCACTATTATTTATTCTTTTTCCATCGAAGGTCGAACTTATAACTAATCAGTGCTTTCCTCTGTGACAATTAATTAAATACTTTACCTGCAAAATAACCGTATCAGTATTGAATTCTCATACACTTACGGCCTACAATTCAGAAATTATAAAGAAATTGCACGTAAAAAATAAAATATTGAAGTTGCATATTTTAAATTATTTATTAACGTCCACTTTTTGCAACTGAGGCTATGTGGGACTGGTTATCTACAGGTTACCACCATTTTCTAGGCAGGGTGGGACTAAGGATTTTATTTAGTGTGTATTTCGTCACAAAATAAACTCCTATTGCCCAGAGTGGGAATCGAACTCGCCATTCAAGGTTTACAATGTGAGATTAAGGTCGACGCTTTATCTCACATGGCTAAACTGAGTCTCAGTGCACATTTTATTCAATGTTTAATTATTCTAACTGTTATATATGTTGTGAATTATACGCGCGTGGATATTGAGTTTTTTAAGAGATTGAAATATGGCTGGTCGGCAGTATAGAGTTACAGCAGCAGATCCTGCCTTTCCACGGTTTCAGTTGCATTGTCAGCAACTTATCAGCATTAAGTATATAAACACTTGCTTCTATCTCCCCTAAATCAATTCTTATATCCAATTGCTCATTTTCAGGCATTTCCATGAGTAAACTTATACCAAGAAACCCTTTCTATTTTTTCTTTAAATTTTATTTTGTTGACGCTCAAAACTTTTGGGCCTGCACTGCTTTTAGGTCTAAAAAGTCCTAGCTTAAATGTGACCAGTTGCTTTAACTGGGAGTACTGAATTTCATAGAGGAATACCCCAATACTTTTCTAGAGGATCTCAATATTCATCTACGCTCAGGATCAATAAAAAGGCCTCGTCCTCTACAAGTGTTTTCATTTGAAAGTGCACTTTCAGAGCCAGCGCTCCATCATCAGTGCCTGCTGACAATCAAAAACCTTAAGACCTTAAATAACAAACATAGCATGACCAACAGTGTAAAAACAGTCACAAAACATGTACAGGATAAAGTAGAAAATTTAAAAAATAGTCATCCAATAAAATTAAACCAATTTTTCTTATCCGATAATGCGATGTGACGCTCGTAGTTCAATAATCTGGGCCTTGTACTCAACATGTACTTTACTAAGAAAAGTGCACTTTTAGGGAGCAAGCAACGTCATCAGTGCCCGTTGGCGAAATAAATACGATCTCAAAAATTTGCTAAAACTACTAAGAATAATATTCCTAACTATTCATAATTTCTCTACAAGAGTAACTTCCAGTAGGTACCTACTAAGTACACCTCCTCTCTATCGTTTCTTTGTTTTTTTCTCTTGTGTCCATTTTCACCCTAGATCCTTCGGTGTAAGCATTCAAGGGGTTTCACCCCTGACGTTGTCAATCATCGATATAGGCATTTTGTGATAAATTATAAATTGTCTACTAGTGAATTTGTTGTTTTTTATTAGCAGATTTCCCTTTTTTACTTTTAAGCCTTGAGTAAACTCCTACCTAATGTCATATTAACAATAAGCTGTTATATTATGAAGCACTTTATTTGAAGCCTAAATACCAAATATTTTCATTGAACTTTTACGTTTTGAGATAAATGCATGCATGGCCTTTTTGAAAATCTCTAACTCTCTTAATTATAACCCACACAGATTTCGTAAATGTTGAGAAGAAACAAATAGATAAATTGAACATAGTTATAATCAGCAATAAACCAATTAAGAGTCATCTTAATAAATTTTAGGAAATCGGCTGACCCCTCCCCAACAAAAAAAAATAATATCTAAACAAATTAATTAATTCGGTAACATATAATGGAGAATATTCATTTTCTCCTATTATTATTAATGAATATTGAAAGATGAGATAACAACGTTATTGCCAAAAAGAGAAAGAGAGTAGCAAAACAAACAATTTAGCTTTAAATTTAATAGGTGACTGATCGATGTTCTATCTGACGGGAAATAGAATAGGATAAATTGTTTCTACCGTACTAGGTAATAGTCTCACCAATGCCGGGGAATTCTCATATTCCCGTAAGAAGTAAAGAAGTGCATAGCACTGAACCCACTGATTTTTTAGCAGATTTCCCGTTAGGGAAATCAGCTATTAAGGTCGAACTCATGACGCGAGTTTTGAAACATTTCCTCAAATGTCCATCGATCCTACCCAGGACTTGACGAAAATGAGGTTCGTATAAAATTTTATATATATGTCTGTTAACGCTCTAGCTGTCGCAATTTTTGTTTGATTGTTACCAAACCATATTTAATCGTTTTATGTAAAAAGAAAGATCAAGTTCGTTAATGGCTGAAATCGGACCAGTGGCGGGGGGGGGGGTTAGAGGGGGGATTTTTGAAAATTCGAAATATCTCCGTTATTATGCGTCGGATCGAAAAATTGTATAAGTCAATCTAATTGCAAATTAAATTTACTATAAATATTGTTATATACATTTGTAATAATACCAGACTTATCAAGTTACCACAAGAGAAACTTTCGGAACTGTCGGACTATTGAAAAACTATGAACTGGAATAATTAATACTAAATATTACAGAGAAGAATTTCTGTGCATATTTGTGTCAAGTTTGAATATATATTATAACTACCAGAAGAGGTATTTCTGAATTATGCTACTTAATTTGAAAATATAGAAAAATGTTGGCTTATACTGCCAAGCAATTAAAATATTTGATTCCATATTACAACCCCAAAGAAATTGTTAAAGTGAAATGGATGGTCTGTAACATAATATCGTTTAGTATCCAGTAGTCGTTAATAAAGTATATCTCATGGAAAAAATGAAATAGGATCAAAATTCCCAAGAGATGCGGGTATTTCATTTAAAATAGGATGCGGGCAATTGTATAGGAGGAAAGGAGTTACGTGGAGGTTTACGGTAGGACAGTTTACCACTCACAGGAAGTTAGTCGACAGACAGAGACGCACATGCGAAGCATATGTTACTCCCGTCCGTTCTCAATTAACACTGACTCCATATCTAAATAAGGAAAAGTGAAGTTTTAGGTCATCTTTGTTTTTTTTTTTCACTTATCCAATACCTTCCCTCTCCCAATGAACGATTTTTGCCTCCTCAGTTTACTTATTGCTTCTGTTTTTCTTCGAAACATTACTAATTTAATCAATATATAATATTTTGGTTTGTAAGAAGCTATTTAGTAACTTATTTGTTTAAACTTTAGAAAATCTACTTAAAAACTTAATTCTGTGATACAAGTGTTCATCAATGTTTAAACCCATTCATTCACAGTGGCACACTCACCAAAATATTAAAAAAACATAAAAAGGCTTTCAAATTCTCGTATGTATGGTTAAAATTGATCCTAGCGGCAAGCAAAAGGCGGGCACTTCTACTTTGAAGATACATGGGTATGAGGGACTCTAGTTTCGTGTTCAAGAAAAGGCAGGCACAAATATAAAAAGACTCTGGTGATGTTACCAGGTGCAACAAGCATTAGAGGGAAACCAGAAGTCTCCTTATCAAAGGTAAATAGAAGCTGAAGTGTATTAATTGGTGTGGCTCAAGGCGTATGACATCTCTATTCAATCCAGTAATTGATATCATTCCCAGAGGTTTCCTAAATTAATCCACGGAATATTTGTATAAACATATTGGATAATTTCTATAACCTAAATTGTGGACTTGCCAAAGAAATTGCTTTGGTTGCAAACGACGTACTGCAGGCAAACCCCTAATAAAACGAGCCATAGTTGCTATCTAAACAATCAATGAAAGTAAACCCACAATAATGGAAGGCAATATAACCAAGTTATGTCTAAACATTAATGACGGCTTAAGATTGATAGTTTTAAGAGAAAACAAAATACCTGCCAATAAATCTTCAAGATGAGATCCGTCTCGATTCTATCACTATTAATCTCAAACCCTGAATTGATGTGCTTTTAGTCTACCAATCATTTATTTGCTAAATTTGGATTTAAACCTCAACATAGTTAACTGGCCAGTTCTCAATCTAATGTGAGCCCGCCCATGGACCTCAAACCCAAGATCCATAACAAACTAATTAACAAAGTTATGCAACTTTGCTGTGATAAAAATTTCCCCAAACTCGAATATTAAGTTAATTTGAATTATGTTGTGTTTAGTTGACCCCTTTTCCTACAAAAATTCTCACTTTAAGGTATTATATCACTAACTATCTCATTACCACCTTGCATTTCAACAGTCCTTTGTTTACAGGAGGCTTTCCTACGACAGAAATAGAGTAAAAAATATGAGATGGCATCATAAGTGAGTTATTCCATTACAGCACATGGGAAATCTGATTAGTTTTCGAAGTTCTTGGCAGGCTTTGCTTGTCTTGTAGGCCTCATAAATAATTATTATGAAAAGTAGCGGGCATAGGCTGTCCCCCCGATTCACGCCACGTTGCATTGTAAAAGGGTTTGATCACGCCCCATTAATTCATATTATTTCTCTAACGTTCGCAAGTTCTGCACTCTCAGAGCCTCCCACATCCGTTACATAGGGTTACAAATCAGAATATGCATGGTTAATGTTTATCTCTATAATTTGAAATGTGTTCCACTAGATCTATTTCACAGAAAGACAAGCTTAGATCGCATATTAATTTAGCAATTTGTAATTGTACACTACAAATATGTCATATCACACTTCAATTACTATTCTCCGCAATAACATTTAAGTTATCAATGTCAATTGCATTATTTTATTTAGCTTTCACAATCTACTGATAATGCTGCAAATCAATTGGCCTCTTCAATAACAAGCTAAGTCATCGACCAATCACATATGGTGTAAGGAAACAAAAGTCTCTCACACAGGTCTGTGTTCGTTGAGCAGATTTTCCACGTTTTGAAAGCGAAACTAACCACTATCTATTCTACATTTTTTGCGTTGTCTTTTTATCTCACATGGTAAACATAAACTGGCAAGTTCGACTCCTGCCTGGGCGATAGAAATTTATATTAGTGATGAACTCATTAAATACAATCCTTAGCCCCATTCTTCCTAGAAAATGGTGGTTCTGAGACGCCTCTTCATTTCGGCTTTTCTTTAAACACCCATAACCAATCCAATTTAGTCTATCTGATTTGACTAAGTTAATTTTAGAATAAAACCTGAGCTTTAGTTCTACATAAAAGTTAATATATCCAGGTTGGAAACACGTTTAAAATTAAATTGCGACCGCAACACAAACTCGAGCGTCATAAGTACAAACAAATTCGCGTTATGAGGACATTCTAAATAGCTACCTTCCCCATAAATGCCAATACCCAGCTTCTTAGTGAGAATTATTTTAACTGCTCTAAAAATAATTGTGTAAAATATCTTCTGTAATCTTAATGACGTTTAGAGACGTGATCTATCACTAGTTCAGCAATTATATTATCCTTCTCGAAACTAAAGGTCCTTTCCACGCTAATGTTTCTCCACTAAATGTATCATAAACTCACAAAAAAACATTTATGTTCTAAAAATAACAGATTTTTTACTACTCTCATTCCGAAAAATGATTGCAGCATTTCCAGTCTTAATTAAATTATGCATATTTAGTTGATGCCAATTTTTTTTTTTAAGTCGAATATTAACAAAGTCATGCGAGTATAATTTCCAGTATTATGAAACCTTCTCTCCTAAGCCTTTCTAATTTCAACATTAGGCTAATATATCATGAACCGTTTTTATTCCAAACCTAAAATCCAGATATTGACTCACCGGATATTTACTGTTTGAGATAAATTCAAAAATATACGAAGTGACGTAATTAATGAACTCCAGTAACTTCATGCCCTAGAGGCATCAATTTTTTTTTTAACCTCTATTATAGTCGATCGAGATCAAAATTGAACCAGAGGAACGGTGGGGGTTAAAGATAGGGAAAACAAAAACCGTAAATGTCTCAGTTATAGTGGGTATGATCAAAAAATCTTAGACAGTTTTACAGATAAAGAAGTATCCAACAATTTTTGTTCTACAGATTTTTCTCTTGGCAATATTAACCGAATTATTTATATTTTAACGTTTTCAGCATTCAATCCGGCTGATATATTTTCGGATAAAGCTATTGTATTATTGACAATTACATGCCTAGTTTCCTTTTCAAGTTTGATTCACACGAGGTTCATACACAACAAGAAGAATAGAACAAAATATGAGAAGGCATCATGATCAGAATTTTATTATTCTTGAACCCAAGTTTTTGCCCAAATACTTGCTGAACGTTGTCCTACCCAGTTAAAACTTTATTAGAACTCTCCATGGAGTGCTAGGGCAGTAAGTAACGGAAGCAGAGAGTTAGCGACAGCATTTACCTCATTAGAAACCGGCCTGGGGCCGCTGTGGGGCATAGTGCCCCCAGTGGGCTTCTGATTTAGTTGCCAACTCAACTGCCACAAATTGAACACTCATTCCATACTCACGCACTTATCTCAGATCGCTTTCTGTGAATCAAACGATGAGGGCATCCAGCTTTGTCAATCTCGACAAGACAATTTGGGATACTTATCATATTTCAATTAATTTTCTGAATTTATCTTTATCCTTGGACCAAATAAACAATGAGATACATACAATAATGTCACATAAACTACAACTAAAGTAAGCTAAGATAACGGAGAAAAAACCTAACAAAGTAAACCGTTCGGCAAAAAATGCAACAAGGGAAGTTTTTTGGAGCCGTCAAGTTGGAGGGGAGGTATATTATGACATAATATTGTTACATTTATTACACAATCAGTAATAAACGTTGTTTATTAGAGTTCTTTTGGATGGCAAAATTAAACACACTCAAGCTTCAGAGTATTTATCACTGTACAATTTATTTAACAATGAACTAAACTGGATAATTATTCTTAATTACTACTCACAGTATGCACTGATAGCTTCACTGTTCTTGTTATTACACAGTCCAATAACTCACCCCAAGTTCACAAAAACACGGCACTGCACTGATCTTCGCAAAGGTAACGCCACTGCACTGTTCTTTACTTAAACACGGCATTATACTGTTCTTTTCATAAACACGGCACAAGACTTGTTCTTCACATAAAACACTTTACCGCTCTGCAACTAAGACGCACTGTTCACTAAAGCTGCACTGAACACACTGTTGGTCACTTGAAGAGAGCTGAGAACAAACTAGCTCTCGGGACGAGCTGAGCCGTTTTTATAGACGAGCAGAGAACATCAAAGTGGAATGGTCTAGAACTTCTAGATCACGGACGGGTATTGCCGAGACCGGCTAGACTATCAGTCGGCTCCTTTGATCTGCTTCGTACTTTTTAAATATGTATTTACACTGTTTAATTTTTCATATACGTAGTTTTCGCAAAAATATTATGTGGTTTATTCTTTTCATAATTTAAGGTTAAAAAAAAAAATTTTCATTAGTCTTAATCTTACATGGTAAACCTGGAGAACGAATCCTATCATCTGGGCAATAGAAATTTACATAAAATCCTTAGTTCCACCCAGGCTAGAAAAGGGAGTCACCTGTACCGAGAGGGGGTACCTCATCCGTTCCGATTAGCCATATTAGCAAGACGTGGACGTTAAAAAATAATAATAATAAATTTGTAAGGATATTTAAATAATTATACCTTTGAATCATTTTAGCCCCAAAAGAAATGTCAAGAAAAGCATGAAACAAGTAGGGGGTAATAAAGAACTTACGAAAGCATCACTTTTTATTTTGTTAAACCCTTGCCAAATAACTGCTAAAATAATCCCTTCTACATCTGGATTCTCCTTAGAATATGATAAGACTACATATATCAATCCACTCATAACATACCTCCAATACCTTACAAACGAGAGCGGAAGTTGAGAACAGAGAAACACATGCAAAAGAAAAGTGCCCTTGTTCGTCTTTCGAATCGAAGCCGTAATTGATTTTCATTGGCGCAGTGATGAACTTTCTTCATCACACTGGATTTAGCAGATTTTACTTCTGGGAAATCAATAATTTGGTTATATGAGAACTGTTGTAATATCTGTCAGTGAAGACAGATCTCTGATGGTCGAGTACAGTTGGCAAGCGCTTTGATGCAAAGGCACCATCTTTGTAAGAGACAATAGAATCGAGGATGACACCCGAACTAAATAATCAGGCCAATAAAAATCTAACCTATTCAGTAGTATAAGCTTCCTAATGTTTTTAGCAAATTTCCATGAGGGGAAATCAGCTATGAGGTCGTACTCATGACGAGACATTCGAATAATTTCCTCAAATATCCATCGATCCTACCCAGGAGATGACGCCTAAATACCAAATATTGTTCTCATTGAACTTTTACGTTTTGAGATAAATGCAATAAGCGATACACGTGGGAAATCTGCTTGGTTAACCCAACCCCTGTATGAGGGACTTTTATTTATAGCTTATGAATGTTTTTCCATTACATTTAATATAATAGATTTAATTATATTAAATGTAATGGAAAAACATTATTGTCATTGTCTGAAAAGTTGACGAAACGATGAGGTTTGATGCCTTGAAGCAGATGTAGAACATTGCGGAAGAAAGACGATGAGCTACAAGGCTGCCGACTAGGTCGTAACGCAGTGACGTAACCCATGGCGGGTGTTGTAACCTCAGATAAAGAATGAGATTGTGCTGTTAAGGAGTATAACCTGTATCCACGATTAAAACGTAAGCAATCCCCCCCCCCATCCATTTCTAGGTTCGACCAGTGTTATTAATAAATATATCACATTCGTCTTAAATTCTTCGTGTAGTTTTGTATAGAAAGGGTTCATTCTTAGGGAGAAGTAAAGAATTATGACATGATAGCTGTGAGAAAATTCTAGATCAAAGAAAATAGACAAAATTAAGAACGTCCGAGATGGACTTTTATTTTTGTGTGGAAATCAACCTGTGTGCATGCGGTTGCAGTGACACGTTGTGGGCATGTGCTCCTTACGAGACGTCAGAATTAAGGCTAGTATCACGCTTCTCGCTGAAACTATAGCCCTGATTTAGAGTTCCTAGTTGAGGTAGAACGTAAAAAACTCATTAACGGAAAATCAATTTAAGCTGACAGGGGATAAAAAGACGAAGAAGTTGAAAGTCAACTACTAGAGACTTATCGCCGATAGAGGGGAGAGGTATTGGCTGTAACCCAGGTTCCTTCAAAAATATATAAATAAATAATAAGTATAAAATAGTTGTCCAATTATCTTTCTTTGAATGACTCAGTAACGAGTTGATCTACTAGTTGATAAATGTTCAACTTCAAAGAAAACAAGGCTTGATATACCTTCAACATGGCATTCAATTCAATTTCAGATTCGCATTTACTTCATTTCTACCCTCAAAGCGGGGCTTCCTGAAACGGTCATTGAACTGAAGCTAAAAACCTGCTCAAAAATAAAGAAAAACAAAAAAAAAGAACAGATGCAGTAACATATGTGACCTGAGTCACTAGCTAATCCCTCACTTCCGAAACCTTGAATATTTATAGCACGTCTTAACAACGCGTCTTCTTCATGACTGCCATTTTCAACAATGATTCAAGCTATAGAATTCATATTTTTCCGTTAGAAATATGCTGCTCCTGTTTCATAGGGAATCAGGAATAAAGACACGCACTAAGAAAAAAAGAGATAGTTTAATTTTTATTTTATTAATGTCACTATGAATAGTCAAGAATAGTTGGGCAATAAAATAAAAGTCATCGTATAATGTTTTACTTTTATAATATTTCTATTTGGCTTATTCCTATTATTTAACTCACAAAGGGAAGCAGAGCTCTGGGTGCTAAGTGTCGTAAGAAAGGCATTTGGAACCGTCAAAGAACAGCTAATTAATTAGATGTTCAAGTGGCTGACATGAAAGAATGTGTTATTAGGAATATGGTGTTATTGAGAAGGTGGGTGGGTAATGTGAAAAGAGATCCTGACGAGTTTCCAAAAATTATGTAGTGGTAGGTGGAAGGAGAGGTGGCAGAAATGTGGTACAAAGTAGGTTTCTGCCTGGTGCAAGTGAAAATTCTGTAGGTTGATTCAGTGAAAAGGCCTAAACTTTCACAATAATGATTTATTACAATGACAAAACGGTTTTTTTTTCTCTCTGTTCTTTCTTGCTTTATACATTAAACCGCTGGGCTGATAATGGGCTCTGCGATTTCTCCTATTGCTGCTAATCTCTTTATGGAATTTCTGGAGGCAAGATAAATAATGCCACTTCGTAACCCTCTTATAAAATACAATTAACTCCTACGTTCGTTTTGTAGATGATATACTCATATGTTTTGAAGGGCGGGGAATGTAATGGCCTTTTAGACAATAGCTGTCATGGATCAGTAAAGTTCACTGTAGAAATTGAAAAAGAGGAGTGTATAAATCACTTGATCTCCATATAAGAATGGACGGCAGCAGTTATTCGTTTAAGATGATTAGAAAGGCAAGTTCAAGTGACGTAATATTTTCAAACTACTCATGCAGTATAAAATGTCTGGACTACGTATTTAATTGACTAGCTTATCAATACAGAAGCGGATTTTTGCCATGGATTATCTTACATTAAGTCCTCGGTGTTTACGATGAGAGTTTGGTTGATGGACTGAAGAAAGGTGGTACAGGATTTACTTGGAGAGAGAAAAAGACGTCCAATTCTTCACAAATTTTTATTTCAGCGATAAGCGCTTTCAAAGACTATTGTCTCCATCTTCAGAGCTACACATGAAAAACAATAACATCAATAAAATCTCTATACATTACAACAGGGTCATTAATCATATTAATATCAATAAATAAAAACACAAAATAAATATCTAACAGAAGTGAACATAATAAATGGACTTAAGTCAAATCCTAAAATAAAATACGGAGAGTGAGAGATCCATTGTGGTATAGCTAAAAAAGATATTTACTGACCTACTTGCCCTCATTGGGAAAGCCAGCAAGTGACTGGCTGGTGCGCGGGAGGTACAGGATTTGTTTGGTTTGGTTTGATTTACGTCCACTTTATGCTACTGTGGCTAATCGGAACGGGTTATCTACAGGTTACCACCCTTTTCTAGCCAGGGTGGGACTAAGGATTTTATGTAATGAGCCCTTCACGAAATAAATCTCTACTGCCCATGGTGGAAATCGAACCCGCCTCTCTAGGCCTACCAAGCGAGATTAAGACCAACGCCTTAACTCACACGGCCAACCTGAGCCACAGGGTGGTACAGGAGATAAACTGAGATAGAGCTGCTATTGCAACTCCCCAACAAAAAAAGTGGGACAAGAATGGCTCATACCTAATTAGTATTCCGTTTTATCGAGCTTCTTTCAGGAAAATTTAAAACATGTTGGAACAATAGGTATCAAGAAGGCTTATCAGAGCAAGGAAACTTCCAAAAATCTTTTCCCCATAGCTAAAGATCGGGTTCCATGATTGGTGAGATTAGGTGTTTACTGGGTACAAGCTACATACTTAAAGCAGTGTGGGCGTAAGATAAAAACCTCTGTCAAAGTGCGTTTCACTACAAATACTAGTTTATGAAGATCCATAAAGTGACAGAAAACCACGGTCTATGGTCTTTACAAGTTCAGGTTTTCCATCGCCTACCTAAAACCAAGAAAATAGGCCGCGTTTAGGGAATAGAGATTAAACTGGACCTCTTAACATTGAAGAGGCATATAAATCCCAAAGATGATGCATGCCTGCTCAAATTTGTCCGAGCAGCCTCTTTATCTTAGTATGAAGATCCTGAGAGTCTGGTCATAGAACCCTTTTCAAAGTTAACATCCAGGATGTTAGGTAATGGCGCTCACTTTCTTCTTTATTGTTATCTATTGTATAATTAGAAAGGATGTATTATAAGGTAATTTAGCAGTATGTTAAATATATGGAATTTTTAATTTATTTTAAATATTGATGTGAATGTCTTTTAAAAAGGTTAATATTTAATTAGCCATTGCTATGTGTTTTAAAGTTTTTAACTCTTTATTCTATTTATTTTTATCATGTTAGGCATAGGTGTTACAGCAATTGTGTATTAACAGGGAAATGACAATGATGCGCTGCGTCGAAAGCCCTTCCTCGGTATAATAAATCTATATTGCGGAAGTTTGGCCCACTTTTACTCAATCAACCTGCATTACGAAAAGTGCATGCAATAAATAAATTCAATTAAACACATTCGCGTAACTCTAGACTAATTCCCCCAATAAAAAGGAGATATTTGTCGCCAAGATTAATAGATGAAATGTTTCTTATCAATTTCAATAGTTTCTATACACTTTACATAATTATCATACGAAACAAATGGATCTTGACTTAATGTTCTTTTATGCACATACTTTGCGCATGAATTGTCGTATAACAATGCCAATGTTAAATTCAAAATTGACTAAATAAAAATTTTGTTGCTTATCGGCTGAAAAACCATCTGGAAATGAAATATAGAATTGTTTACATTTCAGGCGCCCTTTCCAATTTCCATTTCACATCATCCCTAAGAATATTATTTTGACCGATAGCCCGCATTAGAAAAAGTAGCTTATAGTCTAAATTAGTTTCCTGTATTTCTTATGAGTTTAACAAATTCGATTTGTGTGGCCTGAAGTGAGAGGACAAATAACCATAAACCAAAGCCAAAAATTGTTTAAATTCTTTCACTTCCGTCTGAACCTCAACTCCTAATATTTTGAGAAAGAAACCTATACAAATAATGGTATCTTAATCTTACAATTTTACATTCATATACACAAAGTTAAATCCATAAAGAGCTCTATTCTTCCCCTTTCTGGAGTCAATTTAGATATACTAAAGTAGTTATTTTCTCCTGAAAACATTTTGCGGTGAGTATAATAGTGAGATAGTTGTTAGAAGCGCTCATTCACGATTCTGAGGGAATCCGGAGATGGTGTGAAAAATTGAAAGTTTTATTACATAATCTCGTTAAGGACTAAGTAAGATTACATCCTTCAGCCATCTACATAATTAAGTATAAGAATGAATGAATAATGAGCCATCTAGAATTAAGATTCTGCGAATGTCTACCTGGAAGTGGGGTTTCTGGGGGGGGGGGGCAGAAAGCTGCACAAGGCGTGGGTAGAGCGGATCATGTCCTCTCCATCATTGGTCACTGAATGAGAATATCCCCCACGTGATTTTCATATATTCCTCTTAATTTGTAAGTAAATAATACTCAAATGCCTTAATAAAAAAAGTATCAGCTGCAGTATTTTCGTCTGGTTTTCGGTCACAGGGTAGAAAATGAACTAATCAACATTGTCGGTTTGGTGAAATTTCTTCCCTTCATCAAAGCCTGAAATTTACAGCAAATCAATTCTTAATGATTAAAATTTCATATGATCTGCAGACGTAAGACTTATAAGGAAAAAAAGACTATATGCTCACCACCATTGGGTAATAAAAAAAAACAGTTAGTGAGTTAAACCGTTGACTTTAATCTCACATGGTAAACCTAGAGTGGCGAGTTCAATTCCAGCCTGGGCAATACGAATTTAATTTAATTAATGACGGAATTCATTAAATAAAATCCTTAGTCCCACCCTAGAAAAAGGTGGTGTGACCTGTTGATAACCCGTCCCAATTAGCCTTAATTGCAAAAAAGTTGACGTTAATAAATAATTTAAAAAAGGAGTTTCGCCCAATGACAGTTAGAAAATAAATAAAGACTCACATTTATTTTTTTTAGTTTTGTTGGGAGATATGGAAATAAAAATTACAATTACAAAATATATTAACGTGATGAACGCGAATATTCAGATCGAATCCAATGTGTCGCAAATGTCGTGTCTAATTTATATACTCTACTAACGGGAGCTCTAGGAGCTCGGTGCGCTGTCAAATCACTCTGAAGTAAGAAACAAGTACTAGGCCCTTATATCTATAGTGTAAGTAAATCAAATAAAGGGTTTGAATAGCCAGTATAAATGATACTACTACTGTTGCCATATCTGTCGGTGAAGTCTTTACAGGCTCATGATCCAGTACGTCTAAAGGCACCATTTTCAAGCCTTCTAGAGTTGTTCTGAGTTAGTTGTCCATTGGCCAGTAGGTTTTATATGTTTGTTGGTTGCAACCGTATTAGTAGGTTGTTTACGTTTTAGTCTGTGTCTGTTTACTTACATTAGTCAAACGAAGGGTGGTTATAGCTTGTGTCAGGGTAAATTGTTTTCGTGTACTGTGGTAGTTGTATATATACATAGTTTTGAACGGACCTCATTTTCGTCATCTCCTGGGTAGGATCGATGGGCAATTGAACAAAAAGTTCGAGTCATGAGTACGCCATCAATAGCCTCAAGGGAAATCAGCTAAAAGAAAATCCAGTCTTTCCAGAGCAAAGTACTTCGGATAGCGGCGAATGCTCCCTGGTTTGATAGGAACAGCCAAATCCACAGGGATTTGGAGGTTGCTCCTATTTCAGTTCATCTTCAACAACTGGTAAGGAAGATGCAGCCTTCCGATGTCAAGTTGAACCAATCTATTATAATTGAGGTGCAACTACTGAAGGACGACTACGTCCGAGGCTGTACCAAAAAAATGTAACAATTTGTGTATAATACCTTTGTTGTGTTGGGCTAAAATCAAATTTTCTTTCTTCTTCTCTACATTTACAAGTAATACACTTATTTCAAAAAAATTACATTGAATGAATGAAGAAAAATTAATAATAACTGAATGACTTAAAGGAATATAAATTAAGAATAAATAATAATTATTAAATAAATTTACTGAATAATGAATGAAATTGGTTCTTCAAAAAAGCATTGGAAAAATATATTAAAGTAATTATTTTAGCCTAAACAAATGTTAGGTGGAACAAATAAATTAGTTTCATTCAATTGATAACGAGTTATTTTTTAAAAAAAAAGAAAATATTGTTATATTGAAAATTATGATATTTCAATATAATTGTCCTTCCTCCACCTCGAACTTCAAGGCACAATACGTGAGCCCCATTGTATTACATTCACCTTGCCTACTATCATTATATTCATTCTAGTGTCATTCATATGTTCCTGACACCATTGTTTCTAATCCATTAATACTCCGAACTTAGCGTGAACATCATCGTTGGCAAGCATTATCGGCTTCCAAGTGAAATTCTCCATCATCCAAGACATTATTAAAGAACGTTTTCCCCCTTCGACTTCATCATTCCTAGAGTCGCAGATAAAACACATTAAACATCATAAATTCCAGGAAACCTGGAATCCAATCATTAACCAGCGCGGTTAAAATAATCATCACACCACCATAGAACATTCTTCAATAAAAAATGGTTGTGATAATAACCTGAAAGACACGTAGAAGATGATGATGGTGAGGGTAGTGGTGCATGGATACTGGATAATGGTTATGACTGGATTGGTAGATAAAATATATGGATGATATATGGCCTGTTTATGACGATATTGATAGAAAGCTGATAACTGTGGTGAATGGAGGATGCAAATGATAGATGGATGATGGGTGATGATGATGACAGATGGTTATGTGTGGATGTAGAGGCAACGGATAACGATGGTGTATTGTCAGTGTAAGACGATGACAGATGCATAGCGGATGATAACGGTGGGCGAACAGTGGATTCTAGTGATGGATGGATGAAAATGATGATATTGCTGTTTGTAGTTGTTCAACATGCAGTGATGATTATGTGAGGATGGATAGATAGTAGAGTTGGATATGCCACAGACCCTTCATACACCTATGCCGAAGTTGGATGGATCCTGTACTTAATTATATGTATATATGTTTAATTTTTAGAAACTCTGAAATATTTCTAAATATAATTTAAACAACCTGTATTGGGGCTCAGGTTAGCCTTGTGAGTTAAGGCGTAGGTTTTAATCTCATATGGTAAAACGAGAGTGGCGAGTTCGATTCTCGCCTGGGCAAATAGGAATTTATTTAGTGACGAACTCATTAAATTAGTCCCACCCTGGCTAGAAAAGGGTGGTAACCTGTAGATAATCCATCCCAATTAGCCATAGTTGCAAAAAGTGGACGTTAATAAATGAAAATAATAATAATAACCTGTATTTTTCAAAATTCAGAGGAATGTGATAATCACACTTTCATTTTACTTTTGAATTTTCCCCGAAAATGAAAAAGAAGAAAATTATGATAGTGACAACGAGCAAAACAAGCTAATTGTTAGAAATATTAAACAACACAATAGAAATGGAGTACTTTTATTATTGCTATTATTGTTGTATTTAATTTTATCATAGAAAAATATATTATTTCAATCACTTAATAAGTAAACATTTTTTGAATTTCATTAAATTTTACAACGAATCCATTACTATAAAACTAAATTCAATAAGTTTACGTCAAAAATAAATACTTCAAAGGAAGATTCTCAAATTGTTTTTGTATTCTTTAGGTATTTATCATATTTTGCAGTCGTGTTCGAGTGATGTTATTCATATATTTAACCCACGGAAGATAAACGCGGCTGTCAAACCTAGTGACGTCTGACTAGTTTCAAAATCAGTCATACTAAAATCTGTTAATTAGGATAAAAATCGTTATAATAATGTTCATAACTCACCTACAGTAGGGGATGTAAAATATACAGAAGGTAAAATATTCACAGTGGATATCCAGGATACGGCACAGATGGGATGAAAATGAAGCTTGGAACACAAAAACCAGTCACAACCCACAACCGAACAGAGTGAAAGTTAGCGGACAACTGACTTGCTGGCCCACTCAACATCCCCTCCACTTGGCAGAGGCGCCGTCTACATTCAGCCCTCGACACTAAGAACTCACCACAGTCAAGGTCCAACTCCCACCATCAAGTAGATCTCCAGAGGCCAAACTATGGAGAAGCATGATGGTTCAATGAGACACACAGGGAATGTGGACGTTTCCATTAGATCAATGGGGTAGGTGCATAACTAATAATTTTGAAGACACTAAGAGAATAAGAGTTGACCGGTTTCTTAATAGACGTTTCCGAAATTCTTCTCCAATCGTTCACATTATTTATTGAAGTCTTAGTGCTTTCGACGGCTCATTTCATCACTACCAGAAACATGAGGTATAAATTCCAAGCCTGCTACCTTACTCACTGTACTCGGATGCTTGCTAGTCTTGGGGACTAAATAATGATGGATTCTTTCTATAAGGATGTCAAATGCCCAATTGATCACAACCAAAAAATATCGCTACCCACGTGGGTTTGGGTTAGAACCCACCAGTGTGTATGCCCCTTGTGAGGAACAAGATCATCATCCATTGCATGTCTGTTCAAGAATTATGATGAAATACCGAAGTAGTAGGCGGTATTAATTTCCAGATGAGAAGAGAGAAGTACTATTGACCGACCAATGCATAATGACGTACGTGCTGTTGAACTAGCTATGATTAAGTTTATGAAGGTCATAACCATTTTATTCCAACGTCAGAAGACAAATAAAGATACGAGGACAAGCCCGGATGGTCACACTCAGAACCAAATAGACTACAAACTGTTGAGTTTCAAAACGCTAAACGGTTTGATAATAAATTTGAGGGGCCAACAAAGGAAAACAAATATTGCATGAACCGGGGAGATTGTTCGTGCTAACGAATAGAGAAGTTGACGTGTAGTGTGTTTGTACATTTCTTACAGGTTGCTATACCGGCGATGATTACGTCATGTCACATTATATTCTTTATTTCTCCCTTAATAAGAAGTCGAAAATGAAATACGAGGAAGGTGTTTATTGAAAAAGTTATTTTAATATAAAAAGTTATGGGTAGAAGTAGGAGAAGACAATATATATATATAAAACGTTAGTGTTAATGATAATCTAATTTTCAATAATAATTCTCGTTTTATATATATATAAAATATTATATATATATATATATATATATATATATATAATATTGATACAGGGTGTATCGCAAGTTGTTGACAATCCATAAAACGGTAAAACTACACCAAAAATGTAGTTAAACGCCACCAAACGCAGGTTTTTATCGCATTCCGTTCCGGACATATGTTCTAAAGGTTATTTCGATAAAACCATGTTTTTTGTAGGAAAACCCCAATTTTCGCTACTTTTACAAACTTATTTTCAACATTTCATTACATATTTGAAATCAGCATTAAATTTACTTCAAGGCTTATGCCCTTTCAATGTTCATAAGTAACTTTTTACAACGCAATTACAGATCGAAAAATAGAAATTTAAAAAAAGTCTAGTTAGCTACAATTTTTCGAGGACCACTACTCTGCCAAAAAATATTCTACAAACTGCCGAATCTCACAAAAGTTGTAAAATTTAATTACCTTTCCAACGGTGTACTCAGAACTGCAATTATCTCTCAATTTCATAATGTAATAGGAATGGGATTGGAAAAAAATCAACTAATAAATAAAACTGACATCATGTTTACTTTTATGAGCATAGTAAAAATAAATGAAAATTATTTTTGATATAAATTAAAAAGAATAATTAACGTAATTTAAAGTAACCCTTACATTAAATTTAAAAACAAAAAAAATACTTAGAAAATTATAAAAGTTGCAGAAACTGTCCTCCTCCTTGTAGAATACACTGATGACATCTGGTCAACACCGCTGATTTAGCCCTTCTAATCTCGTCATGGTTATATCTAATTGTTACACATGATTTGAGAATTCGCGCAATCATTAATGATTAATGCCCTGAATGGGTACTCTGTACACTAAAGACTTAAGCCTATCCCATACGTAAAAATCAAGCGGTGTCAAATCAGGGCTTCGGGCTGGCCAATGCACAGGCCCATATCTCTCCGATCCATCTTCCAGGGTAATGCTGAGCCAGTTCGTTATAGCTCGTCCATTATGCGCTGGACACCCGTCCATAGCTCTACTTCAAGTGGCATTGCTTCGAGGAGTGCCGTATTTATATCGTTCTGAAGAAGATCATAAAACACATTTGCATTTAAACGTCCAGGTAAAAAAAAAGGGTTGTGTCACATACTGACCACAGACGCCTAACCACATGTTCCTACTGAACTGAAGCTGGAAGTGGCGTTCCCGCGTGCCATATGGATTATCATGAGACCAGAGTTGAGAGTTTCGTGAGTTGAAAATGCCCTCACTTGTGAATGTCGCCTCATCTGTCCAAATTATGCGACCAGGGAAGTTGCGCCTCTCGTGACACTATTGAACGTACCATCGCCCAAATGCCATCCGTAGCTCCATATCATGGGGCAGCAACTCCTGGACAGTATTCAGGTGATAAGGATATCGACTGTCTTCCTTGACAGCTCTGAAGACTGTAGAGTGAGATATTCCCAGCTGATTTTAACCGCGAAGGGTACTTATTGTTGGATCATTATTATGACATATTCAAAATGTCATCAACCTCCCTGTGAGCTCGACCCGCGAACATAGTGGGCTGTCTTGGTGTAGAGCCTGTTTCACTCATGATGTGATAAGCATTTTCAATAGTTCTTCGGTCTGGGTACCTTTGTCGATTAGGGAAAAGATTGCGATATATTCTTGTTGTGCTCGAAGGCCATTGCCTCTGGGAGCCCCGTACGCGAAAATCATATCAACGTATTCCTCAGCTGTGTATAAATCTGGCATTGTACTTCTTGAACTCGACTCGAACTTATTAGACTGAAGATTTGCACGACACTGACAATTATTAATATTTACAACAGAAAGTAGGCAGACGGAGGATAAGAGAGATAAGGCAAGCAGTAATCCGAACACAATTGATAAAAAGTAAACAGGAACTTTGCTCATGTCAGCCACTCCTCACGTTCTTTTAGGTTTCCATTATCCCCCTATTCTAATTACATTATAAAATTACTAAACTTTATTTTCATGATTTATCATTCGACTTCATTGTAAGAGTTACGTTAATTATTCTTTTTAATTTATATCAAAAATAATTTTCAATTTATTTTTGATATGATCATAAAAATGAACATGGGCTCGGGTTGGCCTTGCGAGTTAGGGCGTTGGTCCTAATCTCGCATGGCAGACCTAGAGTGGCGGGTTCGAATCCCGCCCTGGGCAGTAGAAATTTATTTAATGACGGACTCATTAAATAAACTCCTTGTGCCCACCCTGGCTAGAAAAGGATGGTAACCTGTAGATAACCCGTCCCGATTAGCCTAGTAGCATAAAGTGCACGTAAAAAAAAATAAAAAATAAAAATGTTAAAAATAAAAAATAAAAAATTTATCAGTTGTTTTTTTTTTCCACTCCCATTCCAATTACATTATGAAGTTGAGAGATAATTGCAGTTCTGAGCAACTGTTGGAAACGTAATTAAATGTTACAACTTTTGTAAGATTCGGCAGTTTGTAGGATTTTTTTGGAAGAATAGTGATCCTCAAAACATTGTCCTTAACTAACCTTTTTTTAAATTTCTATTTTTTGATCTTTAATTGCGGTGTGAAAAAGTTACTTGGGAACATTGAATGTGCATAAGCCTTAAAGCAAATTTAATGCTGATTTCAAATATGTAATGAAACGTTGAACAAAAATGTGTCGAAGTAGAGAAAATTGGGGGTTTCCTATAAAAAACATGGTTTTCACGAAATAAACTTTAGAACGGCATATGTCGGGAACGGAATGAGATAGAAACCTGTGGTTGGTGGCGTTTAACTACATTTTTGGTGTAGCTTTACCGTTTTAAGGATTGTCTACTACTTATGATACACCCTGTATATATATATATATATACATAAAACGACGATAATTACTGTGTATTAGATTACCACCAAGTAATAAAATAAAAATTTTCAAGCCTTATTCAGATCACTCAGACCTGATCGACTGTAAGAACACAAAGAGGGAAGGGAGGGGGGGGGGGTGAGAGCACCAATGTTTTTGTTCTATTTTTTTTTATTTCATGGGCGTAATGCACCATCATTATTATTATTTATTAACGTCAACTTTTTGCAATTAAGGCTAATTGGGAGGGTTTATCTACAGGTTACCACCCCATTCTAGCCAGGGTGGGACTAAGGATGTTATTTAATGAATTTCGTTACTAAATAATTTCCTTTGCCCAGGCGAGAATCAAACTCGCCACTTTAGGTTTACCATGTGAGATAAGGTCAACGCTTTAACTCACACGGCTAACCTGATACAAACAAATTGATTAATATTCTAGTTGGAAAAAACAGGTTCGAAACAATAGATGCTTGAAAATTAAATTTATAACCAGATTGGTTCCATAACATTTTTCGAGCAGACTCATAATAACGGAGATATTTCGATTTCCCCACTCTATGCATGTTCCCCTATATATATTGTTACGTTTATTACCAAAAATAAACATAAATAATAAGCGTTGTTTATTAGAGTTCTCTTGGATTGCAAAATTAAACACACAAGCTTTAGAGTTTTTATCACTCCACAATTTATTTAATAATGCACTAAACATTTGGTTAATTATTCTTAACTACTACGCTCACTATGCACTGATAACTTCACTTCTTATTTGCATAGTACAATAATTCACGATCACGCGGATCACTGAAGATTACAAAACAGGGCACTGCACTGATCTTCACAGAAAACACGGCAACTCACTGAAACTAAAATGCACTGTTCACTAAAGTTGCAATGAAAATAACATGTACTGTTCACTAAAGCTGCACTGAACACATTGTTATTCACTATAAGAAAACTGAGAACAGGCTGACTGTCGGCGGAGCTGGGCAGCTTTTATAGACGAGTGGCGCGATCAAAGGAAATAGGCACGGACTATCCTAGATTTCAGACTGTCGTCAACGGTCCTTTCATCGGTGGGCGCCTTTCATCTACTTTGTACTTCTTAAATACATGTTTAACTCTGTGTACATTTTCATGTACGTAGTTTTCGCAACAGTATATTCTAGCGCAGGGATGAGCAACACGCGGCCCCTTTCAACACATTTATGCGGCCCGCCAAGCATTTCTAAAATTCAATTTATTTTATCGACTTTCTCCCATCAATATGTTGTACAAAATTAATTATAATTTAATGGCAGTGCATACTAAACCGAAGCAATTTTTTATGACGAGTTACTTGTCGGCGACTTGTTCAAACATTCAATACGAACGCGCCGCGTCTGTGCTTGTTTGTATTTGCTTGTGTCACACGATCAGTCTCGTAAGCTGTTAACTTGTAATATTAGAAATTCTTGTGTTTCTTTAAAGGCGTGGGTGCAATATTAATTTCGAAAGGTAATATTAGTGTTTTTTTATTCAAAATTAATTTTTCCTGCAAATTGTTTTAACTTTCAAATTTTTAATCCATAGTATCATGTCGGAAAAGCAAATGAAAAACGGAAGGTTGCTGATGAGCTCAGGCCTTACCAAGAAATGTGGAAATTTGATTATTTTTCACTTTCCTCAAAGATAAAGCTGTATGCTTAATATGCTCAGAGACTGTGTCGACATTAATAGAATGTAACATAGAATGGCATTAGGATACAAAATATGAAGAATATAAAAACTTAACCGGACAACTTCGGATAGATAAGTTTCATCAAATGGAGAAAAAACAACAGATTACTTTTAAAAATCAAGCTAATTTATCAAATACAGCAGTTAAAGCTAGTTTTATTGTCAGTCAAAAAATTAAACCTTTTGCGGATAGAGAGATGATAAAAGAATGTCTGACTGCTGTAGCAGAAATAGCATTTCCTGATAAAATAAATATTATTTTAAACATTAGTTATCAAGATTCACCTTGCAAGTAGAATTGAAGGCTTGTCCGAGAACATAGTAACAACGCTTCGTGAACGCATTGCAAAATTCGAAAACAGCTCTTTGGCGCTTGATGAGAGTTGCGATATTACTGATACAGTACAACTGGCTATATTGTTACGTGGCATTGACACCAAATTTAATACTACCGAAGAATTGTGTTCACCGATTCCAACGCAAGGGACTACAACCGGCAAAACCCGGTAAGATGAACTAAAGTCTTTTTTGGAAAACTTCAATTTATCGACAGTATATCGAGAGTTGAAGCACGAGCAATGTCAAGCATTGTGATAGAAGGATCAGGAAGGCTATTTCAAGACATTAAGAAGGCCACAAGAAGGGAAAGCACTGCATAATTCACCAGGAAAATTTTTGTGCGAAAAGATTGAGTTCGTCAACAGTACCAATAATTAAACTAATCAGTTTTATAAAGTCGCGCGCGTTAAATCAGCGTGAATTTAAAGAATTCCTGAAAGATTTAGAAACTGAATATGGCGACGTGGTTTTCGATACCGAAGTACGTTGGCTTAATAGAGGTGCAATGCTAAAAAGAGTATACAACTTACAAATTTTAGTGGACTGAGTGGGGTGAAATAAATAGTTCTGTACGCTTTTCAACTTGTATGTTCAGAACAAGCACAAAATAACCTCTTCATCATGAGGATGTAATATGTTGCACAAAACAAGTCTATTTAGAGTACTTACACTTCACACATTTTCGCCGGGCACAACACAGTCTCAGTTTACTCAATAAAGTTCCAGTTAACGCGAGACACCAGATATTTTCGCACTTCTAACTTTATCGCTCACAATCCGGTTAACTATTTTTACTTACTGAACATAGTTTAAAAAATCATCTGGTATTTTTTTATACCGCCAGGTTATCATATTTGATAGCGAACGATTCACGAGTACGTGCGTCGCCGCTACATCACCTCCCCCCAATGACTCAGTCGCGGAAGCGAACAGGAGGACGAATTATTCGGCCCAGACAGGTTCGTTGCTCCTCTGTAGAGTGCTCTTCCGCGGCAGAGTCATTAGAAATTGGTGCAGTAGGTGGTGTAGTGCCTGGTTGACTGGAACTGGAGTCCTTGTCGTCCTGCAGCAGGTACGCCGGTTTCAGTCTGTCGATTGTCACCGTCCGGGCGATGGACGGTGTCATCTCTGAGGAAGACGTGTGTGCAGGTCTGCAGGTCGCGATGCAAGAAGGTCTTCGCAGATGACTGTCTGTAGGCTGCTGGGCGTAGCTGCTCCATATATTCCCTAAGTTGGCGGATAAAAGCCTCGTTGCTCTCGGGTCGCCTGGACCTTTCCAGAAGTTCACCAGGCAGAGGAAGTGGTTGTCCATATGTCATCTCAGCTGCGCTAGTGACGTTATCGTACCAATGGCAGCCTGAGAGTCAAGTTATTTACGTCCAACTGGGCGGTCAAGGCGGTCTTCAAGGTGCGGTGCCAGCGTTCAACACACCCGTTGGCTTGCGGGTGGTATGATGTGGTTATAATTCGTTGGAAACCAAGAGTTTTAGAGAGTTGGAAGAAGAGGTCAGATTCGAATTGTCTTCCTTGGTCGGTTGTTATTCTGACCGGAACTCCAAAGCGCGGAATCCATGTAGAAATCAGGGCTGTAGCACAGGTAGACGCGGAAATATCCTCAATCGGCTGTGCTTCCGGCCATCTGGTAAATCTGTCGACCATGGTTAAACAATACCTCATGCCTCTCGAAGAGGGAAGGGGTCCAATGATGTCTATGTGAACTTGTTCAAAACGACATGCCAATGGGAACTTCCCGGGAGGTGATATTGTATGCCTTTGTACTTTAGAACGTTGGCAGGCAAGGCAGGAGCGTGACCACTCTCCGACGTTGACGTTCTGGTTGGGCCAAAAAAATCTTTGCTTGATAAGTCTTCGCGAACCGCGGATGCCGGGATGACTTAGTCCGTGAATTCGTTCGAAAATGGCACGACGAATGTTCTCGGGAAGGTACGGGCGCGCCTTCGACGAAGACATCTCGCACAGGACTGGCTTGGAGATATTAGGGAGATTAATCCATTTGAGCTGTAGACTGGGATTCTTGAGTAACTCAGGGATGGATGTGTCGTTGACCTGAGCTTCGGCAATTGCGTCCATTTCGTCAGGCCCTTGTATTTCTTCCACCCTGGAAAGTGCATCAGCAACCTCATTTTCGTTTCCATCCACGTGGCGGATCTCTGTGGTGAACTGACTTATGTAGTTCAGCAGTCTAATTCGCATTGGGGTGGTGGTTTCTGGCTTCTGTCGAAATGCATAAAGCAGAGGTTTATGGTCAGTCCATATTGTGAAATGTCGACCCTCGATGTATGGGCGGAAATGTTTTATGGCCCGATGTATTGCTAGTAACTCCCTGTTGTAGGTGGAGTAGTTTCGTTGCGCTGAGGTAAAACTACGCGAGAAGAAACCCAGAGGTTTCCATGTATCTGCGTCTCGTTGTTGTAGAGCTGCTCCCATAGCAACGCTGGAAGCATCACAGGCCAATACTAATTCTGCATTGGGCTTAGGATGAGCAAGTACAGCAGCGTTGCGAATAGCATCTCTATAACCCTCGAAGGCCTTGATACTCTCCTCGTTCCAAGTGATCGGAGTTTTGTCCTTCTTCTTCGATCCACACATGTATGTGTTCAGCGGACCTTGAAGTTCTGCTGCGTGGGGAATGCATTGGCGGTAAAAATTGACCATACCTAAGAATCGTCGGAGTTCACTGACGTTCGATAAGCGTGGAAAATTCGTGATTGCTTCGACTTTATCAGGTAAGACAGTGACACCATGCTGATTCACCCGATGTCCTAGGAATTCAATCTCTTCCACGGCGAATACGCATTTAGCTAGATTAACGGTGAGTCCATGGTCCTGTAGGCGTTTAAAAACTTCCTCAAGGTGTGCCTTGTGTTGTTCCTCATCTTCGGAGCCGATGCAGACATCGTCCACGAAAGGGAAGACAAAGTCGAGTCCCCTTAAGACATTGTCTAGGAAGCGCTGGAATGTTTGCGCCGCGTTACGTAATCCGAAGCACATTCTAAGAAATTCTATCAGGCCAAAAGGAGTAATAACGGCTGTCTTTTCAATGTCCTCGTCGGCTATTGGGATCTGATAGTAAGCTTTGTTCAGATCCAACTTACTAAATATCTTCTTTCCATGAAGATTTATATTAAAGTCGGCGATATTTGGAACGGCATAACGGCCAGGGACTGTCTTCTCATTTAAGCGCCTGTAATCCCCGCAGGGCCTAATCCCTCCATCTTTTTTTGGCACAATGTGCAATGGACTCGCCCAAGGACTGTTAGACGGGCGACAGATACCTTCTGCCATCATCTGCTTAAATTCCCGTTTCGCGGCCGCGTATCGGTCAGGAAGTAGTCTACGCGCTTTCGCGGTAACCGGTGCGCCACGCGTTTCAATATAATGAA
Source organism: Riptortus pedestris (assembly GCA_019009955.1). Taxonomy (NCBI): domain Eukaryota; kingdom Metazoa; phylum Arthropoda; class Insecta; order Hemiptera; family Alydidae; genus Riptortus; species Riptortus pedestris. Next base: position 127,944,708 of record CM032228.1, on the reverse strand, counting down.
CGACAGAGTGAGTCGGCTTTTTCATGTAATTTGTTGGAAGAGTGATGGAGCTGTATTTATTTAGCAGCTCGGTGTACCATTTACCGCTGGGAACGGAATAAATGGCAGACACTGCGACGTTTTCTGATCTTCCTTTTGACGTTAAACCAGTAATTTTATCGATCAACTGATTGCTCGCTAGGTCAACCATTATTTGTTAGTGATAAAGAAGGTCTGCCCCAATTATAGGGTGTCCTACATCTGCTAGGATGAAACGCCATGTCAACCTCCGCCTCAGGCCCAAATCCACAGTGACGAGCTGGTCACCATACGTTGGAATTGCGGCCCCATTGGCTGCATATAAGGAGAAATCGTTGGGTTGAGTCTTATTTCCCTTCTTCGTTGGTAACACAGAGAGTGCAGCTCCGGTGTCAACGAGGTATCGGATTAAGGACTGGCGATCGACTACAAACAATCGGCGGTGAGAAATCGTAGCAACGGGTTCCGCCACTGCCGTCGCTACTGTTCCGCTGCCGTATTCCTGTTCCGGTTTCTTAGAGTTAGAGGGCTTCCAATCGCAAGGCTGTCGACACTTCGTTGCCTTTTCCCGGAATCTTTCATGGTAAAAGCACAAGTGGCGTCTTTTGCTTCTACTCCTGGAACGAGGTCTGGTAGTCGTTGCTCTTGTCGCAGCATGCGGACTTCCTCGCATCTCCAATGTGGCAATTCTTTCAGAGAGCTTTTCTATCGCGTCTAACAACTTTTCGTTGTTAACAGAGGCATTGGAATCAGTATTAACAGCTGCTACCTCAAAAACTCTCGGTTCATAAATTTCCGAAATACGATCGGCCATAATGCTAAGTTTCTTCAGATCTTGTTGCTCCGTGGCCACTAGTGCGGCCTGTATCTGGTCGGGCAGCCCTCTCAGGCAGATAGGCTTAAGGAGGTTGTCAGAAACCATGGTGCCTCCTAAATGTTGGAGATCACGTAAAAAATGTGATGGTTTACGGTGTCCCAGTCGCTGGTCCTCTAATAACTTCCTGATACGGACGTTATCAGATTCACCGAAACTACCAATTAATCTGTCCTTTAGAGTATCATATGCGTTTTCAGCTGGAGGAGACCTAACCAAGTCTATTACATCTCGGACTGCTTCCTTATCCAGTTGTGAGACAACGAATCTGAATTGCTTAATTGAATTTCGGATGTCATAAAGAGCGAAAACAGCTTCACATTGTAGGAAAAAAATTTCCGGGTCGTATTTACAAAAAGCCGGAAGCTGGGCTTTGATTGTTGCAGCTGAAGTAGCTTCGACCTGCTGTGGCATCTGCACTGGGTCTAACCTGTGTGAAGTTTCCCCGTCCACTGTAAAAATATCAAAGAAATCTGAATTGGACATGTTGAAAAACAATGTATTACTCACGCAGCGTGTCGTTCACGTCGAAGCGTAGAGATCACGTCGGAGCGTAGAGATCACGTCGGGGTCACCAATTTAGTGGACTGAGTGGGGTGAAATAAATAGTTCTGTACGCTTTTCAACTTGTATGTTCAGAACAAGCACAAAATAACCTCTTCATCATGAGGATGTAATATGTTACACAAAACAAGTCTATTTAGAGTACTTACACTTCACACATTTTCGCCGGACACAACACAGTCTCAGTTTACTCAATATAATAAAGTTCCAGTTAACGCGAGACACCAGATATGTTCGCACTTCTAACTTTATCGCTCACAATCCGGTTAACTATTTTTACTGACTGAACATATTTTAAAAAACCATCTGGTATTTTTTTATACCGCCAGGTTATCATATTTGGTAGCGAACGACTCACGAGTACGTGCGTCGCCGCTACAAAATCTATGTTTATATTTTATCCTTAATAATTCAAAACTATGTTATTTTTTGACGCCAGTAACAGATTGCATCAAGTAATATATACTGTCCCCCTCTCTTATCTTCTTCCGAACATTAATTCATGAGAAACGCCAGTTTGCCCTTAACCCATTTCATCCCAACTTTTTAAAAATTAATATTTCAGGTTTAAAGTCCGTACACAATGAAATTAGCCCAATAGTAGTGCGACTGCAAAGTATCAACTCAAAAACACCCCCTAAAGGGGGTTTTGCCCCCGCCCCAAAATTGGGGCAGTGGGATTGGAAGGGTACGGGTCCATTATAAATCAATTAACTTTTTTTAAAATTATTTTTATTCACAAACTACAAATAGAACATTATTATTTCCATAATAATACATAATTACACCACATTGAATAATGGTGCATCCCAAAAATGGTGTATACCATTTTTTTGATGAGATGTTTATTCTGGGGTTAGACATATTTTCAACTAACCTGTGCACTCTGCCCATACATTTATTGTTTTGAGCTACAATGCATTTTTGGTCTATTAGTATCTTTTTTTTTTCTACAGAATTGCACCTTTTCGCCTGCTACCCGGTTTCCGCACCATGCTGAGTCGAAGCAATAATCACCATATTATTGTTGGGATATCTTACCAAACTTATAATCCGATTATTTTTTTCTAGTTATTTGGTCATATGAGCCGCGGTTATTCTTTTTAAGCAAGTTCTCCTTTATTAGTATGACACTCAGTTTTTTTACTCCTTATAGTGCCAGTACCATAATCATATTGTCTGTAATTATTGGCCATAGTCAAGAATTACAGATCCTTGAAGACGTAAATGAGTTGGGTTTTTCAGGCTTTGGCACATTGGTATGACCCACTCTGAACCAAGTAACGTAGTGGTGTATATGACCACACATGGTACCCAAATCTAATGGGTTTTCCATAGATGTTTTGCCCCATGCCGACCGACAAAAGGCACCAGTGCCAAATCATGCTCATAGTAATAAAAGTTTAACCATTTATACCATTTAGGAGCCTGAAAAGTGGCCTTACCTTCGGCTAGATTATTATTCTCACAAACGTGAAAATATTTCATCAAATTGATTGGGGGGACATGTAATTTGAGACAGCCTCATTGTGCGTGTCTTTACTTTCCTCATTGTACGCAGTGAGTTGAAGTACATTGTTCGCAAACTTACATGTATGTACCCCCTGAATGTGGGCCAGGGTTACATGAGTGGGCCTCTCAATGTACACTGCATCTCTAAATGAATCATTACTAAGTTCAATTAGTGAAAATCTGCTAAAAAGCTACTTTAACTGTGTATATTTGAAAAATAAAGTAAACAAATGATGTTTAGATAAATGGACCCGGTCGTTCCCACTGCCCCAAAAATGGGCATCCAATATAACGTAATAAATCCCATAAATTACAGATTTTTGATAAATTTTGTATTACTAATCATAGTTACATACATTATAAAGCCATTTATAGTCAAAAAGTTAAAGCACAATAATTACTGCTGTTGAAAAAAAAAAGTGCCAACTTTTTATAGCACGACCCACCACTAGTAATCCTTTGTTTATAGGAGGACTATGAATAATATAAAGCAGTTTAAAATATATCATTCATAACAATCGCTTTTCAGTGGTTCCAATATACTGTGAAACCAGTTTTGAACGCAAAAATCGCTTAGAAAAAAAGAAAAGCGTTATTTTATGACTGCCCCATTTTTGGGGCAGTGGGATAAAATGGGTTGTGTATTTAATACTTACTTTATTTGATTAAAACGTGAAAATTATATGAACAAACAGTTTTTGTATTGTGAAGATAATGTAGTCAGATTTGTTAATATAATTTAATGTATAAAAGAATTGAGATCCTAAATTAGTTGGCACCACTGGGCATAGGGAGGCCTGGGGTCCTACTTCCTTTGTCCTATCAGTTCTGCCGCTTCCCTGCCGACCTCATATAGGTCTATGTTTACATGTTACTTGATGATTATACTTTTACCAATGTAGTGTTATTCTCAGAAATGTGAATTTATTTAATTATCATAAATAAATAATTTAAAAGGATGAACGCTGGGGAGTTCCACCGAGTTATTTCTGGTATTTATTAACTCTGCTCCGGTAATGTATGATATAAATTACTGAACACACTACTATATACCAATATGAATATACAGTTTACAATCATGACTTACAAAAGAGTATTTTTAATAACGGTTATTACGTACCTAAAACTGATGTCACCGTTGGGTTTTGTACCTCATCAAGGGAATGGAACTTAAATTCATACATGGTTTGAAGGCAGAATACTTTCTATGATAATGAATTATATGGTCCCCTACGTTATAAAAAAAAATTACATGCACAGAAGACTGGAAATATTAAAATATTGAGGACAGTGAAGCCTTAAATAACAATTTTATTAACAAATCCACAACAGCAACGGGTAGAAACCCTAAACAATGTGACGCGGAAATGTCAAAATATTGTTGAAAGTAAAGCCTTGCCAAAAAAAATACCATCTTCATTCAGCCTCAAATGAATTCCCTGGGCGAAGCCGTGTACCTTAGCTAGTATATATAAATATTCTATTTTTGAGGCATCGCTGGGAAGTATTTTCATTGTGAGCAGTTGGCCTTTCTGCTCCAGTGGTTTGAATTGGTTTTGTTGGTATGGAAATTTTCGATGGAAATGCGTTCATCTTCGTCAGGCAATGTTTTAATTTGAATGGTTACTTCAATCAATCATATGTTTTGGAGTTTTATTTGAATGTGGTTTTCCACGTTTCAGAGAGTATGACACCGTCCACGCCGTTTATTTGTTCTCTTGTTTAATTCTAGAACTTTTAAACTAATCTTTTACCCAGGTGGTCTTCTGTGAAGAGCTTTTGTTTCGTCAAATTTAATTTGGTGAGGACAAATACTTGCGTGTCTAGCTATGGCGGATGCCTTTGTTCTCTGGTTTTTTAGATCACCCATGTGTTGGTTGACTCTTTTAGCAGTCTTCATACCTGCCTATCTCACATAAACTTTACCGCAATCACATGGCATCATATATACTCTACTATCTTGTAAAAATTTGGTGTCTTTCGGGTCCTTCAAATATTCATTGAATATTTTGTGTGGTTTGAATACTGTTCGTAAATTATATTTTATATTATAGAAACTCTAGAAATAAACAAGAGAACAAATACAATTAACGGCGTGGACGGTGTCATACATATGATTGAATGAAGTAACTATTCAAATTAAAACATTTCCTGACGAAGATGGACGCAACTCTATCAAAAATTTGCATACCAACAAACAAAAATTCAAAGTGATGGAGCAGATAGCGAACTTCTCACAATGGAAATATATATATATATATATATATATATATATATATATATATATATATATCTTTCTTTTACCACTCTAACGGTCCCGACTATTGTGTTATCGTTACCAAACTGGATATCAAATCTTTTTATGTAAAAAGAAAGGTCAAGTTCGTTAACGGCTGAAATCGAACCAGTGGGAGGGGAGGGGGCTTAAAGGGGGAATTTTGAAAATTCGAAATATCTCCGTTATTAAACGTCGGATCGAAAACATGTATAGAACGAATCGTATTGTAAATTTAATTAAATGTTGTTATATACATATTTTCTCTGGTATGAGTATTAACCGAGGAATTTTTAGTTTTCAGCCCTTAGTAAACTCCCATTTCTACTCAACGCACATTAACAATAAGCCGTTATAACATACACCTCTTTATTCTAAGCTTGAATACCAAATATTGTTTTCATGAGGAGATACGCACGAATTCGTTGTAGGATGACGTAATCAATTAAGATTTTATCATCATGTCTCGAAAATGCTCATTTGATCTATACCATATTCGACATTCAACTGTTTCAGTCAACATTAAGGATCATGTTTGTTATTGGCAGAAATCGCCCACGGAATAAGGGGGGTTTAGAGGGGGGATTCGAAAATTCAAAAGATCTCCGTAATTTTAGCCGAATCGAAAAATGTTATTAAATAAATCTCGTTAAAATAATAATAATAATACAATTGCTGTTCTATATATTTTTTCGTAACTCAAATATTAAGCGAGTAATTAGTACTTTCTGGTTTTCAGTCCGAATATGTGGTGAGATATCACTGGTGTGTTATACGAGTACGTGGGAAATCTGCTTAACTTACGGAGCCCCTACGTGACGGACTTTTTTGACATTTCTAAACTTCGTGCTTACGTAGTTTACAAGAGTAAGAGTCTAGTAACTTTAGAAAACGTAAATGAAAATGAGTCCCTAATTAATCCCTCTTCACTCTTCAAAATGCCGTGGACAGCTAAATCATAATCACCGATATTATGATTCATTAGTAAGTACCACAGTTTCCTGTCTTTCCTAGGGGAATATTTAACAAGGGGAGTTCACGGCCTTCCCCTCACCGATTTCAATAAACATTTTTTAGTGTTTAGTACCTAATGAAAAAACAATTCTGTTAAAGCGAGAGAACGCACTTCTAACGCGTTCGTCTAAAAAAAAAAAAAAAAAAAAATGTTAAAGTTTGCCTTAATGTTTTGAGTTGGTCCCGATACGTATATCATGGAGTCTCCGTGGCTCAGATGATAGCACTTTCTGTTTGTAACCGAAGTCTTGGAATCAAATCTCGCGGGGAGCGCCTATTTTTTTTAATATTTTGATTCTAGGACGTTTATTTAATATTATAATTTTTTTTTAATTATTGGAATTTAGTTTTTAGCGTGTTCCATATATTTAAAGAAAATTCGAATGCTTTCTGTCAAAAATGTAATTGGTATATGGAAATATTTAATATTATATAAGAAATATATTATTAATTGAATACATAAGTATATAACAATTATAAATAATAGCGCAGATATTATAATAATATTTTTAAACGGTTTTATTTAACTTTACCCTTTTATTTGTTATTATTTTATTTTACAATTAATAAAGATATTTAAAATTTTCTAGCTCTAGACATAAAAATATTCGTTAACAGTTTTATACGTTAGAGCTATATTTTCATCATGTTTCGCCTTGAATTACTGACCTATTTTTACCATCAGGTTAAAAATTGTATCAAGTGTCTCCAAAACTGCTCGTATTTGATCGAACAGAATCGCAAAATATCATCTAATATTAAAATTTATTCTATTCTTCAACACCATTGTCATCCGCAATAAAATTGTTAACGAACAGTTTATTAGGGATAATGGATATATTTGTATTTCGTGACGTATGAAATAAATCAACTGATTTGACCCGCCATACTTTGTAAGCCATTTTCCGACTGGTACGGCTAGTGGAAGGTCATAGAGAAAGATGTAGTTTCGCTTTTTTGCGTTGTTATCCTCCTGATGAGGCGTCAGATGGACGAGAAACTAGTTGAGAAGTAAAAATGATTTATATAATCATTTGAAGTTTTCATTTTTTGTTGACTTTCCGCCATAAATTATTTAAGTGTTTCATTTTTATATTAAAAGAGGAAAATTAATTTTCTTTAATATCTGTATTCACATAAATAGATATGAACTATATGTGTATCGGAAGTACTTACCTTATATAACATAAAACATATTCAGAAACTGCATAACCCGTAAAGGCTCATATGGGAGCAACGGTACCTTACATTTAACTGCTGATAGCAGTCACCTGATGTGGTTATCGCTCTAAAGTAGTTTATTACCTGCCTGGAGATAATATTTTATCGTCTAAACTGAATTAAGAAATTTTCCTTTTTGTCCAGAATTCTGATCTATATATTGGAAGCCTCCCTACAAAATATGCGTGTTTGATTATTTGACTTAATTAATTTAGAAAAAAATATATCATATCTTTAATATAATTCAAATAACAAACAAAGGGCTAGCGGCTCTCCTCGACTCCATGGAGGTCACACTATGGGTATTGTGCGAATCAAAAATGTCCAAAATAGAATATATCTTACCTAGGAAATGTCCTAGACGACGTTTACGTTCCGATGGACCTCAGGGCTTCTCGGGCGAATGTAGAGAGGTTGGATACAAGATGATTCCCTGAGAAAGACAGGCAAACGGAGCTGCCCTCAATTACTGAGAGGAACATAACTGTAGTCCATTTTTGTGCGGAAATACCCCGTAAAAATTGAGTATTGTATTGTTGGGAGGCTACAATTTTAATGTAAGTTCCCCTTCAGACTGGTAGATATATAGATAAACAGATAGATCGATAGATATAATTATGAAGAGGCCTCATTTTCCTCATCTACGTAGGATCGATGAACATATGAAAAAAAGATTCAACAACATTTTGTTTTTCAGCTTGGAGTAAGACGTTTCATGGTGCTAACGAGTTATAAGAAGTGGGGTTTACCTGCTGAAAAATTAAATGCTGAAAAAAAAGAAAGAAAATGAAGCGCTTATACTCGTGAAACGAAAAAAACCATTAAAGAACAACAAACCTGCAAAGTTATAACTTGCAATAAGATTTGTTGTATAACATTTTTCAATCCGTTACATAATAACAGAGATATTTTGAATTTTAGTTTATCCGACTCGTTTTTCTCCGCCCCCACCCTATCTTCCTCCTGGCCATCACGAATGCTTAGAAATGGAGTTTGGATACAATGAAATCTGACTAATGGCGAGTAGGTTAATTCACAGTTTATTTGAAACATTTTCGTCCGTTTAAGCCATTGTCCTATTCGTGCTGGTTTCATAGATGTGGCCAATTCCGTTAATTCGCCACATCCTACTTACTTCTTTACCTTATATATGTACTTCCCTGTCAAGTTCTTGTTCATCACAAGACTAAACCGGCCGTTGAACAGAGGAATAAATTTCCATTATGTTAAGACCCTAAATAAGGTCGGCGATCATGATTAATAGTCTGAAATTATATTAATATTTCTAAGTAAAACTCGATGGGTAGAAGTTAGGGGTTTATTGAATGCTGAAAACAAGAAAGTAGAAATAATTGGCTTAATATTTGAACTACGGAAAAAGGAATAGACCACAAATTGTAGAGCATCAATAGTTTCAGTCGTTCAAATTTCAGTCGTTAACGAACATGATCTTTAGTTTTACATAAAACGTTTAAATATAGAATTTAGTCGTGATAGAACCAAAACTACGATCAATAGGGCGTATCATATACACAGTTTTGACTCATTGACCTCATTTTCGTCATCCCCTGGATTCGATCGATGGACATTTAAAAAAATCTATTGAAAATCGCGTCGTGAGTCGCTCAATAGCTTATTTCCCTTAATCTATCTAATGTCTATAACATCGGCTGATTCTACCCACTACAAAGCATGAATTGCAGTAACACTCCTGAACATTAGATCTTCGTTCTATGCCCTGAAGTACTTGACAGTTCATTATATGACAGTGAGCTCCAGCCTTACGCTAAGTGTCGACTTGAGACAAAATCTCTTTGAATGTAATAAATAAATTAAAAGCCCACTGCCATATGTAAAAATCTCAAATAAATAAAAAGCTTCTAACTATAAGAGTAAAAAACAAAAGTGAGCAATTGGAATTTTCCCGAGAGTTCTAATTCAGTATATTGTTTTTTTTTTTTTATAACCGTTAATTTTGACTGCCTTGTGACTCAGAACCGATATATAACAATATTTATTGTTTGTTTTGCAAATTTCACGATAGCACTTATTCGTTTCTCGTGAAATTGAAACATTTTCAACTACTTTTGGTTTTGATGTCCGTTTGCGTTCTTGGCATGCAGTCGTGTTTGTGTGCATTTTAATTTTAAATTCAATGAAATATTGGGCTCCCATTTTCAGCGATTTATGAATATTTTTATATAATTTTGACATACGACTAAGCTCAAACCTAGTATTGTCTGCTATAACAAACTGGTTAAGCTTTCCTAATGACAAGAATTTTCTAAATAATCTTTTTCATCGGTACTACGAAATGTATTCGAAATAGAAATAAAATCCATTTAGAAACAGGATTGAAGATGACCTGTGTTGACCACAAAAACTTCATCTGTGGGTTAGCTCAGCGAGGGGGCAGATTTTCGCCTTGCTGAATGCACTTTTAAAAGTGGTTTTTGAAGAAATACACTTTATAAAATTTCCCTATTGTAGGCATTCTACAATACAAATATAAACTAATATTAAATGGCAGATTATCAATGGTCTTATCAAAAAGTTCATTAATATCTCATTCAATATTATCAGACCGAACTAATTGTCCCAATATCAGAAGTTCTTCAGACAATAAATTCCAGCAATCGACAATATGCATAACAAACAGAAATTTCTTGAAAGATGTACTAAAATTGATGACATCACTAATAAAACTATCGATGATTTTATGATACGTAATCTATATATATATATATATATATATATAAAATTGTAACCTCTGTCTGTACATTGATTTTTTCGCGAAATTTCACGATAACTTTTCGTTTCACATGTCATAGACACCGTAACTGCATTTTGTTTCTTTCGTGTATGTTTGTTTGTTACCTTTTCACGCATAAACGGCTGAACCGAATTTTATGAAACTTGGTATGTATACTTCTACTAATCCAACTTAGACTTTAAGCTATATTAATGTTCTCTAAGACGAACAGGAGTGGGGGTTATAAGGGAGTCCTGAAATTAAAAATAGCCATATTTCGTTTCCTATTGGTTTTTCGGCAAATAAGCACATAACAAAAGTTATTTATTTTGTTATTTAGAGTAACTTTTGTTATATACACTTTCGTCGTATACCGAAGTATAAATGAGTTATACGCTAAAAATTATAGCGGGAGTCAACAATTTTATTTGGCACAAAAGAATCACGGTTGACTAAATAAAGCTCGGTATGTGTATTAGCACTAACGCCTTCATTATAACAAGCCATACCAACATTTCTAGGGACGGGCAGGAGTGGGGGTTGTAAGGAGGCCTGAAATAAAAAATAGCGATATTTTGTTTCCTATTGGGTTTTCCGAAAATATGCATATAACAAAAGTTGTTTACTTTGTTATTTAGAGTAACTTTTGTTATATTCAGTTTTGTTTTAAAACGAAGTATAAACGAGGTATTCAGCCAAAACTAAAGTTGGAGCCAACTATTGTATTGGGCAATAACGGCTGAACCGAAATTAAAAAAACGCGGTATGTGAATTAGCATTAATTCTTCAAAGATTATAAGCCATATTAAAATTTTTAGGATCAAACAGGAGTGGGGGGTTATAAGGGAGGCCTGAAATTAAAAATAGCAATATTTCGTTTCGCATTGATTTTTCGGTAAATATGCACATAACAAAAGTTGTTTAGTTTGTTATTTAGAGTAACTTTTGTTATGTACACTTTTATCATATACATAAGTATAAACGAGATATACACCAAAAACTAAAGCGGGAGTCAACAATTTTATTGGGCACTAACGGTTGAACCGAATTTAACAAAACTCGGTATGTGAATTAGCATTAATTCATCCATGATTAGAGGCTATATTCAAATTTATAGGTTCAAACGGGAGTTGGGGTTATAAGGAAGGCCTGAAATGAAAAATTGGGATATTCCGTTTCCCATTGGTTTTTCAACGGATGCCCGTAACATACGTTGCTTATTGTGTTAGTTAAAGTAGCTTTTGTTAAATATACTTTTTTCGTATACTGAAGTATAAACGAGATATACGCTAAAACTTATAGCGGAAGTCAACAATTGTATTGCTCGCAAAAAACAACCGAATTAAACAAAACTCGGCACATTACAGAAGGTTTTTATTTGTTATTTAGAATAACTTTTGATGTATCCACTTTTGTCGTTTAAGAAAGTATAAACGTGGTATTCACTAAAACTATAGTGGGGGTAACCAGTCCTATTAGTATTAATTAATGTTTATTTGTTATAAGCGTAATAATGTTGTTTTTCGACTTATATGGTAGTTCTATGTATAATTCGTATTAGTGAGGCTATAAATCTCAAGCGGAAGAGAAAATAGCATGGAGGCCCGCCACACAGTTAATTGTATTAACTTATTTCCTGTTAAATGCTGGCACTGTTGGAACTTCATTCTACTTATAACTGACTATTTCTAAACTATGTGTACTATTTCATTATAATAAATGCTATCCATCAGCATGATCTGAATTATTCACGGTGTGTTAAACAGTAGAGAGGGATTGATTTGGAACTCATTTTCATTTACTCTTTTTAATTAAATTTTCTATTCTATAAGCCCCCCCCCCAGTTGCCCTTATGGAAAAATAATACGCCCAGACAGGAAATATAATTGGTTTAAAAATACCCTCAATATTCAGCCTCTAATGATTTCCCGAGCGAAGCCGGGTACCTTAGCTAGTTGCTTATAATTAATATACAAACCTAGGAGCTGATGAGGTAAAAACGCTAAAGCTATTTCAACTTTCCTACGATAAATTAACATGTCTATTAATTTTTCAGTTTACGAGACTAACCATTTTCTAAAATGCCCCGTTCATTGAAAAATGGGATTTCCCTTGGCTGAAAATTTGTAGTTCTATGGATCACTAAGAAAACCTTTGTTTGACAGAGTTAAGATAGTTCAAATTGATAAAATCAAGATGATTAGTTTTAGAGCTTCTAAAATGCCGTATAATATTTCACCTAAAAAAGAGTCACCTACTTTTAGTACTTTCAAAGAAATTGCTAAGTACGACAGTTATAAAAGGAAGTACAGAAGAATTAAAAGACTTGTTAGAGACTTAATATTCGTATGTGATCTTGTTTTGCTCATTCGGATTTTCTCCAAAAGGTATTTGGTTTTATTATAAGTCCGTTTTTTTCAGGAAAATGCTGCTCTTTGTGACCAAATTGCTATTTTACAAGAGAAAACTCTTTTACTGATTGAAGAAAGAAATTTTTTGTGGAAGAAATTACAACAATACCAACATTATGGAGGTAAAATCATATTTCTTAATGCTTCAACACATTTTTCCATAGTTTCTTGGAGTACCAATGATTTGATGTAGTAATGCTAGTGACAAGTAAATTTAATTCAGGTTTTATTAGGCTCTAAAATGTATTAATGTTATTATTATTCTTTAAATTATCTCCAGTTGTAGCCGTTTCTACTTTTCTAATTTTTCTTAGATGGTGATGTTCACTATCGACCATCAAGCACTAATGTAGCTGGTGAAAATTCGTCTACTAAAAAGAATTCAACTAAGAAGAGGAGTGATAGAACTGCTTCAGATTCCTCAGGTAATGGTGTATGTATGTTTACTAACTAGTGGATACCTTAGCTGGGTGGTATTCCTCGGGAAGTACTTTAAGACTGATTAAAAAAGGTATTTTTAACAAGACTTCACTTTGCACAATGTTTTTATTTTGTTTGTGAGTCTGACAGAATACATGTTAAGGGGTTTATTTAATCCCATTTCTTATACCAAAGCATCATTGACCATATAAATTGTTATCCCACAAATCAGTCCTAACCATGACACTCGTAGCTATTAACATAATCATATTGCTAAAAGTATTCTTTTGAAAGTCTATAGTATAAATTTTATATTCAACTAGTATGTTCAATAATGTGTAACAGATTAGTGGAGTAATGTTCGTAAATGACAGAAATAACTAGGTACTCCCAAGCCCTTTAATTCATAAATGTTCATATTTTTATTATTTATTTATAACAGTTTTAAAAACTTCACACCTCTACCATAATGATAACACAATGTTGCTAAAAGTATATGTACTAAAAGCCATGTAAGCATAAACCAATATGTTTAAAAACAAAATAACAAATTTGTACAAGAAATGAGGAAGGTTTAGCTAGTAATTTTTAGCGTCTCTACACTATATATATATATATATATATACATAAATATATATATATATATATATATATATATATATATATATATATATATATATATATATATATATAGAGAGAGAGAGAGAGAGAGAGAGAGAGAGAGAGAGAGAGAGAGAGATGCGTGGAAGTATAAATATATTTTTTTTTGTTTTTTAGATGTTAGCAAAGTCTCCAAAATAAAAAAGATACAGTCTAGTTCAAAGAAGAAGAAAATTGTAAAATCTATTCCTTTAGATGCCCATGGAAAACCTATTTTTCCTATTTTACTTGGGGATTTCACAGTTCATAGTCTTGGAGAGGTACATGAATATTTATTTTTCCTGCTACAATCTATAATTTGGAATATCTCTAATCCTTGTGAAACCAAGTAAGAAACTTCATGTTTTCATTAAAGCCTTTTTCTCTTCTCATTTTCATAAACTGTATTGTAGTAGAGTATATTCTAGTCTACAAATAAATACCCTATATACTTGTCTATTGTATTTATACCATGATGCAATTTTCAAAAATCTATTTACAAGCCTACTTATCTGCTCTCCTTTGTTGTTATTTATTACTATCCACTTTATGCTTCTTTAGCTAATCAGGGTGTAATATTTACTAGTTATTACGCTTTCCTAAACCAGGGTGGATTAAGGATTTTATTTAGGGTGTTCAACACAAATCAATTCCTATTAACCACTCGGTCACTGAATCCGGCTTTAGGTTTGCAAAGTTTATCTTGAATTATCTGAGTAGTTGATATTTCTATTATGTTTATTATTTTAATTGTCACAATTAGAAGGGTTTTTTTTATAAAGGCATTTATAAACGGATGAAATTTGCATTTCATATATCCTTTAGTTTAGTTACCTTATTTTGAAAATGGGTATAGTTTTTTTTTTTTTTTATTGGAGTTTTGTAACATTAATGTGAGTATTTTAAGCACTTAAAAAATGAATATTATTTTGCAGATACTCTACTGGTCTACTCAGACAAAAATTTTAAAAATTGGAAAAAATTGTTTTATCTTGTTAAGTAAATTTGTCTGAAAATGTCTTCAAGAGAATTGGAAAACTTAGCATATTTATGGTTTACTCAGATCTTAATATTTTCAGAAGACATCAGGGGAGATGGGTTGGAGGAGCAGTCCAAATATGAAAAAAACTTCGAAAGAAATTGACAATTTTATTAGATGAGTTTTATTGGCTTCCTAGAACAAAATGAGTTTCTCATTATTCTTTCTGTTCCTCAAAGTCTGAAAATTAGATTAGAATAAGGTTGAGGCTTTCTGGTTACTTAATTGGTTGTTTTTACTTACTTATTTTTGTTCAATGTAGTGTATTTATTCAATGTGGTTCAATGTAGCCATAATTGTAGACCTTTTCAGTTTCTTGGTTTAATATGAGTTATATAGTTTTATGTTTACATTTATGATGGACTCACCAAATAAATTTGTTACTGGCACCCTGGCAGTGTACTCTTCATACCCTGGCTATTTTCTAATCAGGAGAAGAATTGTTTTATACTATTATTTTACTTATAGTTCCTTTATTTACAAGGTATGTGACAAAAGTGAGTACCACACAGAAGACCTAATTTTTCCAGTTGGTTATTGTTCAACAAGGATTTATGGAAGCCTTAAAGACCCGGAGAAGCAATGTGTATATACTTGCAAAGTTATGGATGGTGGGCTGTCTCCAAGGTGAGTTCCATAAAGAATTAGTGCTCAAAAGTGTTTTTGGTTTTTTTATTAGTATTATTATTTTGTTAATCTCATTTTATAAAATGATTTTGTTACAGATTTGAAATAGTGGCTGATACTGACTTAGATGTACCATTAGTTAGTAACTCTATTGACGAATGTCATTCAATGCTGCTCCAACTCATAAATAATTGTCTTGGAGCAGAGGTAGTAAATACAAAAGGAAGAGGAGCTGATTTCTTTGGTATTTCCCATCCAACTGTCCATCACCTTATACAAGCTTCTCCTGGTGTCAGGAAGTGCAAAGGATATGTATGGACAAAATTTGAGGTTCTTTTTAAAATGATTATCTGCTTTGATCTACTCTAATTTTATTGTTTATAATAAGAGCATTATACTTTAGTTTTTTAAAATTATTCTCTAACCTCTATATAAGTTTTTCAAGTTTAATTTTAGTTTTTGTCATTTGATTTGTTATTTATCAAAGTCCACTTTATGCTGGATAAATAAATAAATAATACTGAGCGACATCGCCAAGTTGCGGAGCTCACCAAATAAATAAATAAATAAATTTATGCTGCTATAGCTAATTTGGACAGGCTATCTACAGATCACCACTTTTTTCTAGCTAGAATGGGGCATAGGATTTTATTGAGTAAGTTTGTCACAAAATATGAAAATAAACCCAGAAAAGACAAAATGCATGTGTTTAGAAAAGAGATCCCATAGAACAATGAGCGTACTGAGAGCAAATAGAGAGAAATTAGAGCAGGGATAATTTCAGATATCTAGATCCTCATCTCAATGAAATGGCTACATCAACAAAGTAGTGACTCGAAGAAGGGGAGCAGCCGATGTAATATTTTTGTTGTTTCTCAGAAGAAGTTTTATCAGTAAAAGATGGGTCTCAAAGAAAACTGAAAAGACTGTATACAAATATATGTTTCGCACTATCCTCATATACTCTTAGGAATCATGGGCCCTCACTTCAAAACACAAAAGCTGAATCATGTCTATAGAGATGTGTTCCCCTCACGAAGTGGAAGAAAAAGTTTGTCGAGATAGGAACTGACCATCCAGACTGGCCGAGACCATTCTAGAGGAGCATAAGCTAATGTAGTTTGGACATCTCAGAATGGATCAGGAATGAACTGCCAAGAAGACATATGGGACCCATGTAGAAGGAAGGAAGACCACACATTTCCTGGGAAGGCAGTGTTTGTGAGGTGCTGAATAAGTGAGATATACATAGGAGTAAGAGAACAGAGTTAGAACTAGAATAAGACACCTGGTCCATACTCTACAAGAGGCAACCTCACATTTCACAAGGTGATTGATTATGATGAAGTACGTCACTAAATAAATTCCTATTGCCCACATGGGAATCGAACCCATGACTAGGTTTATTTAGTCATTTCAGTTAATAAAGTAATGTAACACCTCATATGTTGACTTAGTTTGACGATTGTTCTAGGAAATGACACTTGCTGAATCAAAACTTTATTCCGGTATTTCGGCTGGCCAACAAGGGTCTAGAGTTAGTGTCTAGCCTGCACAATCCTTCATTTCTTAACTCCCAAATTACACATTTGTACAAACATGTTATATTATACATATTTTTAACGTCACAAAAACAAATAAATAATACCCTCATTTTAGTAAAGCTGTGTACTCTTCATACTGCAATTAAATTTTTCAATATTCAAAAGAAAATCCACTAATAGCAATTGTTAGAACTTTCATTTTGAATAATAATAATTTTAAACATCCAAGTTTCAAAATAAATGTATTTAATGTCCATATATGACTATTAAAATGGAGATTACAAAGGTGGTCAAACGTAATAGTAAATATCTCTAATTATATTCACTGATCAAAAATTGTTATAAGACTTAATTCAGAGGTGTTTTTATGATATACCAGAAAGTTACTGTAAGTAATTTTGGCATCCCACTTTTATGTTTAATTACACATACTAGTTAGCTCTGTAATCAACATATTATATTTCTGTATTGCTGAACCTTGTTCAGCTAATTCAAGTCATTTTACAAGAATATTAAGTGTGTTGATTTGCTTGGGGACATTGGGAACTTTTGATTCTCAAAAATTTAGTTAAGTTAAGCCATATATATATATATATTGTATGGTATAAAGAATTATGTCCTTTCATTATTTAAACAAAAACTAATATATTAATATTAAACAGATTCATTTCTTCTAATTGAGAAATTAATGAGTACTAGATATTAGTTGTATTCTTTTGATATAGAAACATCATTCTGTTAATTATGCAATTTATGCAACAAAACTTTGTACATACATGTGTCTATTATCTATTGTATTAAAATGTATTGATTACTTTTTGTTTTCTTTTTTAGGTTAACCCTAATCATCATCATAACATAGATGAAAATGAAGCATCTCTGAGTTACTCTGCTCTCCTCAGGTCTATATCATTTTCAAAATCCCATCTGGAAAGCATGCGTGAAAAAGAAGAAGAATCTTCTTTACGAGGACTTCTTTCTTAATCATTCTATTCTATAATATTTTTTTTTAATGAGCTACAAATATTTTTGTTGGAATTACCCAGGTTATGTTTAATTATGTATTTATTTTACTTTATAAACTAGCTGTTTTATCCACCATTTTTGGGTTAACATTAAAATTGTTATATTGGATCAATTTATGCTCTAAATGAAATAATTAAAATTTATTTATTTTTTGACTTAGCTGGATCAAAAACAGGTTCTTCTCTTGAATTTTGGTTTCTCTATCACTACGCAT
This sequence comes from Riptortus pedestris, assembly GCA_019009955.1. Taxonomy (NCBI): domain Eukaryota; kingdom Metazoa; phylum Arthropoda; class Insecta; order Hemiptera; family Alydidae; genus Riptortus; species Riptortus pedestris. Next base: position 127,926,558 of record CM032228.1, on the reverse strand, counting down.
GTAAACTCATTTCTCTGAGGAGTCATTACACACCATACATTGCCTGTATTTATTATATTTTAATAACACACAGAATGAATAGTAATAAAATATACTGAATCTACTTATGACATATTTTATTAAATAAAGAATAATTATGATTTCCTAAGACCTCTGTTCTATATCTTATAGACTTATTCAAATAAAATTAAGGAGTTATATATATATATATATAAAGTCCATCACACAGGTGCTGTGAAAACTAAGCAGATTTCTCACGTGCGTCACGTATTTGCATTTACATATCTCAAAACCTAAAAGTTTAATGAGAACATTATTTGGTATTTGGCTGGAATGTAGCTGAGGTTGCATTGTATGATCTATCATAAATGACTTTATATTTTGAATAGTGCCAGCACAAAGCTCTGTTAGATTAATATTTGAGTATTTAAATGTAGACTTTTTACCTGTAATTTAGTAGTTTTGTCCAATTTGGAGTCTGCTCTGCCATTATGGTAGATAATGCAGATGGATTTTTATAATAACATTTACTGCTCTTAAAGTCGATACACTAAACAGTATTCGAGATGAGTTTCGATAATAAAATCACTAGTTTTTACTACATGGTAAAAATGCACATTACTAGTGTTTTTGAGCATATTTGATCAGCGGGGGCAAAGTTCCTCATGGGCTCAGGCCATAAAAAGGTGATCTGGCAAAGGGATTAGGGCAGTCATAACTCTCTGGATGGGTGACCCTTATCGGTGACAATTCATAATTCCTTCAGCCTTCAGCTTTCACCTTGTCAGCCTGCCTATCACCTGTATATCCTTACACGGCAGAGTCTGATCTTAAAGAACTTCTATAAATCAGCTAAGTTCTTTCATTGTAATTTAGTTTAAGTAGATATAAGTGTCACCTTTATATCGCTAAAAGGTGCCTATCTCATTTTCAATTTATATTTATATTTGGTGCATTTTTGATTATATATATTTATTTATTTATAATTTTGAGTCAAGAGTTGATTGTTGGTGAAACCCTTCCTAAATTCTTTCTTAGTGATTTAGTTGTGGGAATTATTATTTTTACAGCTTCCACTGCCTAAGCTGCAGCCTGATTGATACATAAGGATAAAATGAAGTGCTTCATAATATGACAGGAGTAGAAGTGGGCCATTTTACTGAGAGGGGTTTTCGGCTTTTTTACTGAAGGCCGAAAACTAAAAAATGCAAATATCTCCGTTTTTACTAAAGATAGAGCATAAATGTGTATAGCAATATTTATATATATACATTTTATTTGCAATAAAATTCTAGTATGCAATTTTTTGATCCACCGTAGAATGACGGAGAAATTTTGAACTTTCGATATTCTCCACCTCTAAACCCTTCCCCCTCCCACTGGTTCGATTTCAGCCATTAATTAACTTGAACTTTAGTTTTGTATGAAATACTTATGTATGGTAGCGATCAAATAAGAATTGCGACCGCTTGAGTGGTAACAGACAAGTATATAATATGTGGTATATATATATATATATATATATATATATATATATATATAAAATTCAAACCTCTGTCTGTACATTGATTTTTTTCATGAAATTTCACGATAATTTTTTCGTTTCACATGACATAGACACGAAATCTGCAATTTGTTTCTTTGGTGTCTGTTTGTTTATTTGTTTGTTACCTTTTCACGCCTAAACAGCTGAACCGAATTTTACGGTATGTATATTACTACTAACCCAACTTAGACTTTAGGCTATATTAATATTCTCTGAGACGAACAGGAGCAGGCCTATAAGGGGGCTTGAAATTAAAAATAGCGATATTTCGTTCCGTATTGCTTTTTCCGCAAATATGCACATAATAAAAGTTGTTTACTTTGTTATTTAGAGTAACTTTTGTTATATACACTTTTGTCGTATACCTAAGTATAAATGAGTTATACGCTGAAAACTATAGCAACAAAACTCGGTATGTAATTTAATATTAAAACCTCCTTGATTATAAGCTCTATTAAAATTTCTAGGAACGAACAGGAGTGTGGGTTATAAGGGAAGCCTGAAATGAAAAATTGCAATATTTTGTTTCCTATTAGTTTCTCAGCAAGCATGCACATATCAAAAGTTGTTTATTTTTTTATTTATAGTAACTTTTATTATATACACTTTTGTCGTGTACAGAACTATAAATCAGGTAAACACTAAAAACTATAGCGGGTATCAACACTTTTATTGGTCACTAATGACTAAACCGGACTAAAAAAAATTTGATATGTGAATTATCATTTACTCTTTTATGATTAGCTATATTAAAATTTTTAGGGACAGCTACGATCTCTTCCCCTCTACTAGTTTTTTGAATATAAATAAAATTATTTTTAGGGTAACACTATTATTTAATTTCATCAGGTAGAAAAATTATTACAATAATATTTTGAATCATTAATTTTAGGAGAAAAATGTTGATAACTCTAATGCAAGAGCGGAAATAGACGGGAGGCTAATTGAGTTTACTTATTTCCTGTGAAATGCTGGCATTACGGGAAGTGATTTCCATTGAGATCTACTATTACGAATATAACCTTAGGTGCTAAACTATGCTTAAACTATATGTGCTCGGATTGGTTTTTGAAAGGAAAAAAGTTCATTATAGATGATATTTAATTGTAATAAAGGCTATCCATGATTATGGTTTGAATTATTCAAAAACGTTGAGTCAAAAAGTAGAGAGGGATAGATTAGGAACACTTTGTCATTTATTCTTCAAAACTAAAATTTCTATTCTATTAGTCCCCAAAAGTTACCCTTTAGGATTGGCTATTTCGGAAAAACAATACATTGTGAAGGGAGGTGTAATTGTACACTGAAGTCTTGCTATAAAAATACCATCATTGGTCAGTCAAAAATGATTTCCCGGGCATCGGCGGGTACCTTAGCTAGTATATGTGTGTGTGCGCTCATGTGCATGTGCAATTTTGAACGGACCTCATTTTCGTCATTTCCAAGGTAGAATTGATCATCTTAAGGGAAATCTGCTAAAAGATAGTTCAAATTTGATTTTGAGCTATATCTGAACACTACAGGGCCAATAGAATTGGTAAAATTAAATTTGAAATGTTACCATTTTGAGTGTGGGAAAGCCAGTCCCCAGGCACACTTTTCAAGCAGGCCTGTCGGACACATTCAAAATTTTTTGTACCAGTTGTATGTGCCCCAGAACGGCCGCAATTCCCTTATTTCCCATGGGAAAACATGTATATAGAATATTGATTTGTTATATAACATGATTCCATTCTACCCCTTCTTCCTGGTTTTATGTCAGGTATTAACGAATATAATCTTTAATTTTGTGTGCAAATGTTAAATATCTTTCAGTCAATTCGCTTATTAATAATCTCTAGAACGAAAAGCTCTGAATTGTAAACAAACAGACCAGCCAACCTCGCAGTGCTGAATAGACAGAACTATTCTAGACCGGAAAGAAAAAACAATTAATGAAATATATCTGAATATAACATATTAATATTATTGAAAACTATTTACTATAGCTAGTGCTGTAATTTGTAATGAATCATTTTCATCCCTCAAATTTTAGTTATCCGAGAACAATAGCCCCTTCCACTGGTGTTAACCGTTAACAAACTTGATGTTCATTTTTACATAAAACGTTTAAATATCGAGTTTGGTAAAGGTCAGACAAACACTAGAGCATTAACAGACAAATATAAGCACACTTTTGAACGGACCTGTCATCTCCTGGGTAGGATCGATGGACATTTGAGGAAATGTTTTCGAAAATCGCGTCATGCGTACGTCTGTTCCTTGCTATTTTTGATAGTCCAGTTCTCCTCCTCGACTTCTTATTGGTTACCTTTGGGGGATATATGCATAGACCACTAATTCGTTTTAATCAAGGTACATATAATATAATGGTTTTAATTATGGGCTTCTTGTGCACCATAGAGCTTCTTGTAAGAAACACGCTGTTTGTAGGAAATGCTCTAATTCTCTCCATGAATGACTCTGCTCTCTATTAAAATGCTGGTTGTGTGGTGGGCACCATATTACCACAGCAAAAAGCGTGCAGTATTTATTCCAAAGACTGCCAAATGAGAGCACTAATGGTAAAAAAAAAAAAAAATGTCATATATTGAATTTAAAACAAACGCAACAAATTTATCTTAAAACGTATACAAAATTGCGACAGAGCGTTAACAGAATATATATATATATATATATATATATATATATATATATATATATAAATATATATATATATAAAATTTTGAAGGGACCCCATTTTCGTCATCTCCTGGGTAGGATCGATGGACATTCGAAGAAATATTTCGAAAATCGCGTGATGAGTACGACCTCAATAGCTGATTTCCCTTAAGGGAAATCTGTTAATAAATTGAAATCATTGCAGTAACTGTCCTCGAGTCTACTTTAGTGAGACTAAGTAGTATCTGTCAGCAAAGTCGTTTCACCAGTGGGGTATAAATTCAACTGTACATATGTATTTATTGTGAGTGTGTGTGTTAACACATACATGGGGGCCATTATGCACTTGGTATAGAAGGAGGAGGGTAGCCTTTTGAGTTAATTATTATTTAATATTCGTTGTTGGAATAGAAATCGCTTCGAAGCCAGGCTAGGATTTAAGCTTGCTGCCGCCTTAGGCCCCGTTCGATGCGCCGCCCTTTTTGATAATAAAGTTCATTTAAATGAATTTCATTAATTTTGACCCAATATTTTTATTTTAAAATCACTTTATTTATTGAACCATAATTTTTTAAATATAACCAATAAACATTACAGATAAACAAGTTATAAACTTCAGACAGATAAATAATAAATAATATTTAATAATTTAATATAAATATTTATTAATTTTATTAAATATGAATCAATTTGAAATTTTTTTTTCTGGCTTTGATTCGCGCAAAAACGTCGATTATATCGTCATAATTAATTTCTTGGACTAGTTGAGCTTCAATAGACAATATTATTATTATTTCAACAACTTGTTTAAAAACAAGTTGAGAAGTTATTCAGATTTATTAATTTCAAAACGCGTTATACACGTGAGGTTAATCTCACTAAAGGAACAGAAAGTAAAGAACATTACTCGACAAAGACTATAATTAATCTATTAAAAAATTACCATCTTACCCATACAGATTGAGAAGTAAATTAATGAATTATAATATATTCTATAGAACATTTTTTATAAGAACTAATCTGAACCAATTTTTGAAAATGATTGCCTTTATTTTTTTTTGCCTTTGAAATTTTGGCATTTCAAAACTTTTGCCGCCCAGGCCTCACGGGCCTAGGCGTAAATCCATCACTGTTCTAAGCTCTAGCCTCCCGGCTGGATCCATTTTGTAGTCTGATTTCATAAGTTCCTTCTCAATTTTAACAGATTATCCTTAAGGGAAATCAGCTATTGTGGTCGTACACATGTCGCGGGTTTTCGAAATATTTCCTCAAATGTCCTTGTAGATGACGAAAATAAGGTCTGTTCAAAATAATAATATATATATAAACATACACACACACATATATATACTTGTCTGATAGCGGTCGCAATTCTTATTTGATTGTAACCAAACTCGATATACAAGCGTTTCATTCAAAAGCAAAGGTCGAATTCGTCAGCTGAAATCAAACCAGTAGGACAGGGGAGGTGGTTAGAGGGTAGGAATTTCGAAAATTCAAAACATCTTCGTTATTATACGTCGGATCGAAAAATGTTATAGAATCAATCTTATTACGAATAATATTTACTACAAATATTAAGATACATTTATTCTCTATCTTAAGTATTAACAGAGATATTTGCATTATCAAGTTTTCAGCCTTCAGTACCACCAACTCCGACTCTTGTCATATTAGGAATAACTGTTATATAATAAACCACTTTATTCCAAGCTTAAATACCAAATATGGTTTTCATTAAACGTTACTGTGTGAGATACATGCAAATTAGTAGTGCGATGACGTCATCAATAAGGATTTTGAGGTCGTGAATCGAAAATATTTATTTCTTCTATACCATACTCGATATTTAACTGTTTCATTATACACTAAAGGCCGTATTAATTAATGGCTGAAATCGAGGGTGGAATAGGGGAATTAGAATAATTCAAAATATCACCGTTATTAGTCGAATCGCAAAATGTTCGATTTTGATACTCAAGTATTAAATGAGTTATTTGCAGTTTCTTGTTTTCAACTTTCATCACGCCCTATCCCCGTAACCCTTTTATTCATCGGTTTTAGCAGATTTCCCTTAAGGAAAATCAGCTATTGAGGTCGTACTCATGACGCGAGTTTCGAAAAATTTCTTCAAATGTCCATCGATCCTACCCAGGAGATGACGAAAATGAGGTCCGTTCAAAATTATATATATATATATATATATATATATATATATATATATATATATATATATATATATATGTCTGTTAACGCTCTAGCGGTCACAATTTTTGTTTGACCGTTACCAAACTCGGAATTTAATCGTTTTATGTAAATAGGAAGATCAAGTTCGTTAATGGCTGAAATTGGACCAGTGGGAGGGGGGGTTAGAGGGGGGATTTTTGAAAATTCAAAATATCTCCGTTATTATGCGTCGGATCGAACAATTGTATAAAACCAATCTTATTGCAAATTTAATTTACTATAAATATTGTTATATACATTTATCCTCTATCTTGAATATTAACCGAGATATTTGCATTTTTATGAAGTCTGTGAGACATGTGGTCGGGTATAGTTCGGATTAGGTCGGCCATTTTCGTAACCGGTCGGCTCAGGTGGAAGCTCCTTCTAACCTTACCTGTCGTTTCTAACCTTACCTTACGTTCGTTACTTGGTGAGATTTATGCAAATACGTTCTGTTCATCCGCTGCCCCCCCCTTCTTTAGTTCTTGGACTACTAAAATTTGAGTTATTAAAATATAAATTATTCTTACAATTCAGAAGCCGTTTCAGTTAGGAATTTATTTTAATTAACTGAAAGATTTCTCATTACCGTTTGTATTTAATCATGGTGGTGTTGTGTTACCAGTATGCAGATTTCTCTATTGTAATACTTCACATGGGAAATTTGCTTAGTTTACGCAGGCCCTGAGTGACGGACTTTTTTACATAGAAATAGAGAATAAGATCACAAGTGCCTTATACCATGACATTGGAAGTCTGCATAATTTACGCAGCCCATGCGTGCCGGACTTTTTTTTTTTTTTTTTTACATTTTTGACCATTCACAATATCAGTGCTAACTTTAATTTAGGTAGGTCTATTCCCATCAATCTTTGTAACAATTTCTAAATTATGGTTGTTACGTTATAGCAGATATTTGTTTATTGAGTGCATTATGTGGTATTGTGCTTAAAAATTCTAACTTTATTATTGCTAGTAAACAGCTTAGTACAAATGTTTTGTTTTTTAATCCACTTGTTCTTGGTATATTTGTATTCGTTGTAGACCTCGAAAATGTAATTAATTATACCGAAACGACCACGAAGCTGTTAGTTTGCACAGACGCCTGCGCCAATTTCAAAGGAAAAGTAGATCAAATTACAGCCATCATAGATATTCATTTTTTTTTTTCTTTTTGCAGCTTTTCTTCGAAATGAATCAATGACCGAATCAGGCATAGATAATGCCACGTTACCAAAGAAATCCATTAGATCTATTACATCATTGCTCTAACGATTCAAAATCCATATAATTAAATATGGAATCCCCATGATTTCAAGTAGATACCATAACAACAATCGTGCCGCACTGCGTGTTTATTAAAAGTGGTTATAAAATTTTTAAAAGGTTTTATTTCGCTTTTTTCGTTTATTTGTAATTATTTTATTTAACAATTAATATTACTATTATTATTTAACGTCCACTTTTTGCAACTAAGGCTAATTGGGACGGATTATCTACAGGTACCACCCTTTTCTAGCCAGGGTGGGATTTAGGATGTTATTTAATGAATTCCGTCACTATATAATTTCCTTTGCCCAGGCGGAAATCGAACTCGCCACTCTAGGTTTACCATGTGAGATTAAAGGCAACGCTTTAATTCACATGGCTAACCTGAGCCCTAACAATTAATAAGGATGTTTAAAGTTTTTTAGCTCCAAGCATGAAAAGATTCTTTAACAGTTTTATGCTTTAGATAAATAAAATCTTTTAAAAATATTATAAAATTAAATATTTCCTTATACCTATTATGTTATTAACAGAAAGCATTCGAATTTTCTTTAAATATATGAAACGCATAAAAAATTAATACTTGAAAACAACTTTTTATGTATTTATTAATATTACATAAACGCCCTAGAAACAAATAAAGTCCGTCACGCAGGAGCTGCGTAAACTAAGCAGATATCCCACGTGAAGTTTTACTGTAGAGAAATCTGTCCAATAACAGCTGTAGTAAGAAGGGATCTCTAAACCTATTCACGAGGGACGGATAGTTCCGGAAACGGCCACCAGAGCTCTTGGCGGATAGTCCGGAACATGGAGTCCTGCCGACCACTCACACAATACAAATGCAAATATCTCGGTTAATATTCAAGATACAGTATAAATGTATAGAACAATATTTATGGTAAATTTAATTTACAATAAGATTGATTCTTTACAATTTTTCGATCCGACGCATAATAACGGAGATACTTTGAATTTTCAAAAATCCCCCCTCCCACTGGTCCGATTTCAACCATTAACGAACTTGATCTTCCTTTTTAAATTCCGAGTTTGGTAACGGTCAAACAAAAATTGTGACCGCTAGAGCGTTAACAGACAAATATATATATATATATATATATATATATATATATATATATATATAATTTTGAACGGACCTCATTTTCGTCATCTCCTGGGTAGGATCGATGGACATTTGAAGAAATTTTTCGAAACCCGCGTCATGAGTACGACCTCAATAGCTGATGTCCCTTAAGGGAAATCTGCTAAAAGTAAAAAATAATTCAAAACAAATAGTCGCTCCAGGCGAGATTGGATCACGAAATCTTGTGGTTACAAAAAGAAATCACGGTGAAAATGCAGTTTAACCCCCACCCTTTGGCGGCGCACTTTTGAAAATGGTGACCGCAGCTATTTTTTTTTAACTTTATCTTTTTTAACACACTTAATTTGGTGGGTCCTTAGACTGTGGAGGATAGACTTTAGTGGCCGCATTCAAAAATTTCCAAAATACATCATCGGTCGTTTTCACCAAGGGTGGGTTTAAACTGCATTTCACCCGAAATCACTACCACTGAGCGACCGATTTCCTTTGAAATACCTTAACAACACCTCAAGCCTTTCAGGCAATCTTTAACATTTTTTTTTAGACGAATGCGTGAGAAGTGCGTTCTCTCGCTTTAACATAATTTGTTGTTTTTAAGTAGGTACTACATACTGAAAAAGTTTTGTTCAAATCGGTAGGGGAAGGCCGTGCACTCCCCTTGTGCTAAAATAAAATTTGTTTTTGCAATTTAGTATATCATTGCGGTGAGGAATATTGTTGGGATTAGAAAACGAAAAAGTGAGGTTTGCAGTTCATTAAATGCAGACATTTTTCTGAAGTCTGAGTGTTGAAATCGTATCTTTAGATAGTGGTGCAGTAAAAGAAGAACGTTTACAGAGGAAGTAAATGTTGTAACTTTTTCTCACTAATCCCCCTTAGTTCTTCCTGTAAAATGGCACATGGTTATGCTTGGGGCATCATTTTAAGGGACATTTATTTCTCTTTTGAATGGTAGACTCAGATTTCCGAAATTAAATAATTTTTGAAGTTATGGCTTGTTATATGGGAAAAAATAACTTCAAAAAACTATATCTCCAAAACAAGTATGAATCGGACCAGACAACATATGAACTTTTTTGTTGGGAGTTGTGTCTAAAATCATATCTGAAAATTTGCACAATAAAGTCTGTAACACCCTGTATACATTTAAAGAAAATAGTAGTTGATGTATAAGGGAAATAATAATGTGAATAAAATCGGTGAAATTATTAGTATTTCTCCAATATTAAAAGACATTTCAGTCTACTTTTCTCTGTATTATAAATTCAGTGTTCAATCTTCTTCATCTCATATGTAAAAATTAAATCCGAATTGCAAGAAACGTTGGGGTGTCATATCCCGGGTACTGAGACTGATATACAACATCAGGGGGGTGCCATTCGGCAGGTGCGCAGATCAAAAATGTTTGCGACTTTGGCGCATGACGTCACTGGGCTGCACTCAGCTTTGTTTACATCGTGAGCATCGTTGTGTTTTTAGTTAATTGTTTTATTTTCCATTGTTATAAGTGATTTTTTTTTTCAAAATGAGTGAGTGTGCTATGGCAACATGTTCCAACAACTCTAGGAGAACAGGCAAGTCTGTATCTTATCACCGGTTCCCGAAAAACCAAGAAATTAAGAAACAGTGGATAGTTCTGTGTAGACGAGGAGATTTGAAATTTAATCCTACTTTTGCTCGGGTTTGTTCAGAACATTTCAGTGATAGTGATTACCAAAGGAATTTACAAGCAGAATTGTTAGGCTATGTTCCTAATAGATTGATATTAAAAGAAGAAGCTGTGCCGCATCTTAATTTACCAGTATCGTCCGTAAGTAAACAAACACCTACTAGCTCTACTTCTGACTCAAAATGTGAAACATCTAGAGACTGTAGGAGTAAAAAACGTGAAATAACTCAACGTGCCCTGCGTCACATTAATGAGATTTCTCCCAAAAAGCTGAAAAGTGATTTTTCATGTAATACAGAAGAAGTTGATTGTGATGGATGTATTCTCTTAAAGGAAAAAATTGCTGAATATGAATCCCAATTAAAGTCCTTGCTGATCCAAGTAAAAAATTTAGAAAGTAATAACTTTAATTTAAAAAAGAGAGTTACTAAATTGTTAACAGTTAATTACCAGATAAAAATGCAAAAAGAAGAAAAAATGCAGTGGAAAAAGAAATGGAAAGGATTTGTTATCCAATATTATCCAAAGCTCAAATTCAGATCATACACTCAAAAAATATCAGCAGCAACTGTTTTGGACAAGACAGACTTCATGCGAATGGGAGCTTTTAAAAAGGTAAGATTTAAAATGTAAGAAAAGAATAATTTTCTTGTAGTGTTTCTTATAGAGCACTATAGGAGTATATTTCCATGCTCCATCATTAATGATATTACATGTTTCCTTCGCAGTTATTTATTCTATGGGACAGTGCGGTTTCAATGCATACACTCAAAAAATACCAGCAGCAACTGTTTTGGACAAGACAGACTTCATGCGAATGGGAGCTTTTAAAAAGGTAAGATTTAAAATGTAAGAAACAGAATAATTTTCTTGTATTGTTTCCTTTAGAGCACTATAGGAGATTATTTCCCATGCTCCATCATTAATGATATTACATGTTTCCTTCGCAGTTATTTATTCTATGGGACAGTGAGGTTTCAATGCATATGCTCCAACATCTGTGCCATTTTCTTCACAAGGGTGCTACTGGAACCAGGGATTCCCTGCGGCTCAAAATGTTAGCATATTTTTATTACAAGGAGGACTACATGCCAATGACAGCTTTTTTTTTAAAAAAAAAAAGATAAGTTTTAAAGTCTGAGTAACAGAATTATCTTCTTGTAGTGTTTTCTATAGAGCACTATAGGAGTTTATTTCCCATGGTCTATCATTAATGATATTACATGTTTCCTCCACAGTTAGTTATTCTATGGGGCAGTGCGGTTTCAATGCATATGCTCCAACATCAGTGCCATTCTCTTCACAAGGATGCTACTGGAACCAAGGATTCCAGTGACTAAATATAAGCATCTTTTTATTACAAGGAGGACTACATGATAACCTTTAAAAATCTTGTACCTATATTGACTAGCTGATGTTTAAAATAATTTAGTCATTTTTAACTGGGTATCATTGTTTATTGCTTGGTTAATCTCAATTTTATTAAATTTTATTTGTTTGTATAATAGAAGTCATTACTGTTTTCATGTTTTGGAGATTTCATCTTATTATAGTAAAATTTTACTTTTTGTTGTGCTAATTACCTAGAAAAATTACGATTTTTAAATGTAACCCAACATATATAAATTTTAAGGAACTATTATGTATTTATTATTAATGGAATCTAATTTGTACATGGTTTATTTGAAATAAAATATATTCAACTAAAGTAATTTGTATCATTTACAGACATATACCATTTTAACAATTTTTTATTCGCCAAATTAATCAGAAAACTGCTTATATTGATCGTATTTCGGCTTGTCCGCCACGAATCTTGCAGCCCAGTGACGTAGAGGCTTGCTGCATTCTGATTGGCTACTCGCGAATGGCGCTACCTTATCTTATACGTACCTTGTACAACATCTCTCATTGTCTCCTTGTTATCTCACTGCTTACCGGGAGGTTAAACAGTGTTATAAATGTGTTCATATATGTTTTCAAAGTGAGTTTTGAATGTCCTGTATTGATAGTTCTTTTTTTCTAGTGATGTTATGTACTCTGACAGTTTTAACTAAAATTTAAAGCATTATGAACTTCCAGTTTTTAATTTTTGTTATAATTTGGATCTAATTACTGTATTTCTGACCCAGTGGTGATAAATCTGGTGTCATCTAAAATGGTATATCATCAGTTTTTATATTATAATTTGTGTTGAATTAAGTAATCTAAGTGAAATTTTATATGCCAGTCCTTTTTTTCCATAGCTTGTAATGCCCTTAAAAATATAATTAGATATGATTGTCCAACTCTTCAGGTTTCACTTGTAATATTGTTACATTGTCGCCAAATACACTTCCTTAATCCTATCCAGAACTCCTTTGTCAAATTCTTTACTGATACCATGTAGTGGATCAAGACGGGTGGTACATTAATGTTGTAGTACTATCTTTTGCCTATCATATCTACCCTCTCTATCCTGGTGTTTTTCTCTCGTTGTAGGGACTTCCCTATTTACCTGCAAGATGTAACTGATAAAGCTTTTATATAAACACCATTATCAGAAACAGCTGGCCTGAAATGTTAAAAAACCCGGTAATGCTTAATAAATTTTCATTTTTTATTTTTAGTTCTCTTTACTTCATAGAAAGGAATTAGCTCATGAAGACAGCATATGGTCATGTGGCTGGGGGAGGATAATACATAGAAAGGAACGAGATGAAGACATAAATGGAGAAGGAGAAGGATCTAGGTAATTTTCATATATTTATTTTGGAGACCTTCAACTGGAATTATTAGCATGATATTTTAACATGTATAAGACTCTTACGAAGCTCTAGCAGTGATGTGTGTGTGTGTTATTCACAAAATTTCTCTGGCATTCTAATCAGGTTCTTCAGGTAAAGGGAATTACTTTATTTTATTAAGCATATTACAGTCCTCATTTAAATGCATTTAGTAATGTGATATATACAATACTATCGTCCTCCATCACTCTCGACAGAAGCTACACTCCTTCACCACAATGAGAGGAGCAGCCTCTCCCTGCCTCAGGTTCTTCAGGTGGTGGTGGTGGTTTTGGTGCTTGTGCGGCTCTTAGCAGTCTTGAATGACCACCACCAAGTGGATGTAATGACCCGGGAAGAGAATAAAACAAGAAGACTGCTGCAGAAGGCAGTCGGAATTTATAAGGGGACAACGAATTTCAATAGAGAGGTCTGGCTCTCCCTGCTAGCACTGTGGAAACCCTTATTGAAGCATGATGAGCACTCTATTGGTTTGTGTGATTGCAAATCCCTACAAAACCGCCAGCCAAAATCAGGGAACGTTGCCCTCTCCATCACGGTATACAATAGCGGCAGACTGCCAATAGCCATGTAAGAACCTCAATGCCACCACCTGAAGAAGCTGGTAGGACTACCGAAGAAATATTGAGCTGAGTTTTAAATCCGTAATTGAATTTCCAGGGGAGGAGTCTTAAACACCATATGATATTTGAAGGTATTACCAATAGTTAAACCATAATTAATAAATTAATTTGAATAAAAACAGGATCTTTCAAAATCATAAAGTTAATTAGTTCCGTTATAATAGTGTTTGATATGTTTATTTAATCCTCAGGCTCTATAGTACTCGGGCTGTGCGAGTATTCGGTGGTACGGAATAGTCTAGCCCCTGCATGGCCCCATGTGCTGAATATGTTTTGTGTTGTAGTGCTAATCGAAGAATTCCCATTCCAGTTGCTTTAATTATGTTCCAGGAACTAGTTCCAGGCATTTCACCAATAGACACACTTCGGAGTCTGTCATCAGAACCCTCATTGTAATCTGAAGTAGAATTACCTTCACTTTCACTCACACCCACAAAAAGCTCTAACTAAATTTCTTCATCAGACAAAATTCCTTTTCCTGGCATTTTCAAGTACTCAGCTATGCAGTAAATTCACTAACTGAATATTCAAGTGTAAATTGCAGGTAATGAGTAATGGTACTAGAGATTGAAAAAGAGACAGAGCAACTATATAGGGAATCCCAGTATAGGGAAGCTAAAAAAGAAAATTGAAAAGTGAATCCCTATGCCATAGGCTTAGGAAGGACACTGCATCTCCTTAAAAAAAAGTCAACAGACGACAATAGAGGAAGAACTGATATAATAGCTTGTAACAGGCAAGCACTAAACTATTATATCAGTCCCTAGCACACTGGGCACATCTCCCTCTGTACCGATATATCAGTCCATAGCATTCCTGGCACCGAAAACGCCCAGTCCGTAGCAGCCTAAGAGTTTTTGCTGTGAATGGAAGAACTCATATCTAGCTGCAGTAGTACCTACATTGAAGATAACATGTGTTATTTAGCAGATTTCATTTGAGGAAAATCAGATGTTGAAGTTGTGCTTAATTTGCGATTTTTGAAAAATTGTCTTCGAATGTACAATCCACTCTACGTAAGAGATGATGAATATGAAGTCCACTGAAATTTATAAGAATTTATTTACCTGTTAACACTCTAGCAGTCATAATTTTTGTTTTATGATTACCAAACTCAATATTTAAGCTGTTTATATAAAACTAAATGTAAATTCCATTAATAGCTGTAATCAGACCAAGAGGAAAGGGGTAAAATAGAAGATTGAAATATCTCTATTATAAAGAATTGAATAGTGTGATTTTAAACAACCAATCTTAAGGGAAAAAATTAATTTCTTACAATTGTTATTCTATACATATTTCATCTCTCTGGAATATTGTCCAAGATATTTTCATTCTTTAGTCATCTGATGTGATGTCATCGTTCTAGAGGTTTAGATTTTTATTTTATTGTTACTGTACTCTATAAATTAACCATTTCATGTAAAAGACAATGGTTGAACACATTAATAATTGAAATTGAACCAGAAGGAGGGGGTTTAGAGAAAAGATAGAATAAAATAATTTAAAACATCTAAAAATTACAGGTGCTAGAGGATTAATTAACAGGCTCATGTGCATGCGGGTACACACACTTAATCTCATGTTTGAATTGCGTACGTGTCAGGAAGAGAGAATATCCGGTTCCTTCAAATAAAATGAGCCCCACTCCCACCAAGAGTCAAGACTGTCAAGGGGCTCAAAGAGATCCAGGTTAGATGGAGTTTTGTATTGGAGCTCTGTGGGGATCTTACAGGGCATGGAATATGTGGTAGCAGCAAGTACCAGTTGGAAATGCTGTGAGGTTGTGATCAGACAGCCTTGTAGATGTCAAGGCCCTATAAGGGCACTTCATCAGAGAGATGATAGCTGTATTGTTACAGGACAAGCATCCAGGCGTCAATGCTTGGAAAATTAGTTGTTCTATCATATTTTTTTTTCTGTAATTTTATCTTATTTTGTTTTGTGATGTTTTTTTTCTTTTTAATAAGTAAATGGATTGTTTTGTGTGTGTTTATATCACTTTTGTCTCACAGATTAAGGGTTTTTATTTGTCTTTTAGTTTGTATATACATTAGTTTATTATGTTAGACCCCCCCCTTGATTTATATATATATATATATATATATATATATATATATATATATATATATATATATATATCTTTTGACTAATAATGATGTCGGGCAATAACATATTTGGATTGAAATTTTATTACTCAAATAAATGTATATATACTTCTTAGTTTTATGTCAGAGGTCACCAATAAAAAACATTTTCTCGCTAAAACTTTATTCATTCTGCCCTACATGTTTCTTGTTTTACATACCACCTCTTCAGGGGGTATCCATTTCTGAAGTGATTGGTGGATATTTGAAACAATTTTTCATAAATTGTGCAAACCTCAATAGCTGATTTTCCTTAAGGAAAATCTTTTAAAACTACTCTAATTCTAATCTAATGCTCAAAATAATTGTGTCAAAAAATTAAATTAAAATATTGTGATAATACAAAAGAGGTAATACGTACTAATTGTGAACTCACTGATTTTTTTTTTGGTACACAATTTTATTTGAGGACATTTCGATGAAACTTAGTAGTCGTAATCACATTATGATGTAAGGAGTACAGATATTTCACTAACTTATTTGTGAAAGAAAATCAGGATTGCAAGCTTTTGCAGTCTAGTTTTCTCTCTCATTTTGAGCTGATGAAGACTACTTACCAATCATTATTGAAATTCCTCTATAGCAGTCAAATTTATTGGTTTAAGTGTTAGTTGGCATCCAAATATCTCCCTTGCTTTATAATAAAACACCGCTAATTATCCTCCTAGCACCATAAAATCTTGTTAAATTATTGTTGCTTAACTATTGTACTGTACATTCTTGTGTAATTACACTACGGTTGTAGCGTAAGTTATTGTGTTATTACACTACTGCTGTAGTGTAAATTATTGTGCAATTATGCTACTATTGAAGTTTAAATTATTGTGTAATTACACTAAGGTTGTAATGTTAATTATTGTATTTTTATAGAATATTCAGGGGTCCAAAATTGTAAAGTGAAAATTGTGAAGTGGGTATCACTAGACAGCTCTGTTTTCAAACCCAGATGTTTCCCACTTATTATTTTAGATATACAGTTAATGTTCTTAGAGATTTATCATTGCTTACTCAGCATTTTGAGGAAACATAGTAGCTATTTGAGAAATGAAGTAGTGACCTTTGGTCTGCAGTATGGAATGTGTCGTTGATCTTGATCTCCCACCAAAAAATTATATTTTGGGCTTGGGCCTTTCATAGGATGTGGAACCAAATATTTTTTTGTTGAATAATTATTGCATTTCCTAATAAAGTATTGTCATAAATATTAAAAAAAATATTAATAATAATTTTATTTAGGGATTCTATGGAAACTGAAGAAATTGAAGATATTATTGTGACTGGTTCTATGGATAACAGTGTTAAAGTATGGAACTTTATAGATGATAAACTTGAACAAAAACATAGTATGGAAGGCCACTGTTTTGGTGTGGTTTCTTTAGACATAAGCTCTGACTCATCAAGTAGGTATAACCACTGTCCATTTGAATAATTCATTATTATTATTATGGGGGAGGTTTATACTCAGTAAAAACTGTAGTAAAATCCATATCGGGGGAAAATCCAATCGATTTATTATTACATTTTCTTGTTATACTTGTTGCTGGAAACCAATGTTTTTGTATTATTTAATTTTGTCCATCTGTATTATTATTTAGCTGTTTTTTTTTTCTCTCTCAAAAAATTAATTATTGAGGTTGCCCACATTATGCAGAGTTACACAAGCACTTCTTCAAATTAGTTATGAGATACTTATACAGTTTTAAGCAGGTTGGCTGTGGAATGTTGGCTTTCAAAAAGACAGCTGGAGAGTGCTGATCCTTCCATCATAAGCAACAACGAATCCAGCATCATCTATCAAAAAGGGCTGGTTGGACATTTTGATCTTTGCAGATACCTAATTAGATTCTATATGATACAACAGGAGGAAGTAGGAAAATCATTGGTGGCTTTATGACCTGGAGGAGTACTTTTGGAAGTTGGGCATCTGTATTTAGGGAAGCCTGGAAAACATGAGGAATAACCAACAATGGTTGTGGCAAAGGTTCTTTAGGGACTGTAGTGTAATGTAAGTTTTTGCTAGCATAGCATAGGTGATGAGCTTTAAAGTGCCCTGCTAATTTGATTAAAATTTGTGAAAAAATGAAATAAAAAAACAAGGTCTATTTTAGCAGATTTCCCTAAAAGGAAATCAGCTATTAAGGTAGTATTCATGACACGATTTTCGAAATTTTTCTTCAAATGTCCATCGATCCTACCCAGGAGATGACAAAAATGAGGTCCGTTCAAAACTGTATATATATATATTTGTCTGTTACCGCTCGAGCAGTCGCAATTATTTTTTCTTCAACCAGTGACTGATTTCTTTTGTCATTAGCACCTAAGAATACTCAGTTTTCTGTTTTTAGTGATCGTCACAAGTTCATTAGACTCGACTATTAGGATATGGAATACTGATGATGGAAGTCTCTCAAAGAAGATAGAGGCTGGTCCTCTAGACGTTTGGACAGTTGCATTTTCACCAGATGCTAAACATATTATATCTGGCTGTCACAGTGGTAAAATTAATATGTATGGAGTGACTTCAGGAAACTTAGAACAAACTATTGACACAAGAGGAAAATTTATTTTAAGTACAGCATATGTAAGTACTCACCTGATTATTATTTTACCAATGACTATCCTATTATTTCAGTGATAGTGTTATAATTTAATGGTTATTTTTAAATTATTATTTATTCATTCACATCATTAATATTTTTTTAACATAAATATCTGGTTATTTTTATTTGCTGCTTTTGCAAAAAGTAATGCCAATTAAAGTTTTTGAACAACATTCTGATCTGTTCAAAATAATATATATATATA
The DNA here is from genome assembly GCA_019009955.1 of Riptortus pedestris. Taxonomy (NCBI): domain Eukaryota; kingdom Metazoa; phylum Arthropoda; class Insecta; order Hemiptera; family Alydidae; genus Riptortus; species Riptortus pedestris. The sequence goes on along the minus strand of CM032228.1, from coordinate 127,907,718 downwards.
TATATATATATATATATATATATATATATATATATTAGCTCAGATAACCGGCTTCGCCAGGGAATTCATTTGAGGGTGAATGGTGATGGTATTTTTTTGGCAAGGCTTTATTTTGCACAATATTTTGACATTTACCCGTCCCAGTGTTTAGGGTCTATACTTGTCGATGCTGTGGATTTGTTAATAATAAAATTAATTTTTTATGTAAGACTTCACTGTCCTCCATATTGTCATATTTCCCGTATTCTGTGCATTATGCATAGATTTGAATTATTAAGGACAAAAGATTAGCATAGATTTGAATTTATTATTCCAGGCGAGGTACCTGGTAGTTGATATTGTAAAGAATTGTTAAACATATCAATGTTTCTACACGAATTACTTGCTTCATACATTGTTCCCAAAAAAAATGTATAAGACAAAAGTAACTCTAAATAACAAAGTAAACAACGTTTGTTATGAGCACGCTTAGCAAAAAAAAAATAGACAATGAAATATCATGAGTTTTTATTTCAGGCCTCCCTTATAACCCCTACTCCCGTTTGGACCTACAATTTTTATTATAGCTTATAATCATGGAAGAATTAATGCTAATTCACATACCGAGTTTTGTTAATTTCGGTTCAATCATTGGTGCCCAATAAAATTGTTGGCTCACCTTACTTTTTAGTGTATATCTCGTTTTTACTTTGTTATATGACAAAAGTTACTCTAAATAGGAAGATAAACAACTCTTATCCTGTTCATATTTGCCGAAAAAGCAATAGGAAACGAAATACGGCTATTTATAATTTCAAGCCTCCCTCACGACCCCCTTTCTGGTCCATCTGGTGGCCCAGATATATGATATATGTGTATATATATATATATATATATATATATAATTATTATTTTATTATGTATTTGTTTCCTTCCTATATTAACCCTATAAAGATAAAGAAACCTCATATATATATATATATATATATATATATATATATATATATATATATATATATAAATAAATGCACACATTCTTATACATGTATGTTACCTCTATAGCCGGCAAACGTTTGATTGATCATTACCACATCCGACATTTAAGGTGTTCATGTAAAGCTAAAGAGTTCGTAAACAGCTGAATTTTATGGACTAATCTTGTAATAAATTAAATTTAGAAAAAATATTATTCCATAAATTTTTCTCTATCTTGAATATTGACTGTGATATTTGGATTTTTTATTTTTCAGTGTTCAGCAAACCTCCACTTCTACTCATCTCATATTAACAAGAAACTGATATTTAACAAACCTTTATTATGTGAGATACAAACAAATATGTTCGATCAATAAAGATTATATTTTCTAGAGACCTTAGTATTAACAAATCTTATGAAGCTAAATTTAAAATTTGCTAAGAGCTGTAATCAGATCAGGAGGAGGGGGGGGGGGGTTAAAATCAAAATATCACTGTTCTTTTGAGTCGGACTGAAAAATGTACAATTAATCTTGTTAATCATTTAATGTCTACAATTTTTATTCTATATACTTTCTCTCCAATTAGAATATTAAACAAGTTATTCGTATTTTTTGTTTTCAGTCCTCAGTTAAGCCCCATTCCTACTCATGTGGTTTTTGCTTTCCAGCAATTGTAGCACTAATCATCTCATGTTCAACATAATTTTGAAGTTACATAGGCTCCTTATTGTTAAAGATAGAAAAAATTGAATTTGATATGATGCCAGCATACTATTGTAGCACTTGGGATATTCTTTAATTTAATCAGTACCTATGTGACAGCCTTTTTAATTTTGTACGTAAATATCTCAAATACAAAGGCTTTTTAGAAGTTTTGTATTTTTGTTGTTGATTTGCCTCATACTATGGAAGAAAAAATGTATTGATTTTGAATATTTTTGAAAATTAATGCGCAAAAAAAAATTAAAATTTGTATATAATATAATATTGATTATAAATATTTTTTATCTAAGTTATATTTTTGTTAATTTGTTTGCTATCCATGACAATATAAATAATTTATGTTTATAATTTCCTGATAATAATCTAGAAGTTAATTCCTAGGATAGACATATTTAAGCGATGAGCAATTATGCTTCCTCATTAATAGCTTACATTTACCTATGCATTAAATCACATTAGCCTGCCAAGTGACTATTGGTTGGTGGCTACATGCTTATCATGTTACTCTTCCCTATCATACAAGGTTCTCTGCTTAGTGAGTTCTGTGAAACAGATACAAAAAAGCTCCTTAAACAGGTCGATTTGTTTTTGTATGCTATATTGATTTTAAAATTCAGGCTGTCCAAGTGCCCAACACAATGCCATTCAGCTAGACACCACTATCAGTTTTCATGTAACAATTAAATAATTGGGAAATGATGTATTAAATTAATGATGTCGCATCATAAGCACTTATAAAATCCTTTTATTGAAGGAATGCTTAATGGATGAGAAACCCAATTAATTTTCTTTATTTTCAGAGTCCTGATGGAAAATTTGTGGCATCTGGAGCTGTTGATGGTATTATTAATGTTTATGATGTTGCAACCAGCAAACTTCTCCATACTCTTGAAGGCCATGCCATGCCTATTAGGTCGCTTACTTTCTCACCAGATTCAGAGCTTCTACTTACAGCATCCGATGACAAGCACATGAAATTATACAGTGTGTATGTATGCTTATTTATTATTATGAAAGAATTATAATGAGCAGTTTGTTGTTTGGCTCTTTTAAACCATGAATCTTGCCTCATTAATTTGTTTTATGTTATTATTTTTATTAATGCCCACTTTTTGCTACTGTGGCTAATTGTTAAATGTTTTCTACAGGTCACTTGTAATTTTGTATTCCTATGTTAACAATAACAATTGTAAATGCTTAAATGTTAGGCACTTTTAATTTTCTATTGAAAGTCTTAAATAATAAATGTAGGACTTGTTCCTATTTTAAAGTGTATGGCCTCAACATGAAAATTATGGTTAAATCACTTCTCATATAATGGAAATGTTTACAGACAATGTTTGGTTTCATATAAACTTCTGAAAACATCATCAAATGAAAAAAAAGCATTTTGAATTTTAGAAGAAAAAATGCTTAAAAAAATACCCCATTAAAAAAGAAAACAGATTAAAAAGTAATTGTTAAGACTCTTGCTCTTTTTTACTAATTTAACACCATGAGATTTAGAATAAAACAACTTCCAGATTTATGCATCAAATGTAAGGAATGATGAAATGCAATACTTATAGGTGCTTCATATTTATTTAGACAAACACAGAATATAACTATTAAATCGTGGGTCATGTCTTCTCTGACAAAATATGAAGGTAATACGCATTTGTGATGTTAAACTGCTATATACTCTGCACAGTTGGAAGTAGGCATGATAACATAATTGCATGAAAACGTTATTGCCATTGACATCCCTAACAGGAAGTGATTTTATAAAATCACAAGTGACATTTTAAAATTAACAGGTATTATAAAAATAAAATGTCCTTAACACAGGCACTGTATAAATTGAGCACATTTCTCACATTCTGATGTAACCTCACATTCTCTTTCCTATAATCTCCTGTGAACACAGGACTTGAAATTCAAGCTGGGCATGAGATGCTCAGTGATACATTTGTTATGTGAAAAATAGTTCGATTACTATTATATTTATTATGCCTACATTAGCAGGCTATAAAATGTTTTCTAAAATCCTCTCCCCTAGAACAAACTCAATATTAGGCTCCCATCTTTTAGTATCACAAGCAGACTTTTGATGGCAATGCTCCACTATATACTACTTTTTTGTGATTAAACACATTATTGAGATAGGAAAAAAATATCAATTGCCTTGTCTAGATTGTTTTTGAGGAAGCATTCAATTCAATAAGTATTAGAAATATAATAAAAGTACTTTTAACTAGAGAAATTACAGCCTTATTTAACTGCTTAATAGATAGATATTAATTAATAGGTGCTTGGGTTAGCCATCTGACTTAAAGCATTGATCTTTAACTCTATGCAACCTAGAGTGATCGTTTTGATTCCTGTCTGGGCAATGGGGATTTATTTAGAGATAACCTCATTAAAAAAAGTTCCACCTTGAATAGAAAAGGGTGGATACAGTGCAGACACATCTGAAAATGGAAGTGAGCTGGACACACAGTTAAAATAACGTTGAAAAAAAACTCAAGCATAAAACCTGATAATAAGTTAATATTTACATTAAATAGTTAAGGTAACTCAGGTTAAGTTTTATCTTAGTTTTTACATTGATTAAAAAATGACTATTCCAATTCGTGGGAATGATGGTGAAATGGTCATTCATCTACCTGATTTTAAACTTAATTAAACACATGTCATCAGTGAATGAAAATAAATTTGAAGAATAATATTTCAATATATATTTAATTATGCAATAATGAAGGTACAATATATTGCCATGTAATGCTCACAAAATTTTCATTTTTAGGAGGCAGCAGAAACCTAGTGTAGTAGCAACATTATCTGGTCATGCTTCATGGGTTCTTTCTGTTGCTTTTAGCCCTGATAATACACATTTTGTTTCAAGTTCATCTGATCACACTGTTAAAGTATGGGAACTTGAAAGTAGATCCTGTGTTCACACCTTTACTGATCATACTGACCAGGTATGCATTTGTTCCTTTTATGTATTACTAAAAAATAATTAAGATGCTCCAAATTAATTCTATAAATTTTTAATAAAAAGGGCTCATTACACAGGTCTACAATGGAAAAATTGCATTAAATGTAATAAGTGCTTCTATGGTCCTTTTTCTCTGATCATGAAAAAAATAAAGAAAAAATGCATCACGTACGGTTTGTTCAGAAATTACTCTTTTGATTTTTACCTTATTGGTTCAGTTATCATCTTTTTTTTTAATCCAATAATTACAAAATAATAAATAAAATATCATTGTTTACTTTGAAGTAAACGATATGCTGAGGTTTTTAAGTTGCTTCAGCAAGGTGATCATCATTCATTAAACAGACAGTGGTAAAACTGGGCAAATCCAGTTCAATTGGATATTTTTCATGCCTAGTTTTGTCTGTCTGGCTACCCTTCTCCTCAACCCTCTCCTCTGAAATAGCTGTCTATTCTTTTTTTTACTGTTAATCTTCTGATGTTTGTTTTTGTCTCAGTTCTCTATCCATGCTTTAAACATTTTTCTATAGTCTAGATTTTTCTTTTTTTCTGTATCTTTTAATATTAACAATGGCTTCAGGAGGATGTGTTGTTACTTCACCAGATTGGTTTTGTTACATTTGTGATAACTATATGGTGAAAAAATCCGTCACACAGAGGCTGCATAAACTGAGCAAATTCCCCGCAAGACGTTTTACAATAGATAAATCTACATACTGGTAACACTTAACACCACCATGAATATTAAGTGAATAAATATAAAAGGTAATGAGAAATCTTTCAGTCAATTTTAATAACCCCCCCCCCCAACAGAATGTGTCTGAATTGTAAACAAACAGGTCGGCTAACCTCTCAGACCTGAACAGATAGAATATTCTTCATCGGAAGGAAAAACAATTATTGAAATATATCTGAATATAACATATTCATTTTGTTGAAAACTATTTACTCTATCTAATTCTGTAGCAATATTTGGTATTTAAGCTTCAAATAAAATGGTTTATTATATAACGGAGTATTGTTTATGTGACATGAGTAGAAGTAGGGGTTTGCTGAAGGCTGAAAACTGAAAAATGCAAATATCTCGGTTAATATTCAAGATAGAGAATAAATGTATATAACAATATTTATAGTACATTTAATTTGCAATAAGATTGGTTCTATACAATTTTTTTATCTGATGTCTTTAAGGGAAATCTGCTAAAGCAGCAATGAAATATTTCTGATTTTGTGACAAAGTTAATTATGCTTATTTTCAAATTAAATTAGGGGAACAATGCAAGTGTTTGCTCCCAACAAAGTTTATTCAATTTGTTTAGAAGATTATGGCAGTGAAGCCAAGGTAAGGAGAAATCATTTTGTTTTGCCATCCCAGTGGTGTGGAGGGAGCCTAAAAATCAGTTATTATGTGGAATGTTTTAACCTGAAAAATAGTGTAACCCAAACTGTGATCTACAATTACTTCAAAGTAAACCATGATATTTAATTTATTATTTAGTAAATGTAGGCTTACATAAAAGATAACATCCTTCGGTGCAATCAAACTGTGGGGAAACCTCACGTGATTGAGAAAAACGGTTTTCATTTATGAGATCAGCACTATGAAATACGTTAAAATAAACTATCAAAGCAATTTTTAGAAAGTATTTTTTTGCAGACCTGTGTTATGAATTTAACAATTACATGGCAATTTTCGGTAGCATCCAAAAATAGAAAATACTAAGTGAAATATTTATTTCTTGCTGTTCACTAATATTGAAGAAGCTACTATATCAAAAAGTATCTATGATGAACAGAAAGTGAAAGAAACTGTTCCTTAATTGTATCTCTTTATTAACATTCTTAGAGTAAAACATTTTATATAACTTATTTATTAATTCATTCTTGTTTGATGTCACCTTCTAATTTGATGTTTGTTGGACTTTAATTATTTTTAATATTAGTTTTTTTAGCTTAAAAAACTAGCCATTTTATTGATTAATTATAAAATGCTAAGTTGTTTTGTTTAGTTTTGATGAGACATATCTCACCAATGTAAATATTTTGTTACAGGTTTGGCAAGTAAAATATAGTCCTGATTCAAACAAAATACTCTCAGTTTCTGATGACAATTCTATAAATATATATTCTTATACTCCACCTCCTGATACAGAAGTTGATAAAAATGGATTAGAGACTGTACCTGAGATGTAAAATGTGATCCATTATTTATTGCATTATCACTTGCATCTTTTTTTTTTTTTTTTTTTTGTTTTTTTAATAATAAATTAAAATAAATTATAAATAGTTATTTTATAAACAACAAATTTCCATTACTTTTTACACTTTTAATATATTAATTTTTCTTGAGATTAAATGGTTTTGAATTTATCTTTCTTAGCATTTGAACCATCACCCAGTTTACTGGAAATACAAATAAGTGTTTAAAGTTAAATAAAAGGTGTTGTGCATCTTTATTTTCCTATGAATGAATTTGATCCTGCAATCTTAGTACACCCATTTGAAATGTAAGTGATGTCGATTGGTGGGTTATGAAATGCTGGAAATGAAAAAATACAAACCACGATGTTAACATTCGAACGGAATTTTCAGTACTCAATGCTCAAAAAATAATTTGATGGACAATATTAGTTGTAAAACATTTTTTGATGAATCACATAATAAAAGAGAGTTTTGACTACTTTTTACTTCTAATCTTATCCCTTCTCCTCCTGCTGGTCCGATAATAACTATACTAGAGCTTTAGTTTTGCAGAACACAGACATATAAATGTATATATGGATAAGTATATGCTGTTATAAATCTTTCATCAAGGCCTGGTTCGATAACAGGAACAAAATTCCTCCTACCTCTTGGAGAGGGCTACCTTGGGAGGTGGAGGTAGGACTAGCTCAAGTGGTAGACAGAGAATATCACCAACATGGTAATTTTAGAAGATATATATAGCTTCATCTCCATTCTTGATATTATTCGGCATTGCGAGCTATGCTGTTTTTGACCTAATACTACATACTACTGGTTTGAAAATCAAATTTTGAGATTAAAAAGTAGATTTTTAGGGACTTATCGCTTATTGTTGAGTCAGGTATGGTGACACCTTTACTGAAGCCTATGAGAGTAGTCCAACTGGTGATTCTCTTTCACGCTTTCTTTTCAATGTAGAAACCACTGGGTTACTACCTCCCAGATAGATTGGAATTCCTCCTAGGCAGGTATAGAATCTCAGTTTTTACCTATACCAATGACCTAGCTTAAGTTAGAATTATAGTTAATTCTTCATATAACATTAATTATAATTAATTAATAATTATTAATCATATAGTTTTTATTGCTAAAACTTAATTAGTTAAATATTTTTGGTTTATGAATGAAAGAAATGTTCAAATCAATTTTTATTTTATTATTATATTCCAGCTTTCTTTTATCATATCAGAACCTTTTTCAGCTATCATAATAACTGGTGCATTTGTGTTACCACTCACAATTCTTGGCATTATTGAGGCATCTACTACTCTTAAACCTTTAATTCCATGAACTCGAAGTTCTGAATCAACTACAGCCTCATTATCCCAAACTGGTCCCATCTTGCATGTTCCTACTGGATGGTATATGGTCTGTGTATAATGTCGTACTGCACACTCCCAGTATGCATCTGAATCAAATAATAGTTGTTTACAACCCGGGAAAGGTTTGTCATATAGGCGGCTTCCATATTTTTGAAAAGCAGGTGTTTTACTCATTTCTATTGCTATTCTGATTCCGTCAACTAGCGTTTTTATATCTCTGGGTTCAGTAAAGTAATTAGGATAAATGAAAGGGTGCTCAAGAGGGTTTTTATTTTTCAGTTTTATTTCTCCTCTACTCTTTGGCCGGAGAAGGACTGGTAGTACAGACCAAACATGCTGGTTTTCAATTGGTTCAAAATAATCATTATATACTTCTTGTTTTAGGCCATGAACTTTCCAAATTATTGCTCCTTCATCTGAATTAATAGAACCTGGAATAAAGTGATATTCGATGTCTGGATAGTCTTCTGAACCGTTGTTGTATTTAGTATTTACAAATCCCAGGCCTTCTACTCCCCCAAGAATAGTGAATTGCCCACTTCCTCGAAGAGCATATTCTAACAAAACTGAAGGTTTCTCCATGACCTCTTTATTAATCGAAATACTTTCGTTTATAAGGAATGTAAGACCACCAAGCCCAACATGGTCTTGAAGATTTCTGCCAACTCCTGGTGAATCATAAATGACCTTAATACCTTTTTCCAGTAAGTGATTTCTTGGCCCTACTCCTGATAGCATTAATAGTTGAGGTGATCCTATTGCTCCGGAACTTAAGATAACTTCTCTTTTAGTAGACACCTAAATTAATGACATGAAACATGAGTCATTTTAATAAAGAACATACACCAAAAATAAATAAATAAAAAATAATACTATAACATTACCATGTGTGTTTTGTCACCTTTCATGTATACTACTCCAATGACAGTTTTTGTTCTTGGATCTATATTTATCTTCACGACCTACAATTAATAAACCTTTTAGGTAATGCTCTATACATTTGTATAAATAACATAATTTATACAAATATGTTCATATTATTTATTTTTAGTGAACAGTATCTATTAAATTTAATCACTATTCATAAATAAAAAGTTTGTTATTACTTAATTAATATGATGTTATTTGTCAAACTTAAACAAGTCAAATAATTAATCTTTTCCATTTCTTCCACCCCCCTTACACCACCATCTACTAATCACATTTCTTCTGCTTACCATATTTTATTTCACACAATTGATCTCAAGGGCACTTGTTACTTATTAGTCTCTGCTTTTCAGAAGAGTTATTCAGCCTTGTCTATCTTCTTGTCAAGATGAATAGATATATTTGAATTCCTTTAGTATCAAGTATAATTAACATGTAAGCAATTATATTGCTTCCACTGTTGTTTATTTACATTAATTATTAATTCGAAAACTATCCATAAAAATTAATGGGATTTTAATCTTTAAGAGATTAGTTAAATGAGCAACTAGTAGCTATGTTGGGGACTTACAGAGTGCCCCTTCTAAAACTGGAGAGGTATATTCATAGCAGGTTTAGACCTCTTCTTTAGTTTACGAGCCAGTTTTAAGCTTTTTCAGCAACTACAACCTTTCCAGGAAGCATCTGAGCTTTTAGAGATGACCTTGTATTTTTATATAGACAAACTCTCAGCAAGTTTCGCCCAGATAAAAGCCAGATTACCCTCAGTACGGAAATGTTGACCTTTCTGGTTTGATGCATCTTGTGGATCCTCCAGTTCCATTTCTATAGAAAAATAAAAGTCTGTCACGCAGGAGCTGCGTTATCTAAGCAGATTTCCCATGTGAGTCACCTCAAAACATAAACGTTCAGTGAGAACAATATTTCATATTTAGGCTTCAAATAATGTGCTTCATAATATAACAGCTTATTGTAAATATGACATGAGTAGGAGTGGGGGTTTACTGAAGGCCAACAACTAAAAAATGCAAATATCTCAGTTAATAATCAAGATAACGAAAATACTTACATAACAACATTTATAGGACTATACATTTACAATAAAATTGGTTCTATACAATTTTTTGATATGACTCATAATAACGGATATTTTTTCAAATTTTCGGAATTCGCCCCCTCTAACCCCCCCCCCCTCCCACTTTTCTGTTTCAGCCATTAATGAACTTGATATTTCTTTTTAAAAATGACTAAATATTGATTATGGTAACGATTAAACAATAATTGCGACTGCTAGAGTGTTAACAGGTATATATATATATATATATATATATATATATATAAAGTAAAATCTAATGTGGGAACCATATGACTTCCTTGTGCTATTATTAAATTAATTAAACCAAATGTTTCGATGCACCTCACTTAACATGGTATCATTTGAAAGTAATTTACAATGTCTTTTTATGATAAATGGCTGTAGACATATTTTTTGTATCTTAACAGGTAACAAGTAGATGTTACAACAGCCCTAAATATGAAATTTGAAATATGCAGGAAGACTACATCTTTCTGATTCTGGAATTATTTATCATCATTAATGTCCTGGGGATAATTATTCATCTGCAAACGAATTGTTGAAAGATATATATATATATATATATATATATATATATATATATATATATATAAATATAAATAAAATTAATTAGCAAGCAAGTAATTCGCAAACTTTGTAACACACCATTGTAGGTTGGAATAAATGGTTTCCCATGGAAATCTAATTAAGGCTATTCCAATGCCCTCTCCTATCAATGGGAGTGTAGCATGATATAGCATTCATTCCCTAAATATATATATATATATATATATATATATATATATATATATATATATATATATATATATAAAATTGTAACCTCTGTCTGTACATTGATTTTATTCACAAAATTTCAAGATACTTTTTCGTTTCAGATGTCATAAGCATCATAACTGCATTTTGTTTCTTTTGTGTATGTTTGTTTGTTTGTTTATTACCTTTTCACGCATAAACGGCTGAACCGAATTTTATGAAATATGGTATGTATATTACTACTAACCTAACTTAGACTTTAGGCTATATTAATATTCTCTGAGACGAATAGGAGTGGGGGTAAATAAGGGGGGCCTCAAATTAAAAATAGCGATATTTTGTTTCCTATTGGTTTTTCTTCAAATATGCATATAACAAAAGTTGGTTATTATTTTATTTAGAGTAACTTTTGTTATATACACTTTTGCCGTATGCGGAAGTATAAATGAGTTATACACTAAAAACTATAATGGGAATCAACATTAATTCTTAAACGATTATAAGCTATATTAAATTCTTTAGGTTCAAATGGGAGGGGGAGGGGGGTAATTAGAGAAGCCTGAAATAAAAATTCGCAGTATATTACATTTTCTGTTCGGTTTTCAGTCACTGTGGGTCTTTGTACCGTATCAAGGGACTGGAAGTTTAATTCAAACTACTAGAATACTTTCTATGATTATGAATTATATATATTAAAAAAAAAAAAGCATGTACAGGAGACGGAAATATAAAAATATTGAGGACAGTGAAGCCTTACATAACAAATAATTTTATTATTAACAAATCCACAGCAATGACGGGTATACATTGGGAAATGTTAAAATATTGTGGAAAGTAAAGACTTGCCAAAAAAAATACCATCATCATTAAACCTCAAATGAATTCCCGAGCGAAGCCGGGTACCTTAGCTAGTATTATATATGTTGTCATACCTGTCGGTGAAGACCATCGTCACTGGCTGATGGTCAAGTATATATATATATATATATATATATATATATATATATATATATATATAAAATATATGAAGCTAAATGATAATTGCATTTTATTTTTTTTTTTTTTTTTTTTTTGGCAAGGATTTATTATAATTATATATCATCTCTTATTTGCTCTTGAAAACCAACCCGAGTCCACATTGTGGAGCTTAGTTATATGCATAACAGTAAATGGGAGTAGAAAGCAAATACAATACTTCACAGGAAATAAGTTAACACAATTAGATGTGTTAGTCTCACTACAACTTCCGCTTGAGTGTTGTCAACATTGCTTTACTTAAATTACTTGTTCAAAACAATAAAAAAATTGAATTTTCTAGTAATGTATATACAATTTAATTTATATTCTAAAAGTGAGGTTAGGAAAAGACAGCCCTCCCTGCAACCTCATTTCAAATTGAGTTTAAACTCATATTGTCTTTTGTTGTAATGACATTACCATTTAACGTTTAATATTTATAGATAGTACATAGTCACTTCGATAACGTCAACATTTCGGAGGAAATAAGGTTATATAAACCACAATTTAAGAGTTTGGGTGGGCACAGATTCTGCTATCACATGTACAAATTCAGCATAACTTTGTTTAAATAATACATTATACAAATTAAATAATCAAAATGCTCTTATAGCTTAAATTTCTATTGGAAATAAATAACAAAGTTATTTTCTAATTAAAATAAATGACCAATGAGGGGGTGGGGGGCAGAGATTTATAACCTCATTAATCCGAATGATACTTCGAAATATCCTACAAGTCTTAAAACATAACATCATTTGTCACTATATGCCTACATTAAAACACTTTAATGAGTACTAATAAAATTGCTGACTCCTGCTATAGTTTTTAGCATATATCTCGTATATATTTCGTTGTATGACAAAAGTGAATGTAATAAAAGTTACTCTAAATAATAAAATAAACACCTTCTGATATGTGCATGTTTGCCAAAAAATAAATAGGAAACGAAGTGTATCGATTTTCATATAATGCCCAAGAGTTAATGCTGATTTACATATGGGGTGGGGTTTTGCTTACTTTGGTTTAGTCATTATTGTTCAATAAAATTGTTGTCTCCCGCTATACTGAGCAATACACTTTACTCTTCGTTAAAAAAAATAACATAGATTCAAATTATTAAAGAAGTTCATATATTGAGGTTCATACTTTGGAAAGAATTATTGTGTACAATAATACACAATTTGCAATATTTCTATGCAAATTACTTAATTTATACATTGTTATACGAAATAACAAATATGCACCTAACAAAAGTTGTTTATTGTTGTTTTGTTTCGTTATATACACTTCTTTTTTTTTGTCGTATACCGAAGTATAAACGAGATATTCTCTAAAAACTATGACGGGCATGAACAATTTTAAAAGACATAAAAGACTAAACCGAACTCAACTAAACTCGGAATGTGAATTACCATTACCTCCTCCATCAAAATAACCTATATTAAATTTTCTTCGGGCGAGCAGGAGTGAAGTTATAAGTGAAGCCTGAATTGAAAAATCGCAATATTTAATTTTGTATTGGTTTTTGAACAATTATGTTATGTTTTTAGACTTGCATTTAAGCATTCCTAGGGTTTAATAAATAGAATAACTGAAGTTGCTATAATTTAAACCAAATAATTGAGCAGAAGTTGTGAGGAGATAACACAGTAAGTTCCTGGCCTTTGAACCAGTCGACTTAGGGCGGCTTTTGGCGGGAAGAGGTAGTTGATGCTTAATAATTGAAAGTAGTGATTATGTTTGTTTTAAATTACATCTTAACATTGAATGGCGTGTTTAAACCAGTAGACCACATGTACTTATTATTTAGTTAGTTAGGTGTGTCACAATTTTAACGATTCACACTGAATGTACTTATTAAACTTTACATGATAATAACTAATACAAAATTTATTATTTGTTCTTTTTGTGATGTTATGTTCTCCCCAGAAATATTTCTTTAAATATCATAAATTATTTAAGCAAAACAATGTTAAGGAGGATTGAAAGTGCTGGGGAGGTGTTCCCATTTACGTCTGCTAATTATGAACATTGATCCACTAATGATAACATAGCAGAGCATAAGTAAGTACAACTATGTATCCTTCTTCAGTTATTTATTATTATTTTTAATGCATAAAATAGATAACATCATTGTTTTGGGCCACTTTTGGGAAAATAAATTTGTATTCTTGCATGGTTTATAATAAGCAATGCTGTCCTTCATTATGATATTAATGGCCTATGGTACTTGAATGATTGCTATCCATGATTATTGTTTGTATTGTAAACAATATTTTGAACAGTTGAGAGAGATTGATCAAGAACTCATTTTTTCTCTTCTTTTTGAGTAACAATTCTATAAGCACACTATAGTTACTAGGATAAATAGTAAGTTAAAGACTTGAGACGGGAAATGTAAAAATATTGCGCATATTAAAGCCAAAAGAAATTAGAGTCATTATCAGAATCCCCGAGCAACGCAGTCATGATTTCCGAGCAAACCCACCCATATAAATATATATATATATATATATATATATATATATATATATATATATAAAATTTTCTATAGGTATTACCTGTATCAATTTGGTTTGAGATATAATCGAATCAAAGATTACTAATAATATTATGTTTATATTTTAACATCTTTATATAATCTATTCATATGTGTTAGGTAATATCGAGCTCTGTTTGATATTAACTGTAATCAAATAAACAAACTTTTTGTTTCCTTTACTTACATGAGAATTTAAACTAATATGTAAATTTTTTCTTTTGCGTATAGGTCTCAAAAATGCTTTAGCTGTACTGCACCTCGATCCATTTCTCGTAGTTCCTTGAGCAATCATAAACCCTGACTGATATTGCCCATTCGTATCTCTTATTTTGTATCCCATTTCTTCACCAGCCTAAAACATAATAATGATTTTCAACAACATACAAGTATCATACAGCATTGTTTTTAATAGTTTTAAACATGCCAATTTTTGTTTAACAACCTATGATTTCCAGTAAACATTAATTTATGGATTATTTTTTAGCCAATAGTAAAATTGTAATTTTTTAATTTATATCTTGGTAAATTACAGTGCTTTAAAAATTCAAGTGTTAATTTTGACATGAGAAATGGAGAATGTCTACTCAAAATGTTTGAAGATTCTGAGGTCTTGTTGCATTATTTATTCATTCAGTTATGTGTTAACCACCAAAAAGGAACCCAAAAGTGAGATATTGTTTAATGAAGCACGTATGTTTCACCTCCTGTATAATGTGGTGTCAACTCATTTAGGATCTAAATCCTGTAGTACATTAAATTATATTTTCAAATCTGATTACATTATGTTTACAATACGAAAACTATTTGTTAAAATAATTTTCACGTTTTATTTAAATAAAGCATTAAATACACTTAAGGGCAAACTGGCGTTTCTCATGAATTAATGTTTGGGAGAAGAGGGGAGGAGGAGGCAGTATACTTTACTTGGTGAAATCTGTTTTTGGCGTTCATTAAATAACAAAGGTTTGAATTATTAAGGGTAAAATATTAACATAGATTTGAATTAATTTATCCAGGTGGGGTTCCTGATAGATCTTATAAGAAAGAATTGTTGAGCATATCAATATTTGTACGCAAATTACATGTGTAGAAATATTAATATTCTCGTACATTGTTATACGAGAAAATGAATAAAACAAATGTTACTCTAAATAACAATGTAAGCAACTTTTGTTATATGCACGTTAGAAATATTGCGAATTTTTATTTCAGGCCTCCCTTATAACACCCACTCCCGTTTGAACCTAAAAAGTTTAATATAGCTTATAATCATGGAAGAATTAATGCTAATTCACATATCGAGTTTTGCTAAGTTCGGTTCAATTTTTAATGCGCAATAAAATTGTTGGCTCCCGCTTTTGTTTTTAGTGTATATCTTGTTTATACTTTGTTAAACGACTAATGTGGATATTACAAAAGTTACTCTAAATAACAAAATAAACAACTTTTGTCATGTGCATATTTGTTGAGAAACCAATACGAAACGAAATGTCACTATTTTAATTTCAGTCTTCCCTTATAACCTCCACTCCTGTCCATCTCAGAAAATATTAATATAGCCTAAAGTCTAAGTTGGGTTAGTAGTAATATACATACCAAGTTTCATAAAATTCGGTTCAGCCGTTTATGCGTGAAAAGGTAACAAAATAAACAAACAGACACGAAAGCAACAAATTGCAGATTTTGTGTCTATGGCATGTGAAACGAAAAGGTATCGTGAAATTTCGAGAAAAAATCAACGTCGAGACAGAGGTTTCAATTTATATATATATATATATATATATATATATATATATATATATATATATATATATATATATATATATATATATATATATACTAGCTAAGGTACCCGGCGATGCCCGGGAAATCATTGCTGACTGACTAATGATTGTATTTTTATAGCAAGACTTCAATGTGTACAATTGCACTTCCCTCCACGATGTATTGTTTTTTCAAAACAGCCAATCCTAAAGTGTAACATTCAGGGTTAATAGAATAGAAATTTTAGTTTTGAAGAATATATGAAAATGGGTTCCCAATTTATCCCTCACGACTTTTTGACTCACGGTTTTTGAATAATTCAAACCATAATCATGGGTAGCATTTATCACAATTAAATATCTTCTATAATGAACATATTTTCTGCCAAAAATCAAGCCAAGCACATATAGTTTTAGCATAGTTTTATACATAAGATTATATTCGTATTAGTAAGCCTCAGTGGAAATCACTTCCAGTCGTGGCAGCATTCCACAGGAAATAACTAAACTCAATTACCTCCCGTCCATTTCCGCTCTGGCAGGAGCGTTATCATCGTTGTTTTCCTTAGAATATTGCTTCAGAATATTATTTTAATAATTTATCTCCCTGATGGAACTAAATAATAGATCCCTAAACATAATTTCATTTATGTTCAAAAAGCTAGATGAGGGGAAGAGAGCCCCCCTGCAACCTAGTAATACTTTAAACATTCATATCGAGTATATATTAAATACCAGAAATGCTCTTATAGTTTATATTCTATTAGAAATAAATAACAAAGTTATAGGGAAAATAAATAAATAAATGAGGAGGCGCCGGAGTTTTATAAGCTCACTAATCCGAATCATACTTGCAACTATCATATAAGACTAAAACATAACATTTTTTGTTATAATATGCATTTATTAAAAACACTTAAATAAGCACTAATAAAATGATTGACTCCCGCTATGGATTTAGCGTATATGCTGTGTTAACTTCATTTACGGCAAAAGTGAATACAACAAAAGTTACTTTAAATAACAAAAGTAAACAACTTTAGCTATGTGCACGTTAGCCGAAAAAAAAATAGTAAATGAAAATTGCGAATTTTTATCTCAGGCCTGTCTTATAACCCCCACTCTCGTTTGAACCTAAACATTTTAATGTAGCTTATAATCATGGAAGAATTAATTCTAATTCGCATACCAAGTTTTGTTAAATTCGGTTCAATCGTTTGTGCTCAACAAAATTGTTGGCTTCCGCTTTAGTTTTTAACGCATATCTCGTTTATGTTATACAGCAAAAGTGAATATAACCAAAGTTACTTTAAATAACAAAATAAACAACTTTTGTCATGTGCATATTTGCAGAAAAACCAGTAGAAAAAGAAATATCGCTATTTTTAATTTCAGGCCTCCCTTATAACCCCCACTCCTGCCCGTCCCTAGAAATATTGGTATGACTTATGATAATTAAGGTGTCAGAGATAATACACATACCGAGTTTTATTTAGTTCGGTGGACTCTTTTGTGCCAAATAATATTCTTGACACTCGCAATAATTTTTAGCGTATAACGCCTTTATAATTCGGTATTCGACGATAGTGTATATAACAAAAGTTTCTCTACATAACAAAATAAACAACTTTTGTTATGTGCATATTTGCCGAAACACCAATAGGAAACGGAATATCACTATTTTTAATTTCAGGCGTCCTTATAACCCCCACTCCTGCCCGTCCCTAGAAATGTTTGTATGGCTTATTATAAGGAAGGCGTTAGTGCTAATACACATACCGAGTTTTATTTAGTTCGGTTGAGTCTTTGTGCCAAATAAAATTGTTGACTCCCTCTATAATGTTTAGCGTATAACACCTTTATAATTCGGTATACGAAAAAAGTGTACATAACAAAAGTTACTCTAAATAACAAAATAAACAACTTTTGTTATATGCGTATTTGCCAAGAAACCAATAGGAAACGAAATATCGCTATTTTTAATTTCAGGCCTCCCTTATAACCCCCACTACCACACCATAAAATTCGGTTCAGCCGTTTATGCGTGAAAAGGTAAACAAACAAACAGACACCAAAGAAACAAAATGCAGTTATGGTGTCTATGACATGTGAAACGAAAAGTTATCGTGAAATTTCGCGAAAAAAATCAATGTGCAGACAGAGGTTACAATTTTATATATATATATATATATATATTGATTAATACTTGAAAAAAAGGAGTATAGAAGGTGAATTGAGATAACCTGCGTTTCATTTCAGTAGGTGGGAAATCTGCTTAGTTAATACAGCACCCGTGTGTGGTCAATTTAAAATTAATTGGGGATTCACACACCTATTTACTTTCCTTCTGAGCCACATGAAATTTTCCTTTTTTTGGGTTATGGTCTTAACCTTGGCCATTGCTAATGTAAGTAAATAAATATACATTTATGTATGATATTATATATTAATTATAAACAAAACATACTTTTACAAATGCTTCTGCTAATAGGCTATGCCAAGGGGCTTCAGTAACAGTTAGGTATCCTCCTTTTGAATGGTAAGGTGAACTTTTGAATGTTGGATTCATGTTGTCCTCACTCTTTTTGAAATAACGTAAAACGTTCTTGAATCCCCATCCAGTATTTCCCAGGACTTCCCATTTTTCATAATCTTTCCGATTTCCTCTCACATACAGCATGTAATTCAGTACACTTGAGCCGCCAATTACTTTTCCCCTAGGCCAATTGCAACGGTTACTTTTCATTCCTAAAACATAACAAATAGTTTTGAATGAGAAAAGTAAATAGTTCACTTTAAATCGAATTAGCTCTTAAATTAATATTGAGGCTTTATTACTTAAGTAATTGTATTACAATAAATATTATTTTATTATAATTATTTATCATTACAATTACTTAAGTAATTGTAATGATAAATATTGAACTCTCACATCCAGAATTCTTTAATTGGAATAGCTTAATAGGTTGCTCCAATAGTAACAAGTTTTACATTTCTCTGTAATCCCTGTCTGCTTCTAGGATCAGGAAGTGATACATCTAAATATCTACACCTCAAAGCGATCTTCAAGCCACTACTCATGGGGCTAGGTTTTGGTTCCTTTCAGCGCACACACTGTCTGTCAAAATGTACTGTCATTCTGAAGCCTTAAGTGGTGCGCTGTTTTATACATTTCATTCATTAGGAGTTTACTAATTATAATTATTTTGCTATTAAAATTGTTTTAGATATTATTAGATTTGCCTGATACCTATTAATTAATACATAACAAATCTCAATCCTTATCAGGAATATTCTTTTGTGACAAACTTGTGAAGTTTGTTTCCTGCGGGTTCTCCTTCCCAATGAAGAAAATGTTTCTCTAGTCTCTCTATGAAGTCTAGTTTCTCTTTAAAATTCCAAAATAGAAAATAAGACTTCTGTTATGGCTGATTCAAAGCTCCACTTCTATCACCATTTTTTATATTATCAGTTTTATTTTATTTTACTTTTTATAAACCATTTGCAGTTGATAGAATGGCTCAGTGTCTTTATCAATTGTTAATTACCGATTGCTAATCGCACTAATTTAATTTCCCTCCGTTATTATTCCTCTCAAATACTTGAACGATATCAAACTTCGGAATGTGCTGTTCTACAAAAAATAAATATGATTTAGCATATGAAACAGTGGGTTGTTTCCTCCACTATACGTTATATAATAGATAGTGTCAATACTAGCGATCGTTGGGTTTGTGAGGCAAGCGCTTTCAATGCAATGGTACTAGCCTCAACCCTGTCTATAGTTGTACTGACTGAGTACTTAATTTACATTTAACCTGGGGAAGTTTGTTTCTCGTGGCACAGTTGTTTATACGTCTGTATAGGTGAACTGTCCTTACGGATGTAGTCTTGGGTCCTCACAGTTAATATGTTCTTCATTTGATCGTTGTGTTGGATTTTCCATTATTTCTGTTTTTAAGCAAGTATTTATAATTTAATTTAACAAGTATGTTTATTTTATTTTAATTCATTTATTATTATTCCTCAATTTTTTTTATTTTATAAGTATAAATAGAGTTACTGGTAAAATATAAATAGATTTACTTAAATCCTGAACTGCTTAGATATTTTTCTTTTAACTCACCTATGTTTCTCAGCATAAAAATTGCAATTAAAACACTCACGGTATCATTTGGTGCTAACTGGAGAAGACTTGTTTGACTACATTTTGACTCAATTGTGCTCCTATATTTTCCCCTGCGGACAATGAAAATCTTTCGCAAAATTAGGTTTACTGGAATTCTTGAATAAATATTCGACTGTTTATAAAAAAATATCATAGTTTTAGAGTAGAAAGGATCCGTGGTTAAAATTATAAGTGGAAATAAGATTATGAGAATATTTGAGTTAAGTAGTATTTACGAATTATGATTTATGAGTAATTTAATTTCTATTCTTCACGACTATCTAATGTACACCAAAGATGATTGTTTTTCTACGTATGAACATTTATTATTAATAAATCTTTGCATGATATAAAATATAAACAACACTCTTTCACATTTAGTCATCATGCAATAAATGTCTTGCAACAATTGATAACTAAATCATTTACTTTATATATTTTTTATTATATAGCTTTGAAAAAAACATCTAACATCATTACCCAAACAAGCTCCTTGTTGAGGTTCAGTCTTGTACTGCCAGTCCATTTCTGAGAGTTGAGTATATGGACAAAAAACAGGTATATCTGACAATATACTTTCATCCCCACCAGCCTCGAGGAGTAGAACATTCCACTCTTGAACTTCTGATAGCCTGTTTGCCAAAACTGCTCCTAAAAAGAAAGTATTATATCATGATATAAATAATGCACGCAGAATGGTTTGAAACTATGAGTTTCACCAAATAAGCATTAGACAAGGGTTGGTCGAGGGATCATATGATCCATTAAAAAGCCACTATAACACAAAATGTGGATTGCGGTTATTTACTTTTATTTCCAGCCAAATATTGAATTCCCATTCCATGTTTCCTTTTCTATTTAGCTCACTCTGTATAGGATGCATGTTTTAACAGCCTGCTTGTTTTTTCCTTGACCACATACCACTCTTTTTAAGAGCTAAAATGGCATATTCGTCATTCAATAAATGGAAAGTTCCATTGCTGCTCATTTATAGAAATGAGCAAAGTATATTTGAAACCCGGATGTTAGGAGCCAACATTTCGAAATTCATTAATGTAAATAAAATTTTAGGACCGTATTTGATATTCTAAACATAATTTCTTCTTACTTAACATACTTGAGTTTTGACATCGAAGTAAATCTAAGATTTTTAATTTGGGACAACAATGTTCCTAGAGCGGTGTGAAAAACATTATCCCTACCAAATTTATATAAAATGTCCATAGCCAAATCCTTGAATTTCATTTTTATATATTCGTTTAAATTCCGTTACTTTCATTCCAACTCGACTGACCTACAACAGCGAACACTGAGTTATAGATTAGATGTCCATACCATACGTAATTCCGGAGTGAATGAAGGAATAGGAACTATATTTGTAAGCTACTCCATTCCGTTTAATGATACTCAAGTTATTGGTTACCGATAACGTACTGTTTGAGGTGAGAAACCCGATCTTTATGCTTGCCTTTCCTCTTTTAGCCGGGGCTGCAGCGAATGCGGTTTCGTACA
Organism: Riptortus pedestris; assembly: GCA_019009955.1. Taxonomy (NCBI): domain Eukaryota; kingdom Metazoa; phylum Arthropoda; class Insecta; order Hemiptera; family Alydidae; genus Riptortus; species Riptortus pedestris. The sequence continues at coordinate 127,885,712 of CM032228.1, read as the reverse complement.
CCTAGTGGACTCCTAGGATTTGAAAATCAACTCTCATCGGGGGATTTGTGTTCTTTTCGTCGAATTTTATTACAAGCGGAACTTATTGATAGGGGACTCTTGGATAGAACACTACTCCGGGCCCAATTATGGTTAAACTGAAATTGCAAGATTTTTTTTCAAATTCTTTTTGAACTATCATAAAATATTATTATTTTTATTTATTAACGTTCACTTTTTGCAACTTAGGCTAATCGGGACGGGTTATCTACAGGTTACCACCCTTTTCTAGCCAGGTTGGGATTTTAGGACGTTATTTAATGAATTTCGTCACTAAATAATTTCCTTTGCCCAGGCGGGAATCGAACTCGCCACTCTAGGTTATAAAATATTAAACATCACAATGACTGAAGATTTTATTGAAATAATTTTTTTGGCAATGCCTACAAAACCAAGTAAATAATGTTTACTTACAATATTATTATAGAGAGAATTTAAAAAAAAAAAAAAAAAAAAAAGTGAAACAGTATAATTTAAGAATTACTAAAATGGTTCATCTACCTGCAGATCCTCCTCCAATGATAATAAAATCATATTCGGGTAGTGTAAACGCAGGGCTTTTGTCTATATCTTGCAAATTGTCTGGGTTCTTAACTTGTCCGTACCTGACCCATCCTATGATTGCTGTAATTGTTGGTATTAATGCTGTGATGGATATTCCGCTTCTGGCCATCTGTAATTTAATATGTTTTGACAGTTTAAATTATATATTTACTAATTTTCTACTCGAAATCTCATCAGCCTCATATCTTCAGCGATTGCCAGTCGTATCAAATTTTGCTGGTAATAAAATACAAGTACTAAAGAGTACTAAGACACTAAATATACCAATAGTAACGTAAAGATTAAAAGAAATATAATGAAAAACTAATACAAATAAAGTACATACGAAAACAACTAATGAGGAATGAAAAAAAAAAAAATAAACATTTATTTTTATATTTTAGAATTCATTAAATATACCCATTAGTCGAAGATAGTGGTGTAAGTTGTGTGTGCTGTTGTCTAAATGTGTTTCAATTATATTATGTAGGATGATTTTGTAGTTAGGATATGTTTAATCGTTGGGCCAATCCTACATTAAGCTTTTTGGTGTTTGCCATTAAGTGTCTACTTTTGAATGTCTAATTCGAAATATAGTTAAAGCTACTTCTTTCCCCCTGACGAAAGCTGGATGACCAGACTCGTTTTTATTATTTAATTGTGCTTAGTTTCGTGGCCCCTAGTGTTATTCCAGTCCATTTGCCAAACATTTAGTATTACAGATTTGGGTAAGTTGTTCATGTCATGGTGGATTTCTGCTTGGTTTTGCTAGTTTGTCAGCGGTCGTACTGAGGACTATATCTTCATATCCTGAAGGCACAACAAAAACTTGTGCTTGCCTTCAAGCTCATAGTACTTGGCTTGAAGTTCAAAGTGTAAATAGCGTCTTTAATTTGGATGGCAAAAGGGTGACTGGAATAACAGTTTTATAAATGGCGTAATGTGCCTGTAAATTGAGTAAGGTTACTGGGAGCGTCTTGTGCAGTATTGGTAACGGCTCACAGGGTTACCAATATTTTTGTTGCGAATGCTTTACTTATTCTTTTAAAAAAAAGAAAGGAAAAATAGCTGCCGCTCCTACTCCATTATCTGATTTTAAAAGTAGTGTCTGTTATAGAGTTTGTGAATTTTAAATTCTGAGATAAGGTCAAAACGTATGTAAGATATTAGTTCTTACCTCGAAAATATTCATCTGTTCTATACCATACTCCATATTTCTGAGAGGGAATTTGAAAAATTTCAGATTTCTTCGTTACTATGAGTCGGATAGAAAAATGTTATACTACAAGTGTTGTTTAGCTATTGATGTTCTAAAATTTCTGTTCTACACATTTTCTCTTAACTCAATTATTAAGCGAGTTATTAGTACTTTCTCCAGCACGTGGGAAATCTGCTTAGCTTACGCTGTAATGCTATGCTCCCTGGTGAGTCAACATCGTGCGGATAACTGCTACACCATGTAATCGGACCCCTGGGGGGGGGCTACTTCTATTGAAAGGAAGCGGGAGGGACACTTGGAACTCAATACTTATGTCTAATGTCGTTACTTTAAATATAAATTGGTTGATATGCGTTCATTCGCCATTTTATACATACTTGTTTAACAAGAGAATCTGAACAGGAAGGGCATTATTAGTATGTGATGAAAATGAAGAGATAGTAAGCATTTAAGCTAATCTAAATTATAATTCATGGGAAACCATATTTATTTCTAAGACGTCAGGTTTCTTCTGGCTTCCGTTCGCCAATTAAAGTTTCTCAGGTATAAATGCTTAGGTGGCTCAATCATCTTTATATTCTGATGGAAAATAACATTTATTTGGTCCCTAGAAAATGCTTAAAAGGTCCTATATTCTCCCAATAGATATTACATGCTTCACATGTAAAATTGTATGTCTGAAGAGGAAAAACATCTTTCGTAATGTTAAGGAAGGATTATTTAGTGCTTTAGCTAATTCAATCTTTATATTTCGAACATTTTTATTTCACTAATGGGTAACAGAAATTCTTAACACAATTATGGTAATATTTATCAATTACCACTTTTCCCTTAACAGGTATAACATGTGAATGACCCTGAATGTACCTATGTGTAATGTGATGAAAATTACGAGATTGCTTAGTTCATAAGCTAATCCAATCTTTTAGCAGAATTCCCTTAAGGGAAATCAGCTATTGAGGTTGAACTCATGACGCGATTTTCGAAATTTTTCTTCAAATGTCCATCGATCCTATCCAGGAGATGACGAAAATGAAGTCCGTTCAAAACTTTATACATATACTAGCTCAGATACCCGGCTTCGCCCGGGAATTGATTTGAGGCTGAATGGTGATGGTATTTTTTTGGCAAGGCTTTACTTTGCACAATAATTTGACATTTACCCGTCCCAGTGTTTAGGGTTAATACCCGTCGTTTCTGTGGATTTGTTAATAAATATAAAAATTTTTCACTTCCGCAATAATTTTTAGCGTATATCTCGTTTATAATTTGGTATACGAAAAAAGTGTATATAACAAAAGTTACTCTAAATAGCAAAATAAACAACTTTTGTTATGTTCATATTTGCCGATAAACCAATAGGAAACGAAATATCGCTATTTTTAATTTCTGGCTTACCTTAAAACCCCCACTCCTGCCCGTCCCTAGAAATGTTGGTATGGCTTCTTATAATGAAAGCGTTAGTACTAATACACATACCGAGTTTTATTTATTTCGGTTGGGTCTTTTGTCCCAAATAATATTGTTGACTCCCGCTATAGTCATAAGCGTATAACTCATTTAAACTTCGGAATACGATGAAAGTGTTTATGACAAAAGTTACTCTAAATAACAAAATAAACAACTTTTGTTATGTGCATATTTGCGAAAAAAACAATAGAAAACGAAATATCGCGACTTTTAATTTCAGGCCTCCCTTATAACCCCCACTCCTGTTCGTCTCAGAGAAAATTAATATAGCCTATCTCTCAAGTTGGACCAGACTGCTCACGGTGTGCCAATTTAATTTAAAATCGGTTAAGTAGTTTAGGAGTCCATCGCGGACAAACATCGTGACAGGAGATTTATATATATTAAGATAATACTGTTACCGCTCTAGCGGTCGCAATTATTGTTTAATCGTTACCAAACTCATTATTTAGTCGTTTTATGTAAAAAGAAAGATCAAGTTCGTTAACGGCTGAAATCGGACCAGGGGGAGGGGGGCTTTAGAGGGGAGGTTTTTTGAAAATTCGAAATATCTCCGTTACCATACGTCAAATCAAAACATCGTATAGAACCAATCTTATTGCAAATTAAATTGTTCTATACGTTTATTCTCTATCTTGAATATTAACCGAGATATTTGCATTTTTATTAAATGTGGTCCGATAACGAACGTTTCCCGCCAAAAGCTAGTTCGGTCGTAACTGTTCGGCTCTATTGTATAGCTTCACGTGGGAAATCTGCTTAGTTTACGCAGCCCCTGCGTGACGGATTTTTTTTTTAATATCAACATTAAATATTTAACCCGCCATCGACGGGTAATTCGGCTAGTTGCTCAATAAAGGGTATTTATTAAGATCTTTATTTCGTATTTAGAGGTCGAGGGGGATTCGAAAATTCAAAATTGAAGGGTTTGGGAAAATGATTAAACAGATGACTTTGGATAAAAACTTCTATTTGAAAAAAAGCAGCTACAACTCAAGATAACATGTTGTGGTAGATTACAAAAATCCCCGCCAGAGTGCTCTCTGTTCCCAGCTGTTTTTCCAGGACCCGGTACATTTGATTGGAAATATTGATCACAAAATAACCAACACTTCCCCTTGAGCGATATTTCCAAAAACAATACAATTTACTTTGTAAAACAATACAATTTACTTTGCAAAACAATACAATTTACTTTATAAGTCCAAAACACTTGAAAAAATATTCATGTTTTTCCCTACTTAAAGGTTTCGTCAAAATATCAGAGAGCATTTCTTCAGTGGGCATATGCTCCAGCACAATATTTTTATTGTTGACATGTGTTCTCAAAAATGATGTCTAACATCTATATGTTTAGACCTTTGACTCGTAACTGAATTTCTTGCTAGATGAATTGCACCCATATTATCACAAAAAATCTTTGTTGGAAAGTTGTAACAATTTGGCTCAATTTCATTCATTAAAACTTTTAACCATAAAGCTTCCTGAACCGTAAATGACAATGCAATATACTCACTTTCAACAGTTGAAAGTGAGACTGTACTCTGTTTCTTAGTACTCCAAGAAATTAAACCATTCATAAATTTAAAACAACTTCCAGTTATTGAATGTCTGTCATTAACTTGATTTGCCCAATCCGCATCACTATAACATTCCAATTCTTGATTTCCATGTTTAGAAAATTCCAATTTACAATTTTGAGTCCCTCTCAAATACCTAAAAATCCTTTTAACTTTAATCCAATGACTCTTTTTAGGTTTTTTACAAAATCTACTCACATGATTGACTGCAAAACATATGTCGGGCCTCGAAATTTGGCAAAGATAAAGTAAACTTCCTACCGCCTCCAGGTATGGCACAGATGCAGGGCAGTCCTCATCATCCTCGGGGTCCTTCTGTCCGTGTTCCATCGGAGTAGACACAGGCTTCGCTTCAGCCATGTTGAAGCGCTGTAGGATTTTCTCAGTATAGGCAGATTGGTCAATCCACAGTTTCCCAGTGGCTTCGTCTCTTGTAAGGTTCATGCCAAGGCAGTTCTTCGCCTCACCCAAGTCAGTCATACCATACTTTGTTTGAAGTTCTCTCTTCAACTTGGTTTTCAATTCCTCTTTATTAGTAAAAATCAACAAATCGTCGACATATACTGCTACAACAATATAGTCGCTATCAACACTCCTGTAGTAGATGCAGGGGTCGGCCTCTGACTGTGTGAGTGACAGCTCTGTCAAGGATTGATGAAGAGTTTGATTCCAACACCTTCCACTCTGTTTTAGTCCATACATGGACTTCTTTAGTCGCCAAACACAATTCTTGTGCTGCTCTGCTACTTCTGGAGGTGTAACATAAATCTCCTCCTCCAAATCACCGTGTAGATATGCGGTTTTAACGTCCATGTGAAAGACCTTCAAATTTTTCTTCACAGCAAGCGCGAACAAATATCTTAGTGATGTGTACTTGAGAACGGGGGAGAAAGTTTCTTGGTAGTCTATGCCAGCACGCTGAGCACACCCCTTCACCACTAATCGAGCTTTGAATTTAGGGTTTTCGCTATCTGGATTTTTCACTTTGAATACCCATTTGGCTTGTAAGGGTTTCTTCCCTGTAGGTAACTTTACCCAGTCATATGTCTTGTTTTTCTTAAACGAATTCAGTTCGTCTTCCATCGCCAATCTCCATTGCTTGGAGTACGGACCTTCGAGCGCCTCATCTGCGGTCAATGGTTCTTCAATGGGGTTCAGTGCAGCTAGATATGTGACGAAATCACTCATATCCTTTGGTTTCGGCACACGACTGGATCGTCGAACCTGAGGTGAGTTCTCCTCCTGGATATCTGGCTCGCTAGAGACAGATCCTGGCACTGAATCATCAGAATCAGTCTGATGGTCGTATCCTGATTCCGTATTCTCATCAGAAACGTCCTCTTGTGAATTGGTTGTATCCTGGAGAGCAGGCGGCTCATCCACATCTAAAAATCCTGACGTAGTAGGCAGCTGTCGAGGCTTATGTCTTTCTTGGTTTGAAGTTTCAAGAAAAACAACATCTCGACTCATAGTAACCTTCTTCGTTTCAGGATCAATTAATCGATACCCTTTGATTTCCTCTGAGTATCCGACAAAAATGTATTTTGCCGATTTAGGATCCCATTTTCTTCGGATTTCCTTGGGAACCTGTGCCATAGCCGGACATCCAAAAATCCTCAAGTGAGACATATCAGGCCTCTTACCATACCACGCTTCATATGGAGTCCTCCCGACAACAGCCTTTGACGGTGCGCGATTGTTGAGGTAAACGGCCGTAGAAACAGCATCTGCCCAATAGCTTTTGGGCAAACCAGCATCCTGTAACATAGTGCGAGCCTTCTCCACAATGGATCTGTTGGCTCGTTCAGCCACTCCGTTACTCTGTGGCGAGTACCTAACGGTCAGTTGATGCCTGATTCCTGCAGAAATAAGTCCAGCTTTGAACTTTGAGTTGACGAACTCAGTCCCATTGTCAGACCTCACACACTTGATTTTCTTCCCTGTCTGAGTTTCAACCAGAGCCCGAAATTCAGCAAAAATATCACTCACTTTGTTCTTTTCTGAAAGAAAATACACGAATGTGTAACGAGAGAAGTCGTCAATTAAGGTGAAAAAATATTTACTTCCACCTATGGATAAATTTTCCATGGGTCCACATAAATCCATATGTAGAACTTCCAAGATCTCCTTTGCTCGGCTCTTACTGACTCTGAAGGGTAGTCGAGCATGCTTCCCTAATAAGCAGACTTCACATGGATCATCATTAGGTGTTATTTTATCAATACCTAGTGGAGCAACTCATTATGATTTAGGTGCAATGACTGAAGGACGACTACGTCCGAAGTTGTACCAAAATCTTTTATCTTTAATTTTGTAAGAAATCTTGTATAATAACATCCATTTGTGTATAATACTTGTGTATTGGTCCAAATAAAATTTTCTTTCTATCAATACCTGTACACATGTCTTGAAGTAGGTTCATCCCCTTCCTGGAAAGATGTCCTAAACGTCGATGCATTAGGGAACCTGCATCTTCAGCGAAATAGGTAGGTAATATTCTGTCCTTCATGGTATCAAGCTTGTAGATCCCATTCTTCCTTTTAGCTGTGGCTAATACTTCACCATTAGGGTCAATGACCTTTCCCATTTCTTTGGTGAATATGACCGAATGTCCCTTATCAGTAATTTTGCTGACTGATAATAGGTTAGCACCTATACCTGGCACGTAATGTACATCATGCGCTACAACGCTATCAGCCTGTCCATTAACTATCAGTGAAATGTTGGTTGTACCAACAGCCTGAGCAGATAAATTTACATTATTTATTGTCGAAATTTTTAAATCTGAATCACCAGATACATTGTCTAGTATATCTATGTCATTGACTAGGTGAGAACTGCAACCCGAGTCAAGAAAAAAATCTACACTGTTGCTAGTGTCATTAGGTCTAGACATGTAAGCAAAAAATGCTTTACCTTTGGGTTTTCCTTGATTTGAATTTTCAGTAGAATCTTGTTTCTTACGATCTTGGGTCTCCATCTTCTTGGTACTGCACTGTGAAGCATAATGTCCCCTTTTGTGACATGCATAACACTCAATTTTATGTTTTCCTTTGCCTTTGGAACCCTTCCCCTGGGAGAACAATGCAGTCTCACTACTGGGTGTATGTGAATGTGCGGGAGTCTTCACATCCTGGAGAATTTTTACTTTAATCGAGTCTCCTGTGATTTTCAGTCCCGAGCTCTCTAAACCCATGATCATTGGCTTGTATTCATCAGACAAGCCCGCCAATAAAATTGTCCCGAGCCACTCATCATCCACTTTGAAGCCAATATCAGTGAGCCTCTGTGATGTTGACATAATTTTATTGACATATTCTTCAACTGAAGAACAGTTTTCTAGTCTGGTCGTTATCAATGATCTCAAAAGACCTACCTTCCTGGTAAGACCATTGTCCTCGAATGCAGTCTTCAAGTTGTCCCAAGCCTCCTTGGCTGTAGATGCACTTTCTATGTGTGGGAACACAATTGGATCGATAATAAGTACTATTTTTGAAAAAGCTTTCCGATCTTTTACTAAAATGTTCTCTTCTTTCTGCGTCGTAGCAGCGCCTTCTAACTTGGGAACAACGATTGATCCATCGACCACACGCCACAAATCGTCAAGATTCAAATATGCCTTAGCTGCAAATTTCCACGAAGCGTAATTTTGTCTGCCGAGAAGTTTCTCAACCGGTGGAGGGTGGTTTGATGCCATGATGAACGAAATTCAGCGAAATAATCAACTGTTCACAACCTAACCTCACTGCACATGGGGACAACACACGAGATTTACACTTTTCATGAAGTTTTTCGATCGAATCTATACTTTTTCTCGATAGAAAACGATTTAAGCAATCACTGGGCCCATAACCTGAAGGGTTTGGGAAAATGATTAAACAGATGACTTTGGATAAAAACTTCTATTTGAAAAAAAAAGCAGCTACAACTCAAGATAACATGTTGTGGTAGATTACAAAAATCCCCGCCAGAGTGCTCTCTGTTCCCAGCTGTTTTTCCAGGACCCGGTACATTTGATTGGAAATATTGATCACAAAATAACCAACAAAAATATCTATCTCCGTGACTATGAGTCGAATCGTAAAAGGTTAATGTTGTTTAACTAGATATTTTCTTCTTCAATATCAACCGAGATATTTGTATTTTTTATTTTTCAGCCTTCAGTTTACTAGCTCTCACAAGTTCGACAGACTGGCCAATCCACTGAAAGAGAGTGAGCCAATAGGTATGTATTTATAGTCAGCTATCAGGTCAGAACGTGTTAGTGTGACAAACACCAAGAAAAATTAGTGAAGTCAATGTAACGGAGAAATAACACTCTTAAAATGTCTGTACTTCAGGTAGTCAGTTTTTGGAGAAAGCGATTCATTCGGTGAATACTTCAAATTAACGAACGGAAATTCATAAACCTTTTAGGGGTTTGCTTAACCCTAAAATAGATGGATAAACAGATGTAAAAAATGTCAGATGTATGGTAAAAAAACAAATAGGAGCTAAGTGATGAGAACTTAGTATCATTTGATGATATCACCCCTTCTAAGCCAACCTCGTATTTAGGAAGCCATCATTTTCAGTGATACGTACATACATAAAACATGAACGTGTATAAAGCCCATGAATAAAACATTGAATAAATAAATGTATTGATAATTTAACCATTAGCAATAAATAACAACAAATAATTAATATTATTAAAATAATGATAAATCATAATATTAGCATTGAAATAGATTAGATAAGAAGTATTAACATTTTTCTAATTACAGTTCTAATCCAATGTTTATTAATAAAGGAGGCGAAAACATAAGGATTCAAATACCTGGATACAATACTATCTACAGCATTGAATTGTCTTCATCCACAAACCTTGTAGATAGAATACTAGGATAATGACTAATTAAATCAATTAAGAAACCTTATCGCCTCCCATCTTCCTGCAAACACTGTGAACGATGTAATCAGCAGTATAATTTAAGAAATCAAGTAATAGGAGTCATTAATTAACCAATATTCGTTAATCTCGGCTTATATGAGGCCTGAAACTTTCCAATAAAATGTTATCGGTAAATGTACCGATATTAAAATGCTTTATCTCAAACGAAATCGGAGAAGTACTTCAAAGGTACCACTAGTTCTCTTATGATGTAGGAAATAAAACGTATTTGGAAAATGCGTGTCATTTTGTAAACAATTCTGATCTAGCTGATGTGAAGCACATAAAAGTAGATTCCCCACATGTGGCACAATATTTGCATTTATCTGAAAACGTAAAATTTCAATGAGAACAATATTTGGTATTTAGGCTTCAAATAAAGTGTTTCATAATATAAAAGCTTCTTGTTAATATAAAATGAGTAGCAGTGGGGGTTTACTGAAGACTGAAAATTAAAAAAGGCAAATATATTGGTTCAATGATCAATATATTGAAAAAAAGTATATAACAACATATATAGAACATTACATTTGAAATAAGACTAACCCTATACGATTTTTCGATCCGACCCATAAAAACGGAGATCTCTCCAATTTTCGACATTCTCCCCCTCTAAGCCACCCCTTCCCACTGGATTTTAGACGAACTTGACCTTCCTTTTTACATAAAATCTTTAAATATCGAGTTTCGTGACGATCATATAAAAATTACGACCGCTAGAGTGTTATATATATATATATATATATATATATATATATATATATATATATATATATATATATATTAGCTAAGTTATCTGTCTTCGCCCGGGAATTCATTTGAGGTTGAATGACAATGGTATTTTTTTGGCGAGGCTTTACTTTTCACAATATTTTGACAACATCCCCGTCCCTGTGTTTAGGGTTTATACCCCGCGTTGCTGTGGATCTGTTAGTAATAAAATTATTTATTATGTAAGGCTTCACTGCCCTCAATATTTTTATATTTCCCGTCTCCTGTGCATGTATTTTTTTTTTCATAACGTAATGGATCATATAATTCATAATCATGGAAAGTATTCCGTCTTCCAACCCATTCATGAATAAAATTTCCTTTCCCTTAATCCGGTACAAAGACCGACGGTGACCTGGTAGTTTGTATTGGAAAGAATTGTTGAGCATATCAACAATTCTACGGAAATTACTTGCTTCATACATTGTTATACGAAAAAATGTATAAAACAAAAGTTACTCTAAAAAACAAAGTATGGTAAACAACTTTTGTTATGTTCACGTTTGCCGAAAAACAAATAGAAAATGAAATATCGCGAAATTTTATTTCAGGCCTCATAACCCCCACTCCCATTCGAACCTAAAAATTTTAATATAGCTTGTAGTCATTGAAGAATTAATGCTAGTTCACACATACCGAGGTTTGTTAAGTTCCGTTCAATCGTTAGTGCCCAATAAAATGGTCGGCTCCCGCTTTAGTTTTTGGTGTATATCTTGTTTATACTTCGGTATACGACAAAAACTTATATAGGAAAAGTTACTTTAAATAACAAAATACACACACTTTTGTTATGTGCATATTTGCCGAAAAACCAATAGGAAACGAAATATCGCTATTTTTAATTTCAGGCCTCCCTTATAACCCTCACTCCTGTTGGTCTCAGAGAATATTAATAAGTCTGAGTTGGGTACACATACCAAGTATCATAAAATTCGGTTCAGCTCTTTATGCGTGAAAAGGTAACAAACAAATTGCAGATATCGTCTATGACATGTGAAACGAAAAAGTATCGTGAAATTTTGAAAAAAAAATCAATGTACAGACAGAGGTTACAATTTTATAAATATATATATATATATATATATATATATATATGTGTATATATATATATATATATATATAGAGAGAGAGAGAGAGAGAGAGAGAGAGAGATACAAATTTCACACATTCTAATATAATGCCAACATTTAACAGGAAATAAGTTAACACAATTAACCTCACGACAACGTCCCGTTTGACGGTTAGCAATATTGTTTTATATTTTATTTGTTCAAAGCATTAAATAATTCGGATTTTCTAATAATTTACCTGGAGTAAAAAAATAACAGTGGTACTCTAAAAATAATTTTATTTATACTCAAAAAGCTAGGTGAGGGTAAGAACTTTGCTATAATGCTTTAAGCTAAGTCCACACCAGTAGACCATGTTGCGCGATTTGTCTATAGACCGTCTAGAGACGGTTTCGAGACACGGTCTATAGACTGTCTAGAGACACCGTTCATTGTCTCGTCTAGTGTCCACACTACGATGTAAATTTCTCAGTCTCATGTTCACAGTCCGCCATGGAGGATATTGTTTTGTGTGAAATAAGTTCCTGCTCAGTGGTAATTATAAGTGAAAAAACACGTGAACGTTGGTGGATGCGCAAAGTACTTACAGAAGGGCCTAGATTCGGTAAAGCTCTATTAAGTAAATTAAGATTGGAAGACGCCATGGGTTTTCGGAATTTTACCAGGCTGACGTCTACTGATTTTGAAGACTTGCTTCTGATGGTTGGAAGAATAATAATGAAGCAAGATACAAAGCTAAGGGAAACCATCCCAGCTTCTCTTCGACTGGCAGTCACACTGCTTTTACTTGCAAGTGGAGACTCATTCACATCGAAGTAATTTTTTTTCGCTCCCGGTTGAATGATGTTTTTAAATTATGAATTTTCTTTTCTACGTCCGACACTGTCACATTGTACTTTGCAGCCAGAGGATTCGAGGGCCGCTTTTTTTCACCCGGTTTTTATGAGGACTCGTAACATCCCACAAACAATAAGATACGTGGTAATCTTCTATAAGACTCATTACTTTTTCATTAGGCCACATGTTTCAAAGTAACTAGAACACGAAAAATTGAATAAATAGCCGAATCACACCACTCGGCAGCTGGAAACAGAGTGAAGATGCCCAGTCTCTAGGCGCTGAGTACGCCCACACTATCAAAATGTCGCACAATATGTCTAAGTTGCATTAAGTCTCCCATTCCAATCGGGAGACCACAGACCTGCGATTTTTGGTCTCGCAACAAGCCCGTAGACGGAAGTCGGTCTATAGACCTGTCTACGTAGACAACCTGAGACACGTCTCAGAGACCAAAATCGCGCAACATGTCTACTAGTGTGGACTAGGCTTTTGACAAACATATCGAGTTTAAATGCATGTTGTCTTTTGTCATAATAACATGACCAAATAACGATTAATAGTTATAGATAGTACATCGTTGTTTGAATGACGTCAATATAAAGTTGGAAAGAAGATGACATTACCAAAATTAAAGAGTTACGAGTCTTACAATATCCGCTGTCACTCTTGTGCAAATTCAGAATGACTGTTTTATTTAAAAAGCACTGATCTCAACTTATTTTCACTAGGAAATAACTTCTTTCTTTATTTTCAATAGAAATTTAAATATAAGAGCATTTCCATTATTTAATTTTAATAATGTATTATTTATAAATTATAAAAGTCCGTCACGCAGGGGCTCCGTAAACTAAGCAGATTTCCCACGTGAAGTTTTACAATAGACAAATCTGCCTAATAACAACTGTAGTAGTAAGAAACCTCTAAACCTAAAACATTATTTAGGGCGTAATAACCCAGTAGTTTCTAGCCCCAAAAAACAGTTAACCTAACCTCAAAACCTATTCACGAGGGACGAATAGTTATGGAAACGGCCACCAGAGCTCTCGGCGGAAAGTCTGAACATAGCCTACTGGTGACCACACGCAGAATACAAATGCAAATATCTCGGTTAATATTCAAGATAGAGAATAAATGTATATAACCATATTTATAGTAAATGTAATTTGCAATAAGATTGGTTCTGTACAATTTTTCGGTCCGACGTATAGTAAAGGAGATATTTCGAATTTTCGAAAATCCTCCCCTCTAAACCCCCCCCCTCCCACTGGTCCGATTTCAGCCGTTAACGAACTTGATCTTTCTTTTTACATAAAACGACTAAATATCGAGTTTGGTAACGATCAAACAAAAATTGCGACCGCTAGAGCGGTAACAGACAAATATATATATATATATATATATATATATATATATATATATATATATATATATATATATACAGTTTTGAACGGACATCATTTTCGCCATCTCCTGGGTAGGATCGATGGACATTTGAAGAAAAATTTCGAAAATTCCGTCATGAGTACAACCTCAATAGCTGATTTCCCTTAAGGGAAATCTGCTAAAAATTAAATAATGGAAATGCTCTTATATTTAAATTTCTATTGAAAATAAAGAAAGAAGTTATTTCCTAGTGAAAATAATAAATTGAGTTCAGTTCAATCGTTAGCGCCCAAAAAAATTGTTGACTCCCGCTTTAGTTTTTAGTGTATACTTTGTTATACGACAAAAGTGCATATGGCAAATGTTACTTTAAATAAAAAAAGTCCGTCACGCAGGGGCTGCGTAAACTAAGCAGATTCCCACGTGAAGTTTTACAATAGAGAAATCTGCCTAATAACAACTGTAGTAGTAAGAAACCTCTAAACCTAAAACATTATTTAGGGCGTAATAACCCAGTAGTTTCTAGCCCCAAAAAACAGTTAACCTAACCTCTAAACCTATTCACGAGGGACGAATAGTTATGGAAATGGCCACCAGAGCTCTCGGCGGAAAGTCCGAACATAGCCTACTGGCAACCACACGCAGAATACAAATGCGAATATCTCGGTTAATATTCAAGATACAGAATAAATGTATATAATATTATTTATAGTAAATTTAATTAAGATAAGATTGGTTCTATACAATTTTACGATCCGATGCATAATAACGGAGATATTTCGAATTTTTGAAAATCCCCCCTCTAAACCCCCCCTCCCACTGGTCCGATTTCAGCCGTTAACGAACTTGATCTTCCTTTTTACATGAAACGAATAAATACCGAGTTTGGTGACGATTAAACAAAAATTGCGACCGCTAGAGTGTTAACAGACAAATATATATATATATATATATATATATATATATATATATATATATATATATATATATATATAGTTTTGAACGGACCTCATTTTCGTCATCTCCTGGGTAGGATCGATGGACATTTGAAAACATTTTTCGAAAATCGCGTCATGAGTACGACCTCAATAGCTGATTTCCCTTAAGGGAAATCTGCTAAAACGGCCGCCAGAGCTCACGGCGGAAAGTCCGAACATAGCCACTGCTGCCGAGCACATGCAGAATACAAATGCAAATATCTCAGTTAATATTCAAGATAGAAAATAAATGTATATAACAATATTTATAGTAAATTTAATTTGCAATAAGATTGATTCTATAATATGTTTCGATCCGACGTATAGTAACGGAGATATTTTGAATTTTCAAAAATCCCCCCTCTAAACCCCCCCTCCCACTGGTCCGATTTCAGCCATTAACGAACTTGATCTCTCTTTTTACGTAAAACGCTTAAATATGAAGTTTGGTAATGATTAAACAAAAATTGCGACCGCTAGAGCGTTAACAGACAAATATATATATATATACATATATATATATATATATATATATATATATATATATATATATAATTTTGAACGGACCTCATTTTCGTCATCTCCTGGGTAGGATCGATGGACATTTGAGGAAATTTTTCAAAACTCGCGTCATGAGTACGACCTCAATAGCTGATTTCCCTTAAGGGAAATCTGCTAAAAGTCTGTCACGCAGGGTCTGCGTAAACTAAGCAGATTTCCCACGTGAAGTTTTACAATAGAGAAATCCGCCTAATAACAGCTGCAGTAGGAAGGGATCTCTAAACCTATTCACGAGGGACGAATAGTTCTGGAAACGGCCACCTGAGCTCTCGGCGGAGAGTCCGGAACATGGCGGGGTTCCGTCGACCACACACACAATACAAATGCGAATATCTCGGTTAATATTCAAGATACAGAATAAATGTATAGAACAATATTTATAGTAAATTTAATTTACAATACGATTGAGTCTATACAATTTTTCGATCCGACGCATAATAACGGAGATATTTTGAATTTTCACAAATCCGATTTCAGCCATTAACGAACTTGATCTCTCTTTTTACGTAAAACGCTTAAATAAGAAGTTTGGTAACGATCAAACAAAAATTGCGACCGCTAGAGCGTTAACATACAAATATATAATATATATATATATATATATATATATATATATATATATATATATATATATATATATATATATATATATATATATATATACGTATATATATATAATTTTGAACGGACCTCATTTTCGTCATCTCCTGGGTAGGATCGATGGACATTTGAGGAAATTTTTCAAAACTCGCGTCATGAGTACGACCTCAATAGCTGATTTCCCTCAAGGGAAATCTGCTAAAATAAACAGCTTTTGTTATGTGCACCTTTGCCAAAAAACCAATAGGAATCGAAATATCGCTATTTTTAATTTCTGGCCTCCCTTATAATCTGAACTCATGTTCGTTTCGGAGGATGTTAGTATTGCCTAAAGTATAAGTTGGGTTAATAGTAATATACATACCAAGTTTTATAAAATTGGGTTTAGTAGTTCAGGCGTGAAAGGGTAACAAACTAACAGACGCTAAAAGCAAAAATTGTTGAGATCGTGTTCAATTTCGTGTGAAACGAAAAAGTGAAATTTAAAAAAAAAATAGACAGACGATGTAATTCCTTGCTTTAGAAATTGCTATACGGCAAAAATATATATTAAAAAAGTTACTACAATAACAAAGAAAGGACTTTTTGTTACGAGCATTTTTGGCGAAAAACGAATAGGAAATAAAATATAACGCTTAATACCTCAGATCGACTCTTGTTCATAGCGAGGAATGTTTAGCTTGTACTGTAGAACGGGCGTTTGCTAACTCAGATACTGAGTTACCTTTAGTCAATTGGGTACTTTATATTGTTCGTCCCTTCTATAATCTTTTGTGGCAAATAAAATTGGTGATTCCTGCTATAGTTTGTAGTACATCTTGTTTATACTTCGTTGGACGACAAAAGTGCATAATACAAAAGTTACTCTTAATATCAAAATAAAAAAGATTTGTTATGTGCTTGTTTACTGAAAAACAGTAGGAAACGAAATACGAGTATCGTGATTTTCGTTGAAAATCTTACAGGCGTTCGTTTACAGCCTCACATTTAAGCTTATTTAAGACAATAATATCAGAATAGCCTAAAGCCTGAACTAGCTTATTGGTAATACTTACGTATACCAAGTTCATCAAATTCGGATCAGTCATTTAAGCGTGAAAAGGTATCACCAACGCCTAGAATTCAGTTCCATGTGAAACGCAAATATAGCACAGAATTTCGAGAAAAAATCAATGTACATACAAAGGTCACAATTTTATACATATATCAACTTGTAACCAATCCAGCTGGCACTCTCCTCTTCTGGACTGATGATGTCCGGATAAGGAGACGAAAGTCCAGTAAATATTTTAGGATGAAATGTCGTGGTATCTTTATCCTTCAAGATTTTTTTTTTAAAATTTGTAACTTTTTTTCTTGTGGAATTTAAAAGGAAGTTAAAGTGAAGTTTATAAAATAATAAATATTTAATTGGAATATGTTCTGTGGCATCAAATGGCCTTGGATACTCATTAGGCTCAAAAATGAAATCTTCTTTTTTTTTTTTTTTAACAAAATAATTGTCCCTCTCCTTGACTTTCTAAGAAACAGGTATCCTATCCTAAAGAAAGACACTATACTTTGAATCATATATTGAGTTCATAGTTTTATAAACAAGTTTAATAAGCATGTATATGAAAGTATATATATCATTTATGAATGATTACAGTTAATTTTTAATTATTTATTATTACACTGACGTTTTTACCAATAACAGTGTAAATCCGATTTTCAATTGAGTTATCAATTGAGTGAGTTTAAAATAAAAGAAATGCATTTCTCTTAATTTCAATTTTTCTTTTCATTAAGTAATAGTAGTAAGTAGTTTCTCGATATCATTTAAATTCTTTAGAAACTATAGAAATATTAAGGAAAACTGATTTAATACCAACTTTTATATCTCATTTGCAATCGAATATTTTAAGAACCACTGAAAATAATTTTTTGTCCGAAGATTTGGCTGAATTGTAATTATTTAGAGATGTTTTTTTATTTCTGCCTTTTGGTTATACATTAGGTTTTAGGGTGGATATAGGCCTTGTACGGTATTATCCCAGTTGTTTAACTTGTTGCTTTTGTACCTCTGTAGACCTTTGTTGCATGTACTTACTTGTACATTGTATTATTATGCTGTGAGGAACTCATGGAAGAGATCCTTCCTTTATTTGATAATTTAATGTGCATTGCATGATTCGTTAAAATTAAAGTTTTCTATTAAACATTTATTGGCTTGGATTATTTGTTTGTTTTTGGTATGATGCCACTTTAATTGCTATTTTTCACAATGATACTTCAGGTAAATAAAGTTAAAGCTTTATTAAAACTAGTATTACATTTATTTTTAAATTAATCTTTAACTGTTATGAACCTATGTTTTCATATCTTCAGAGTTTATTATCTGCAGTTAGCCACGATAGTCCTTCGAATATACCATCACCTGTAATAGCACATGATGGTTGTACATGCCAATGTCGATTCTTAATTCGGTCGAGTCCGAGCT
Source organism: Riptortus pedestris (assembly GCA_019009955.1). Lineage (NCBI taxonomy): Eukaryota > Metazoa > Arthropoda > Insecta > Hemiptera > Alydidae > Riptortus > Riptortus pedestris. Next base: position 127,867,247 of record CM032228.1, on the reverse strand, counting down.
TTTCTTGAATTTCTTGGGGGTTCATTGCGTCAGCTATATCTTGTTTGTTAGCAAACACTAGAAGGACTGCATTTTTCATTTCTATATCACTAATGATCCTGTGTAGTTCATGCTTTGCCTCATTTATTCTGTCTTGGTCAGCAGAGTCCACAACGAAAATTAAACCTTTAGTCCCAGTATAATAATGTCTCCAAAGGGGTCGTATTTTATCTTGTCCTCCAACATCCCAGACGTTAAAATTAACATTTTTATAGGAAACAGTTTCAACATTAAATCCAACTGTTGGTATTGTTGTTACTGACTTTCCAAGCTTCATTTTATACAAAATAGTTGTTTTTCCAGCTGAATCAAGACCAAGCATCAAAATACGTAACTCTTTGCTTCCGAAAATCTTGGACAAGATTTTTCCCATATTTAAAGAGTATTAACCTTGTTGCTAATCTTCCTTAAAATGACTAATATAATATGTCTCTGCTAGAAATGGAGCAGAAATAATATGTAGACAAATATGCATTTGCTCTTTATATTTTTATAACAAAAATAATGTATTCTATCACATAATTAACGATTAAACGATAAAGGCAATGTTCAAACTAAATTTTAATGCATATGGTTTGGATATAAATGAAATTCAATAACAGTGTGGCCAAAGAGAATTTATTTTGCGTCTGAATCGGAAACTGTTGATAAACTGTTGATGGCATCAGTGGCATAAAAAGGTATTAACTTAGAACACACATATATTTGTTATAGTTACCAATGCACACATTCTGATAATTTTGTTACTTTTAAAATGTAGATATATTTTTGGAGAATATTTATTAGACATGAATGATTATTTTTTTTTTAAATTGAGGTTATTTGGATCATTAAATTATTTACTAATCATCTGCTTTAGGTTATATTGTTGCGAAAAGTACGAATATGAAAAATTAAACAGAGTTAATCACATATTTAAGTTGTACGAAGTAGATGATGATAAAAAAAAAAAAAGAAAAAGAGAGTTTGTTTGTTCTCAGCTCTCTTCAAGTGATCAACAGTGCGTTCAGTACAGCTTTAGTGAACAGTGCGTTTTAGTAGCAGTGCGGTAAAGTGTTTTATGTGAAGAACTGTGTTGTGCCGTTTCTATGTAAAGAACAGTGTTGTGCCGTGTAAAAGTAAAGGGACAGTGCGGTATCGTTATCTTTGAGGAGATCAGTGCAGTGCCTTGTTTTTTGTGAACTTCAGTGATCGTGAGCGAGTTATTGGACTTTGCAATAAGAAGAACAGTGAAGCTATCAGCGCATACTGTGAGTAGAAGTTAAGAATAATTAACCAAGTGTGTAGTGCATTGTTAAATTAATTGTGCTGTGATAAAACTCTAAAGCTTTTGTGTTTAATTTTGCAATTCAAAATAACACTACTAAACGTTTATTACTGTTTTTGTAATAAACGTAACAATATAGAATAGACTAAGGGTTTGATGTTTGCATGTAAAAGAGTTATTATAGAACTTCGTGTAGTGATTACCTTCATTGGCGGCATGTTATGCTCATATGAATGTGTAGGTAAATCAAGCCACGAATGAGGAACATCGGTGGAAACAGGTGTTGAAGCAGATTCAGACCCTTGCATCCCATTTGGTTATTTGATGACGGGTGTAAATTGCTCCAAATTGTATGACACCAAACAAATAAATATATCATGGCACAAAGGAAATTATCGGCTTTCTAAAAAGTCTTGAAGAATATGTTTCTAGCTAATTCAGCTACTCCCCACTTCTTCCCTAATCAAAATATCGTGCACAACATAGATAGTAGTCATCATGATTATCATGTAATAATAAAAATTTCTCTTCCTCCATTAGCCAATTCAAGCTCATTACTAAAATTGATGGCATTAGCTGAGGTAGGAAGAGGAAACAATATTGGGCTTAGGGAGCCCCATTTCAGTTCATGGAGTTGTTTGCCCCTCAAAATATTAATTGTGTGGGGTAATTGTTTATTGTGTATTTATTTTTATCAAAACCAAATAAATGGTTGCACTTTGAATAATTTTTTAGGACCAAAAGTGCTACTCTAAACAAAATATGATCTTTACAATTTGTCGATAAAACGAATATTAACGAGTTATTGACGAAAATGTGTTTTAACATCGAAATACCCGCCCCCCCTCTAGTTGAAAATTAGAATTTTTATATAGCATGTAATGTCAATATTTATGAAAAATTAAATCTAAGTATATAAACAAATTTCTAAGGTTTGTCTGATTTTTTATCTAAATTCTGTGGAGAACCATTTTTTTCACGTCTCAATCCATTCTATGAACAATAGCATCAAATTTGAAAATTGTTTCTGTCTGTCCGCTCGTTTGTTTGAAATTCGAACTTTCATATAAACTATGTTGTACCTTGGAATACACATACTGTAGACTGACTAATATAAAAAATCATAGAAATCATATGAGCAGTTTTTGAGTGATTAAGTAAAACCCAGAGGACATACAGACACACAGAAAAGATTTTCCATTTTGATGCCATTGTTCATAGAATGACCTGAAAGGTAAAAAAAATGGTCCTCCGCCAAATTTAAATATAAAACCAAAAACACCTTAGAATTTTATTTATGTACATTTAATTTTCTATGAATATTGATATACATTTTTTCTCTATATTTAATATTAATCGAGACTTTTTTAGTTTAGCCTTCAGTAAACCCCTACTCCTACTTATGTCATGTTAACAATAAGCTGTTATCACTGTGTTGGAAGCTTAATAATGTTTTCATTGAACTTTTGATGTTTGATAACACCACATTCAATATTTAACTATTTCATGGAAACCTAATGGTTATAATTGGTTCTAGGTGAAATGGGCCTTGGGGAAGGGGAAAGGGATTTAGGGGGGGTGAATATCTGAAAATTTTAAATATCTCTGTAATTCTGAATCATATTGAAAAATGTTTTGTACACTATGTTGGAATTCTAATTTCCTGGAACTATTGTTATATACTTGTTTTCTCTGACTCGAATTTTAACCGATTTATTTGTAATTTTCTGGTTTCAGCCTTTTGTAACCCTTAAACATGGACATCTCAAGCCCAGCTAATATTTTAATTCGTACTTACACTAGCTTCTAACTGCAGTAGAACTTGAGAATAGATGGTGAGATGAGCTCTTCCGTGTCTCGTGTTCCAATAAGTGGGAGATCTGCTTAGTATACGCAGCAACTGCGCGAAGGATTTTTTTTTTTTACTATATCTCATTTCTAAGCAAAATACCTGCTAAAAATACCTGAATTTAGAGGCTAGGTTTCGGGAAAGGAATCAAAACAACTACAGCACTGGTTCACCTAACGGAGAACACTTGTCCTGCTACAACTTCCATACTTCCTCTTTATACGCCTTATGTGTACCTAGCACAATAAAAGTACGTCTTTCCACCACCCGTAGACCATTGTGGTGGATATAGAAGGGTATTATCAAGTTTTACTGTCTTTTTAATTTGCAGGTTCAAGGGTAGAGGGGGGGGGGGAGAAGGAATTGTAGAACACCTCTAGCACTGGACCTGCTCTCATCACTAAGTCAAGATCAGATTTCTTTCTTCTACTTCCTGCACCATGGATAGCCCGGCCCTGTCTTTTCATTGTCTCGCCGAGGACGGTCCGGTGACATTTTAACTACTCCTCGTGCGTAACAATATTATTATTGCCTACAATGCAAGTAGAGGTTAATGTTAATGGGGGGATATTTGAAAATTTGAAATATTTCCGTTACCATACGACGGATCAAAAATATCTATAGAACCAATCTTATTGTAAATTAAATTTACTAAACATTGTTCTATACATTTATTCTCTATCTTGAATATTAACCGAGATATTTGTAATTTTATTAAATTTGGGCCGATAACGGACGACTTGAGTTTCCCGCCAAAAGATAGTTCGGCCCTTGGCCGTAACCTTTCGGCTTTCGTTTGGAGATTTCTCTATTGTATAACTTCACGTGGGAAATCTGCTTAGTTTACGCAACCGGCCCGCTGTAAGATTTGACCTGGCCCGCGAGACATTTTGAAAAACCCAATTAAACAAAAATATTACACTACTTACTCCAAATTAGAAGGTCGAGTGAGATGGGGGTTTCACTTGCTCCTGCGGAATCAAGTGAGCGAACTAGTCAAGTGATCACTGACTCAGCTCACCTGGCTATTTATTCGAGGTGTTGGTAACGAGTTCACTCTTACTGAGGAATTTCTTGTTTTCCAGCCGCTGAAGGAACCACTATAGCAGAGGATATTTTTAATGAAGTTCAAAAGGTATTCACACATTTTGGCTAGCCATGGTTAAAATTAGTTGGAGTATGCACAGATGGTGCACCTTCTATGGTCAGCTTACATACATGTTTCATCGGAATTTTGAATGAAAAAGCAACTGTGTTAAATGTGCAAAAAGATAATTTGATAGTCCTTGATTGCATTATCCATCAACACAACTTCTGTTTTAAGTCCATTGGACTCCAGAATGTTATGAATGTGGTAGTAAAACCCATTATTCGATCCCGAGGGCTTAACCATCATCAGCTCAAGACGTTTTATGATGAAACATCATCCGAATTTGACGACGAAACATCCTATCGTGAAGTCAGATGGCTAAGCAAAGGGAAAATGCTGTAACATCACTCATATTCAAGAAAACTTTCAGTGATATTCAAGAAAACTCACTGCTAAAATCTAAATTTGAAGACGTGGAGTTGTGCAATTTCTACAAAAAATAACTTCAAGAAGCTAATTTTTTGCAGCTTAGAAAATTTGCAAGAAGATTGATTTGTGCGTTTGCAGTACTCATAAATGCGAAAAACTCTTTTCAATGATGAAAATTAATAAATCAAAACATCGTACAAGGCTGAATGTCGATAATTTGGAAAATTCTTTACGTCTTTGTATTATTGGAATTATTCCAAAAATTGATGGATTAGTTTCCCAAATTCAAGCTCAAGTATTGAGATTTTGGTGTCGCTATTTAACTTTCGTTGTTTTTAATAATTCCAAATTTTACGATTTAATTGTAATGATGTATCTATTTTTTTTCAATTTATTTTGTTATTTTAATAAATTGTATTATAATTACATTGTCGTATAATGTCATGTCTGATATCTATCGTTACAAATTATGAACACTACATTTAAACGCGGCCCGCGAACGTATTTGCACTCTAAAGTTTGGCCCACAACATGTCAAAGGTTGCCCATACCTGTTATAGAACCATATTTATAGAAAATTACATTTGCAATAAGATTGGTTCTTTACAATTTTTCAATCCGAAGCATAATAACGGTGATATTAAGACTTTTCTAAACCCCCCCCTCCCGCTGATTCTTAATTATTAACGGAGATATTTGCATTTTTAGCAGATTTCCCTTGAGGGAAATCAGCTATTGAGGTTGTACTCATGACGGAATTTTCGAAATTTTTCTTCAAATGTCCATCGATCAATGATAATGATGTCCGTTCAAAACTGTGTGTCTATATATATATATATATATATATATATATATATATATATATATATATATATATATATATTTGTCTGTTACCGCTCGAGCGGTCGCAATTTTTGTTTGATCGTTACCAAACTCGATATTTAGTCGTTTTATGTAAAAAGAAAGATCAAGTTCGTTAACGGCTGAAATCGGACCAGTGGGAGGGGGGCGGGGTTTAGAGGGGAGGATTTTCGAAAATTCGAAATATCTCCGTTACTATACGTTGGACCGAAATATTGTACAGAATCAATCTTATTGCAAATTAAATTTACTATAAATATTGTTATATACATTTATTCTCTATCTTGAATATTAACCTAGATATTTACATTTGTACTCTGCGTGTGGTCACCAGTAGGCTATGTTTGGACTTTCCGCCGAGAGTTCTGGTGGCCGTTTCCATAACTATTCGTCCCTCGCGAATAGGTTTAGAGGTTAGGTTAACTGTTTTTTGGGGCTAGAAACTACTGGGTTATTACGCCCTAAATAATGTTTTAGGTTTAGAGGTTTCTTACTACTAAAGTTGTTATTAGGCAGATTTCTCTATTGTAAAACTTCACGTGGGAAATCTGCTTAGTTTACACAGCGCCTGCGTGACGGGCTTTTTTGTAGTTTTCGGCCGTCAGTGAGCCTGCCCCCTCCTACTCATGTCATATTAACAATAGGCTGTTATATTACGAAGCACATTATTTGAAGCATAAATACCAAATATTGTTCTCATTGAAGTTTTACTTTTTGAGTGAAATAAAATACGTGGAACACGTGGAAAATCTTCTTAGTTTACGCAACCCCTGCATAAGGGACTTTTTTTCTATCAACGTATGTATAAGGCAGTGAAACGTGAACTATCGGTAAACCAGGGTTAGATATTTATAGCTGTTAGGGAACATCACTGATGGAGTATTGTAAAAGATATCGAGCTGATCGAGTTTTGTTGCCAATTTTATATTAACTGTAGGTAATACTAAGAATGTCATACTCCTCTGGTTAGGGCAAGCCGAGAGTTTTTCGCCTGGGAAACGTTCCACAGTTCTCAAGGATCGTGTATAGTTTCAAATGAACGGGGCTCTCAGAGAAATCGCAAGACTTATTAGTTTCGTGACTGTCTCGAGGTGGACACGTACTCTAAGAACATTTACAAAACCTATAGTCTAATTCGGGATTCTGGCAGACATATACCGAGTATTCGTATACCCTATACACTGAAAACAGCAATAAATTATATTCTAAATATCAAAAAAGTCTGCCACACGGGGGGTGTGTAAACTAAGCAGAATTTCCTTGCGAAGGTTTACAATAGATAATTCTACATACTGGTTACACCACCGTGAATATTAAGTGAATAAATATAAACAGTGGTGAGAAATCTTTCAGTCAATTTACAAGATGATAATCTCTAAAACGGAAGGCGCATCTTAATTGTAAACAAACAGTTTAGCTAACCTTGCAGGGCTGAATAGGTAGATTAATATATTCTAGAACGGAAAGAAAAAGGCCGCGTAAACTATGCAAATTTCCCTCCTGAAGTAACACAACACCACCGTGAATATAAATGAAAAATAAATAAATACAAAAGGTAATGAGAAATCTTTCAGTAAATATTAATAATTTCTTGACGAGAAGCGTCTGTATTGTTAATAAACATGTCTGCCAACCTTTCACTGGAAGAAAAGCAATTACTGAAATACATCAGAATATAACATATTAATTTTGTTAAAAACAATTTACTATATCTAGTACTGTAATTTATGATTAATCAGAATAATATTTGTCTCAATCAATCAAATTTTAGTAGTCCAAGAACTTAAGACAGAAAATATAGCAATATACAATTTTAAGCCATCCTACAACCACTCCGCAAATTCATCTGACTGTCAGTGTAGATTATAGTCATAGAGGATAGCCTGTAATGCAAGTACCAAGTTCAGTCAGCTGAAAAATGAGATATTTTAAATGCCAAAATAAACAACTTTTTCTATAGGCATATTTTTCCAAAAGAACAGGAAATCATAGCATACTTAAAAAATAAAAATCTTTAAAAAATCCATCCTCAAAAACCATGTTGAAACAATTTTTTTCTAAAAAGACCTATTTTCTCGTTAAATCGATTCATTTAGTTTATGCGGACATTTGCCCATGGAATCCTTTTTTAGACGTGATGTCATATAACTATGACTAATGGTTCTTAAGTAATTGTACTATTAATGGAAATCAACACTAAAAACGTCATGTTTATTATATTTTAGAAATGTAATACTAAAACTAAAAAAATATGGAATCTTATAATCATGGGAATAAATGTTATAATTCCTGAAGTTTTCCAAAGTCTGATTTAGTATACCAGAACGTAAAGTTTTGGTGTATTTGAGATGGCATGGCTTCATTTATAGGGTTGTTTTGAAAGCCGGTGTATAAATAGAAGTCATTCACTTGAACATTAAGAGTCAGAAATATTTGTTTTTGTCATTCTGGCATTCCTGTAAGTTACTTTCAAATGTTTGTCTATTGTGAAATTCCTTGTGCCATATATTTAAATTGCACAAGAATTCTAGGATAATATTAGCTTGAAACAAGATCATTGCTAGAATCTTGGAGTTTTTTTTTTTTAATTTTATTTCTTCTTAAGTAATTACTCATCCGTGAAAAGTTGCTTGTATTAGAAATATAATTTTTAAGGATGGGATGTGACAGAATATTATACATTCTATTAAAAGAATATGAGATGGTTTATTAAATTAAATTAAAAGAAAAACATAACCCTCGCCCATGAGTCTGTACTGGTAACAAGGTGACTCCCATGAACGAGCAGTGTATATATAGAGAGTATGACTGCAATATGGTAACTCATATACCAACATAAGTAATACTCATATATTCATATATATATATATATATATATATATATATATATATATATGTATGTTATATGAGTATATATATATATATATATATATACTCATATACCAATATAAGTATAAGTAACTTCTACTTGCCACCTAACCATCGAAATCAAACGAAAATGAGAGGGCGGTTGAAGGGTAAGCAACATTTAAATTATAAAATTTCTTCCTTGTTTTGGTTTGGATCTAAAATATTTATATTATCAATTTTGTTGATATACTAACTAATGCACTACAGCTATTCCTCTATAGATTTTTCTCTAACTTGGAAATAAATAAATAACTCGAAATTAACTTTTAATAAATATTCTATCTTGCAAGAGGTTACAAAAGAGAAATCGGCCAACATACTGTTTCGGTATTTCGGACACAGGCATCAATTACGACTAGAGTTGAAATTTACAATTTAATTACTTGGTTCCTACAAAAATTCGCTAATTAAGTAGGGTACCTACTTTATTTAGGGTAACAAGAATTTCATAACTAGCTTAAATAAGTATCTTACGATCAATGATATTAATAGATATTTGTTGAAGAGAAATATTATCATGATTAATGTTAGTGCAGCACCTGTCTGGGCTGTTGAATTCCTCTGAGTGTATTTCTTGAGGCATAGTAAGGCTAATTATTATGTGCAACAACACGTAGGTGTTTCGATTCGGGTGGGGTTCATTTAACCTCGGAAGTAATTCATTTCTATAAAGCAGTCTAGCCTTTAATGTTAATCAAACTAATCGTCAAAGAGTCCTTAAAAATATTTTCAAGGCAGGTAAGTCATTTCTTTAGACACAGAAAAACTGGCATGCTATTATTATAAAAACAGAGCGCCAATTACTAGATATAAAAGCAGCAATCACCACTCTGTGGCGCTCTTTATTAATAAAAAGTTCACTGATACCTAAGAATTTGTACCAGCCTTTTGATAAATCATGTTTTTTTTTTTTCTCCTGTAGACTCATTAAAATTTAATCTGACCTCTATTAAGGTAATTTTTTTCTATTCATATTTCTATAATAGTTTTGTTTGGATTCATTATTGAACGTTTTATCATTTCTTACGATGTTAAAGTGTGACCAGCCTCATTTGAAACGTATTCAATGCCATTTTTTAAAACGGATTTCTCTCAAGGGAAAACAGCAAATGCCGTCATTATCGAAAATGCTTTCAAAAGATAGTAAAATGTACCTATGCGTGCATGCATGAGATCATTGGATTTATTCAACATTCTTTAAAGGCTAATGATACTTCCATTTTTCCATTAGGTTAACTCTGGACTAGGAATATATATCATAACTTAAAGTATGTAGTTAAATTTAACAAATTATATTATTATAGCTATCACATATAAATGTATTAATGTTGCATAAAGTTATCTAGGGATATTATAATAGATTCTTATTATTTGTGGAAAAGGAATGGCCCCTTAATAGGTGGTATATAGGCCATGAAACATGTTGTAGATTTTATAATAAAGCCCATAAAATTGAAAGTAATTTATGGCACTATAAATCCATGTAACTTACAATTAAAATTTACGGCTTCATTAAAGAATTATAAGTAAAAAAAAAATGAAAAGATATTTACTTTTATATAACCAGTTTATAGTTAGTTAATGTATTTTTTCAAAGAAGCAAGAAAAGCATGCATTACAGGTGGTAAGAATCTATAGTAATAAACAATAATCTGTTGTGTTTGGTGGGGCGCCATCGTAAAAACTGGTATGCATGCAAATTTCCCGCAGCTCTAGTGAACTACTTTTTTGGAGATTGCGAACTCTCGCAGTCATTACTAAGTCATTTTGCATTTTGATTGCGTTGAAAAACCAAGTCATTTTTACTCCCTAACCGCATGACACACAACTAAAATGTCCAGCATGAAAGTCTAAATTATCTTAAGAATAGACCAACCAGTAATTAAAATAAAAGTCCTTCGCGAAGCAGGGGCAACGTAAACTTAGCAGATTTCCCACGTGCGTCACGTATTTACATTCATCTCAAAACGTAAAAGTTCAATGAGTACGATATTTCGTATTTAGGCTTCAAATAAGTGCTTCATAATATAACAGCTTATTGTTAATATCACATGAGAGGGGAGGGGGTGGAGGTGGGTTACTAAAGGCCTAAAACTAGAATATACAAATATCTCGGTTAATAATGAAGATAGCGAAAAAACGTACATAACAACATTTATAGAACATCACATTTACAATAAAATTGGTTCTATACAATATTTCGATCCGAAGCATACATAATAACGGAGGTATTTCAGCCATTAACGAATGTGATCTTTAGTTTTACATAAAATGTTTAAATATCAAGTTTGGTAATGATCAAACAAATATTGCGACAGCTAGAACATTAACTGACAAATGTATATAAAATTTTGAACGGATCTCATTTTCGCCATCTCCTTTGCACGATCGATAGACATTTGTGGAACTTTTTCCAAAACCGCAACATGAGTTCAACATCAATAGCTGATTTTCCTTAAGGGAAATCTACTAAAAGTCAGCCATGTAGGGCCATAAACTAACAATAAGTATATTTCCCACGAGTTGGTATGACACACTGCTGCTCTGATTCCTATATTCTCTATTTCTAAATAAATATCCGATGAGTAGAAGTGGTTCTTTAGTGAAGGCTAATAACATGTACGAACAACTCGCTTAATTACAATGACAGCATCAGTAGTTTAACAAGATTGGGTCTACAATATTTTTCTATCCAACTCATAATCACGGACAAATTTAGAACTCTAGAATTCCTTCTCCTTCTAAACCTGCCCCCCCCCTGTTACTGGTCAGATTTTAGTGGTCATGTAATGTGTTCTTAGTGTTGACAGTAACGGTTAATTATCAAGTATGGTTTTATCAAATAAACATTTTCGAGTTAAGAAATAAAATTTTAATTGATGGCGGCATCGCGTGTGCGAAAATTTCGGTTAATATTCACATTCTCTTAAGGGAAATCTGCTAAAAAAGACCAATCCGTCTATGTTGTAGGAGGAAAATACTCATAGGCTATAATAGAGGATTTCCTTGCTCTTCATCCAATACATATCACGCAAAGGAGATAGGAGAAACATTTGTTTGTACTCACGTTCTATTCATAGAGACGCCCGTACTTGACTAACTGAACTAATAAGCAGTGGAGCCTGACAGATACTAACCCCACTCTAACATGGGATATGTTCGACTACTTCTCGCTCACCTTGGTTTGGCTAGGATTCCTCCGTTCCCAGGAAGATTGATGGTAACATTTTAGCAGATTTCCCTTAAGGGAAATCAGCTATTGAGGTTGTACTCATGACGCGATTTTCGAAATTTTTCTTCAAATGTCCATCGATCCTACCCAGGAGATGACGAAAATGAGGTCCGTTCAAAACTGTATATATATATATATATATATATATATATATATATATATATATATATATATATATATATATATATTTGTCTGTTACCGCTCTAGCGGTCGCAATTTTTGTTTAATCGTTACCAAACTCGATATTTACTCGTTTTATGTAAAAAGAAAGATCAAGTTCGTTAACCGCTGAAATCGGGCCAGGGGGAGGGGGGGTTTAGAGGGGAGGATTTTTGAAATTTCGAAATATCTCCGTTACCATAGGTCGGATCGAAAAATTGTATATAACCGATCTTATTGCAAATTAAATTTACTATAAATATTGTTATATACGTTTATTCTCTATTTTGAATATTAACCGAGATATTTGCATTTTTCACTTTTCAGCAAACCGCCACTTCTACTCATGTTACGTAAACAATACTCTGCTACATAATAAATCACATTATTGGAAGTTTAAATACCAAAAATTGTATTCAAGAGACCTTTATTATACGAGATACATGCAAATATGCCCTGCTGACTCCCCCCCCCATCTTAAAGTTTTGGACTACTAAAATTTTATTGATTGAGATAACAATTATTCAGACTCATTATTAATTACAGTACTAGATATAGTAAATAGTTCTCAATAAAATAATGTGTTATATTTTGATATATTTCAGTAATTGTTTTTCTTTCCGGTGTGAGGCAGAGGTTAGGTTAGAAATGTAAACAAAGGGGTCGGCCCCCGTTTGTTTACATTTCTAACCTAACGCTTCCTGTCGGCAGGTTATTGAAATTGGTTGAAACATTTCTTATTTCCGTATGTATTTATTCACGATGTTGTTGTGTTAGCAGTATGTATATTTATCTATTACTAAACATCACGTGGGAAATCTGCTTAGTTTACGCAGCCCCTGCGTGACGGACTTTTTAATTATTGGTGGTTTCATTTATTCATTATTGGAGGCAAATATGAACTTAACAAAAGTTGTTTATTTTGTTATTTAGAGTAACTTTTGTTATATACATTTTTGTCGAATATCGAATTATAAATTAGTTATACGCTAAATACTATAGCGGGAGTCAACAATTTTATTTGGCACAAAAGACTCAACCGAAATAAACAAAACTCAGTATGTGTATTACCACTAACTTCTCCATGGTAATAATCTGTATCAACAATTCTCTGAACGAGCACGAGTGGGGGTGGTAATTAGGCCTGAAATTAAAAATAGTGATATTTCGTTTCCTATTGGTTTTTCGGCATATGTGTACATGACAGCATATTTATCTGTCACTCCAACAACTCTGGACCCAATACACCACAAAGGACTAAGAACCAAAATTGGTGCATTTAAATGTAGCCCTACTTCAAATATGGCAAGGTCACTGACTGAACTCAATTAGCAAGCTTAGAGAAATTAAACATTCAGTGAAGCCGTGGCCCTACGACTTTAAAACAAGACGAGACGAAGTCAAACTTACAAGGTTACGAATTGGACATTCTCTACTAACACACTTATACTTGATGAACAAACAAAAAAACCAATTTGTAAATTCTGTAACGAACCTCTGCTAGTTAAACATATACAATGCAATTACTTACAGATACCTCCCGATTTACAGGAAGTACTCACAAAGGGGTTTAGATACATATACTATTCTTGAACATTTATTGACTATACACTTCTATTCAAAAATTTGGACAAGTGATATATTTTTAATTTGTTTTACATTTTTATTTTTGCAACATTTTTGGGTGTAATCTCTCTTTTTAGTTTACACATACAATTTTGTAAAATTTGTGTTCGTTATGTTCCATCATATTTTTATTATATTCTTGTATTACATCTACTTATTATTTCATTCCTAATATTTTTAATTAGTTACCTAATGCATTTAATTAATAATATTTTAAATATTATTTATTTGTAAATAATTTTTTTTTTTGGGGGGGGGATTTAGTTTGGTTGTAGTGTTATTTTTGTATTCTTTCTTGATATCTATTTTTGTGTTTTGTTGTTACCTATTTTTACTTGTATTTGTTGTTTTCTACTTTTGCTTGGTTTTCTATTCTTGTTTCCATTTTTATCTTATGCTTATGATATTTTGTTTTTTTGTTTAGAGCAATATCACCCTAGTAGCGAAGTTCCGAAATATAAAAATAAATAAATTCTGGACCATGATCCATGAGCTCTGGGAAGTTCACTTTATTCAAAATCAAAGATACAATTATTTTTTTTATAAAAAATAAAAATTATTTGGTTTATCTCTATGAAAATGAAGGTTTAATTAGTTTGAAACAGATTTTAATTATTTGATTAACATTTCATCATCCTGAGATTTACTTTCTAAAGCATTCACTCTTTCGTTGAGGAATTGAGATTTAAACTATTTTTGGCTTTGGTGTCTGTACGTCCTCTTTTCAAACGTATATAATCCATCCGAATCATGAATATTACCTATAAGGGCTCTAATTTTGTACAGAAAATAAGAATTCTGTAAATATATAGGGCAGTAACATGTAGTTGACCAAAATTGATTTGAAAGGGAGGGGTGTTGTAGATTTGGTGGAAATAAAAAAATGGAAATTTTTCCCTACCTACTAGAGATAGCCATTATTGATAAAAGAAGTCCAGTTACAATTAGAGAGAATATTTCAATTTTTTTTAAATGGCTTTAATCTCAAGATAACACACGAATACGTTAATGATACCATATATTTTCGAAATAAAGTAAAATTATGTAAAATTCATTTTGTTATTTATTCACAATATATTTATGCTTAAAGATAGAATAGATCTATCAGATTCTATTACTAAAGTGTTAATCAGGTTCTTAGGTGACCTGTGTCATTTAAAGCTTTCACTTTCACTAACTTTGTGTATTATCCACCCAAATGTGACTAATTAAAATGTTATTGTTGTTACATTTCACCTAACAACAGTGGAAAACACCATTGCACAATGTTCAAGTGGTGAGGAGACCCTATGCTTTTACCATTGCTCCTTGAGCATGCTACTCATTAGCCAGCTTGCTATAATGCACTTCACTACACGTTTTAGCAATATTCTTTTACCCAAATAGTAGTAGTAACTTCCATGTAGTTATATTTAGTTTTATGAGAACATAGAGTATTCTTAAAATAAGTGAATATTCATTTATTTATTATTTAGTTATTAGTATACTCATTTATATATGCTTTTGGCAAAGAAATTTATTTGGCCCATAATGTTGTAAATAGTGAAAATGAATTTATTAGAAACTTATTTACATTTATTGTTCTTGACTCTACAATAGTATATAAATTGCCTGTAATCTAGCCAGAGAGCAATGTAGGCAAATCAAATATGTATATATGTGAGTAATAGGGAGGACATGTAATCTAACTGTATATGACTATATACGATATATATATGCCATAATATATATATAGGCTTTAAGACGTATTATCAACGCTCGAGCAAGAAAAGCCAGCAAACCAGTTAGGTTTAAGATCCCTAAAATAAATTTTGAAGTATCAGAATACATCGATATGATTTCTCGGCTTGTCGTGGAAGTTACAGTGCCATCTCTTTACATCACTTGGCAACACATGATTCAAAGAGATGACTGGAAGCCAAGACCTTTAAATATAATAATTTAAAGCTATATTCAATTTAACTGTAAAAGAATTCTCTGAGAAATGAACGTGAGTACATTCACGTATTATATATATATATATATATATATATATATATATATATATATATATATATATATACTCTTGAATAATAATAGCATTGATGAAAAGGAAATGTTTGTTTGTGATTTCTAAAAAAAAAAATGAATAAATAAATACTTGTTAAAATTGTTTTTGACTAGTAATAGGGTATTGTAAAAATGATATTAATATCCTACGATCTCAACAATTCCAAATTGCAGTTCGTCGAAACAGGCAGCAGGTGCTTCAAGTATAGGCTATGCCAAATAATATGTACTTAGCTGTCAATAAATGAGAAGACATGTATATGGTTTAAATATATTTTATTAGAGAGAAAATTTACACATATAAATAATTTTGAACATAGTAAATCTTTAATATTTTGTTTTGATGAATAACTTGATAAATATCTCTCAAGTTTTATCACAAAATAGGAAACAACAATATACATACAATTAACTCTCATTGTGAATCATAATCTGTTTAAATTAATTACAATAAAAATAGATTACAGTACAAACTTTGCCATAATAAGCCAAAAAATGTAGCGTTATTATGTACTAATATTTTTTTTTTTTCCTGATGTTCCACGATGTTACATGTTTCACATCAATATCCATTTTCAATGTCAGGATTTATTTTCAGGACACTGATATTTGACATTGTAACTTCATTAAACAGAATGAAGATTATAATAATCTCTATTATTTACTTTGTATACAGATCAAGATGATTTTTAGGGAAACGGTTACCACAAAGAAATAAAATGTGAGTTAAATCCTATTTTTTTAAAATAAATAACGCCCGCTTTTTACAAATACGGCTAATCGGATGGATTATCTACAGGTTACCATCCTTTTCTAGCCGGGGGGGGGGGGACAAAGGACCCAATTGGGAAACGAACCCACGGCTATAGGTGTACCAAGTTAACTCACATAGCCAACCTGTGCCACCTTTTACATCTTAGTCCAAAGCAATTCAATAAAATATATTTCTAGAATGAGAATACACAATAGTTACAATATACTATAGTTTTGTTTTTCTATTCTTTAAATATAAGAAGCTAAAACAAAATTGATCTACTAGTTTCAATAAATTATTAGGTACTATTTGTGTTTAATGCTGACGCTTGTAGCTGGTTCATGAACTCTTAAGTCACAGATTTACGGAATTTTTTAGGAAAAAACGTCACACTGTCAAGCAGTGATGTCGGCCCCGCCTTATGCATGAGGCTAAGTAACAACAAAGGAATCAGGAAGAAATATTCAACACGAAGTGAGACTACCAATCAATCGAGTACCTTTAGAGCCCAACTCTTCAGTAGGCTGACTAATGACAGGCATTTGCGAGTATTTGTATGCATACTATAACCTTCATACACATCCACCCAATGATATTGGGTCAGGCATAGGAATTATCAAAGAAAGTAAAGCTAGGTCCTAATTTAATTATTCACCAACAATTGCTTAAATAATCCTATTTCTTTTTCTATTAATTTATAGAATTATTTTGACTAGAATTACGAATACTAAGAATGAATCTTATGCCGATTTATAAAAAATATTATTTTAGTATATTTAAAATATTATTCTATTGTATTTTATTTAAGTATATAACTAAAATGTAGCTCATGGATACACAAATTACTCAATGTAAAAATGAATATCTAAATTTAAGAATAATAAGAGCTATTACAGCGAATAGATAATTCCTCGTTTAGCTAATTTAAATTTTAATATTTTATTGTTTAACGCTCGACATCAAAGTGCGTTTGTACTTTTCGTTGAACGGTCGATATTTAGAGAAGTATATATTTGTCTATATCCTTAAATTACAAAGAATGCAAAACGCAGATGAAAGCTTTTGTGGTGCTCAATCAGAGATGTGACTAATTTAAAGCAACGTCTAAAATTATTACTGAAAATTAATACTTTAAAGTAGGAGGGTATGCATGGAGGCTAGAATCTCTGAACAAACACAGACAGAATCCACTCTGCAAGTATACCATCCGCTCATTCACTGGCTTCGTACAATAATAACTAATTTTTAATATAAATCTCATGTATATTTTTAACGACAAGGAAACCTTATATCCAATGAGCATATTGCTCATTTATAAATGATAGTCATATAATTGATAGTCAACCAATGGAGACATTATAAACGTCGGTAAAATTTTCAAAACTTTCGTCATATGTCCATCGGTCAC
The DNA here is from genome assembly GCA_019009955.1 of Riptortus pedestris. Lineage (NCBI taxonomy): Eukaryota > Metazoa > Arthropoda > Insecta > Hemiptera > Alydidae > Riptortus > Riptortus pedestris. The sequence goes on along the minus strand of CM032228.1, from coordinate 127,849,574 downwards.
CTATTATAAAAGCAAACATTCGAAATAGCTCCGTTTTGAGTCGGATCGAAAAATATTAAGTCCAATGTGACCTAACATTCTAGACTCGAGTGAGTAAAAGTTTCAACAATATAAAGCACAATCTAAAGAAAATATAGGCTTGAGTGTTTGAATGTCTTATTTGACTAGGAAAAAAAAGACAGAGTTTTCATTCCTTAGGATTAACAAACTATGTTCAAATTTATTTCTGGCTTTGATTAAGAGAAAAAAATGTTCCTATCTTCCATTAAAGCCTTTCGAATAATCAATTATTAGTGAATTTGTATATAAATGGATTTCACGAAAAATATCATGTTCATATCCGTTCTATAAACCAGACACTTCTTTCTTGATTTCACCACTTAAAGTTAACACGTGGTTATAAAATGTCATCTAAAACTCAACTCATATTGGTTTCTTATTTACAAGTGAAGGAGACTCTTAATTTTGTATTAATTTCAGTACATTTTTCAGACAGAAGACACTTGCGAATGTTTGCAGTTTTCATGAGGATGTCAAAAAAGGAAAAGGTTATAAAGGAATAATGTCTTCTTCAGAACTTATAACTAAACCAAAACCAAACAATTGTCGTAATTTAAAAACAATTTCAAAAAAATGCTTATCCATGATCAGTATTATTCATCTAACCTTTTTACTTTTGATGAACAAATCTCAACCGTAGTTTTGTTAGTTTCTATGTTGCGTGTTGCTATTGTTAACAGGCCATGAAGAATATATTTACAACCTCTTTATCGACTTCCACATAAAATATTAAACAATCATCGGAATATCTGCCTCCATATTAATAACAATAAACTTTTGTTTATAAAAACAATATTTCTTAAGTTACAAGAACGTATTCCATGATCCTCTATTTCTTGACAAATGTGAATTCATTTGTTGCCAGAATTCTTTAATCATATCTGATCCCTTTTCAGCTATCATAATGACAGGAGCATTAGTATTTCCACTGACAATCTTGGGCATGACGGAAGCATCAATCACCCTGAGTCCCCGCAAACCTTGAACTCTCAGCTGTGGATCTACTACAGCTTCCTTGTCCCATGCCGGGCCCATTTTGCATGTTCCTACCGGGTGATAAATAGTAACTGAATATTGACGGATCATGCACTCCCAATAGTAGTCAGTATTGAAAGGTATACCTCTACAGGCGGGGAATGGTTTCATATAAAGATGGCTTCCATATTTCTGGAAAGCCTTCGTCTTGCTCATGGCAAGTGCTATTTTCACTCCTTCGATTAATCGTTTCATGTCAATTGGCTCAAAAAAATAATTTGGATAGATCAAGGGGTGGTCTAATGGATTTTTACTGCGTAACTTTAAAAACCCTTTACTCTCAGGCCTAAGAAGAACTGGAATTGCTGACCAAACATCCTTGTTTGATATAGGTTCGAACACATCCTTGTAGAATTCTTCAGTAATTCCATGAGCTTTCCAAATCTGCGCTCCCCCATCTGAGTTAGTTGATCCAGAAACAAAATGAAACTCGATATCTGGGAAATCTTCAGATTTATTTGCGTACTTGGTATTTACAAAAGCAAGACCTTCCACTCCACCTAAAACAGTGAGAGGCCCATCGCCGAAAATCGCATACCTGACGACAGATGGCAGATTTTCATATCGATTCATAACAATAGAGACTTCCTGATTAACAAGAAATACCAAGCCACCCAGGCCTATATGGTCTTGTAGATTTCTTCCTACTCCTGGAGAATCATGTATAACTGGCACACCAACTTCAGCTAAATGGTGTCTTGGTCCTACACCTGACAACATTAACAGCTGAGGAGATCCTATAGAACCCCCGCTTAAGATTACTTCTTTTGTAGATCGGACCTGCAAATAGTGATTTAAAAATTAGTATTGCTTTTCTACATTCGAAAATCAGTAATACATCTTAAACTATACAAGACATATTGTTCAATGATTTCTCTACTCATTAATCAATGCCGGATTTAAACACATTCAAATGTAACCTAAGCACATTAAACTGTGCTAAGTCCCAACCACTGTCCACTGTAAAATAGAATCAAAGGTAAAAAATTATGTTCCGTATTCATAAGCAAACAAGGTTATCTTGTTTAGAGACTAGCACTTCTATATATGAACCCGTCGTAACTCTCTGAGCCAACCAAGGTAGAAGTTACTTGAATATGTAGAGCGAGCGTTTGGTTAAGTACATGCAATCATAGAAAAGACCAGAGGAAGACTCGAATATTACATGGTCAGTTGGGCTAGTTTGAGTTAGATTTTTTCTGTTACCAATACTAATGGAATTAGTTATTCCATACAATAACTTTCCGAGATGCAAAATAACAGTTGCTGGGCGGTAAAACCACTCACCAACATGAGTGAATATAGCCATGTTAATAATAACGCAAATAAAATGGTCTAATTCTAGGCGTGACTCATAAGTAAGGTTTTTTTTTCCCAACAATAATAACGTTTATGAACAGAAAAGAGTTACCTTGTGTAAGACGCCATCCTTTAAGAATTCTACTCCATAGGCTATTTTGCTCTTAGGGTCAATAAGAACTCTTGTTACCTGAAGCACAATCACATGTCAAAAAGATAGCAAACATAATGATAACATCTAGTGTCCAATAATAAAATGTTGCATATTATGGAAAAAACTAGTGTTAAACCTTAAAGGAGTTATAAATACTTATGCTTCAGAGAATTGGGAAACCCAAGCTCCTAAGTAGTCAAGATGTTAAATATTTCGGTTATTTAATTGAAGAAGTATGAACGATGTTTTCTTTGAGATAAAATAATAAAAAATAATTTATTAATTGCAAAAGCTTTCTAAAGCTGATTGATGAGCACAGGCTCTACTAAATTCACAAATATCTTTGACTTATGGTGTTATATATTATATGAAACCGAATTTTAACCCTTAAGGGTAATCAGCTATTGAGGCCGAACTCAATCAATCAAAAATGTCAATCATTTCCAAAAATGTCCATTGATCCTACCTAGGAAATAACGAAAATAACGTCCGTTCAAAATTGTATATATATATATACTGCTCAAAAATGAATAGGGATATTGGTTATTTTTTCTTATCCTATTAATTATATTAAATCGATCTTAATTAAATTTATTTTTATGGGGCGAAAAAAGACAATAATTTCTAATAAATATTAATGATATTTATAATAAAAAAAGAAAAAAATATGCTAGGCCCCATACATACCACAAAACAGCCAATATCCCTATTCATTTTTGAGCAGTTTATATATATATATATATATATATATATATATATATATTGTTGCGAAAAATTAATACGTGGAAGATTGCCTGAAGGAGAGGGAGACGTGCGTTGTAATAAAAACGTAACAATATATTTGCACATTTAGTGTTCTATTAATGTTGTTATATTTCAGCCTTCACTAAATCCCCACTTTCAGTCATCGTACGTTAAGAATAAGCTAATATAACATAAACTGTCTTATTTCAAACCGAAATACCAAATATTGTGTTCAACAAATACATTCTGATGACATTTTGTTCAAGGATAACTAAAATTAGAGTGATTGAGATTATTCTCATCTTATAAATTACAGTACTAGATATAATAAATTGTTTTCAATAAAATTAATATATTATATTCAAATATATTTCAGTATGTGTTTTTCTTTCGTATGAAGTATATTTCTATATATCTAATCAGCTCTGAGAGGTTGGCTGACCTGTTTATCTACAATTCAGACGCTTCCTGTTGTTATTAAAATGTAAATTGACTGAATCATTTCTCATTATCGTTTGTATTTATGTACTTAATATTCATGGTAGTGTTAAGTGTAACCAGTATGTAGATTTATCTATTGTAAAACTTCACGTGGAAAATCTGCTTAGTTTATACATCCCTGGCGTGACGGATTTTTATAACTCGCTTTAGACTGCATTTTTTTTCACATAAAGTAAATCCCACATTCATGGTGCACAGATTAAAATGCCTCAAGAATTGATCATATAATAGTAAAAGAAACTGTAACCTTGCCCGTGGAAAATCAGCTTAATTTTCAAGCGGTTGAAAATGACTGCAAGCACATAATCTTTTAATGACTTCCGGGCAATGTTTATACAGAGGAAAATTTAAATTAGCAACTAACACAATGTGTGTGTGCGTGCGCGTGTGTATGGGCACCATTTTCGTTATATCCTGATTAGGATCCATGGAAATTTAAAAAAACTTTTCGATAACCGCGTCAAGAGTACAACCTCAATCCGGTGAATCTGCATAAACATTAGTCATGTAAATCCATAGTTACACTGGTATGTGAATGTATTAATATATGCAATTAAATAATAACAGTTATACTTACTTGTGAATTTAGTGATATATGTAAATTCTTGCGAAGACGTGCAGGCCTCAAAAAGGCCTTGGCTGTACTGCATCTAGCTCCTCTTCTCAATGTTCCCTGTGCTATCATGAAACCTGTCTGTTTGTGCCCATTAGTATCTCTGTTTTCGTAGCCTAGCTCTTTGCCTGCCTAGAAAAAATACCAATACTTGAAATATCTTAAGGGCGAATTGACAGTAAATATATTAGTATTCCGAATGATAATGAGATTCCTGCGTTCAGGCAAGCCACACATGTTTGTGTGTTTTTAACGTGAATCAAAAATATTCTGATATTAATGTACTTTACCTGTTGAGCAACTGTCGAAAATAAACTCAACAAGATAAATGCATTGCATTTGTAATTTGCACTGTTATACGAGCTTTAAAATGTTTAAAGCATAATAAGAAGAGTGGCGACTTCAACGACCGCCTGAACAATAGGATTTTTTTTAGTGACGAACTCATTAATAAAATACTTAGTCCACCCTAGCTAGAAAAGGTAACCTGTAGATAACCTGTCCCAATTAGCCTCGTTGCAAAAAGAGGACCTTAATAAATAACAGCAATAAGAAGAGGTACAACCGACACATAAACAGACATAGACATTAACTTATTTTACAAAAATAATATATTACTCAAGAAAAGAAACAATATACAAGACTATGCTTCAAATTCCCAGCCGAAAGCATAAATATTTTGGGAATAACATATCAGTGTTGGGAGTGAAACTCTTAACACGCTACCTGAAATGTATTAAATCGAGAAAAATAAAAAAAAATTAAAAATCCACAAATTATTCAAATCCACAGTCTCAGGTTTGGCACTCGCAATTTAATTTCCAGAAGAATCAGTATTTTTAAAAACCATCGTCATCAAGAATAATCAAGCCTTGTGGAATTAATCATTCTTCACTCATTAGGCATAATTAACAATAATTTATTTTTTCTGTAATCGTTGAATAATGGTAACATTACTAAACTGAAATGAGTGAAGAAAGTGAAACATTTTGCAATAGAGTGAAGAAAGTAATCACTTTCTTCACAAGTGAAGAAAGTGAATTGCCTTCTTAATTAGTAATAAGTATAAATTAAAAAATAATTTGAAGTTGGAAATTAAATGCTTTTAAATGTTTCTGAACATTGTAAGAATTTATTTTAACAAAATAAATTGAAATGTAAATGAATTATTGGTGGAAATAATCAATATATTTTAAAATTTAAATATAATAATGATTACCTTCCTTGTTTATAACCTGTACTTGTTTATAACCACTACTTCACAATCATCACTAGTTGTTTTATAACTATGCTTATAACGTTTCACAACCATGCTTATAACCTACCAACAACATACCATAATCTTCACAACATCCTAATTTTGTTCATATTCTGGTTAGATCTGATCATGTATTACACGATTACAGAAAAAATTTAATATTACACTCGTGACGAAAGTAGAATTTACAACTCTCGTGAAATTACCACACTCGCTTCGCTCTTGTGGGTAAACGTTTCACTCGAGTTGTAAAATGATCTACTTTCGTCACTTGTATAATAAATAACTATTCTTAAATGATTTATTAATTCATTTTATTTTTTTTAATTTATAAATTATACCTTATGTACTCCTATTTTATAATGTATTTGGAAATTAACTTACTTAATTAATGTGTTAACAGACTTTTTTTCAATTTCTCCTTTATATTTTTTTTTCTTTTTTAAAATGTAATGATTGAAAGATTGATTGGAAGTTGTGGCCTTCAGCAATCCACCATCGGTGAACAGCCACATTTTCTTGTTTAATAAAGTGATTTTTACCTAGTAGAACATTAGAAAAGTTTAGTAGGAATAACAATCGAAAATGCAGAGAGAAGTATGCCATGCCAGTGTGTAAATCATGTCATCAAAAATAAACGAAATCCAACATCGGCAAAAGACTTAAATTCGTCGCCAGAAAATAGCTGCTTTTAGGATTTCCAGTTTGGTCCAAGTTGTTGCTACGCGACTTTAAACAAAGCTATGAAACTAGATGGAACTGTCCTTGTTACCTATTAAAAAAATGCTTTAACGAGGCAAACAAAGTGTTAGCTTCTCGTCGTCGACAACTTTATAAGTCAAACTCTTAAGTTGGAACGAAGTAAAGTAGATTTACATAGAAATGTTGAAAGCTATAGAGCCATCATTCAAAAATGGATGAAGATAAATTCGTACAAGAACGTGTAAAATGTATTTCAAATTTAAAAAACAAAAAAAAAGGTTTTAGAAAGTAATTAAACAAATTAGAAGACAAGAGGTGAACCTGAAAATGAAGAGCGGTTCCAAGAACGCGAAAATCGTGAAAACAACCTGAAGTAGTTTATATTTAATATAAGAGGGTCCTCCACACAAATGCATGGGATATGATTCTGCAAATCGACAGTTCTAGCAGCAGAAGCTACGCTCCCACGGGACCAGACACTACCTCAGCAGTTTACCAGTCAACTAGTATAAATACCTGACCCTTTCCTTCCCATTCCTCATTATTGTATCTGCCGTCTCCATGTTAGTCTGATTATTGATTCTGTAATTATTTCTGGTTCATACCAATAAAGTTTTTTTTGAAGTAAGTAAGTGCGAAGTATTTAATTGGCGACCGGACTTAGGGACCCGCACTGTTGATAAGTAGAAGCTACAAGCCCAGCTATTGAAGACTGACGACGCTTCGAAACGATGATTCCAGAGCGGACTTCACAACAGGTGTATTTTTATACACATTGCGGATCACCACCCTTCTATACTTCGCCAGTTGCTGCTTCAAGAGGACTTGAGGTACTGAGCCAGACACTTTGATCATAATTTTAAGAACATATATATACTTATAATTTTCCTTAATTTTTTTTAAACTATATTTTTCCTAATAATTAAAATTCAAAACATATTTTTTTATATTTACATATAGATATTGACTTAATATTGCTATTTCTATTCTTCATATAATTTTTTTATACTCTATCTTCGTTTATAGTCCTATATTATACTTATATTTTTGTCATTCTATTTCATCTTATTATCAAATTTATATGCCACTACAAGACAGACTTCTTAAACACAGAGACATTTCAGTCCAAGAACTTTCAGACGCTTTAAACGACATCCAAGACACACGAAGCGCAATGACTTCGACTTACGCCATAACAAAGGACGACTACGACCACATCCCCACCTATGATGGTAACCCGGAAGATTCAATTTACTTTTCAAAAGCTGTCCTAGACGTTTATGAAACCACCTGTGACGACACAAACACCTTATCAGAACACAATCATTCCAGATTATTGACAAAAATAAAATCTAAATTAACGGGCAATGCTAGACATTGTTTACTGACCAATGATTTTAATCTATCCCAGACCTCATCAACTATTTAAAAAGAAGTTTTAAAGATTCACGAACAATAGAACAGCTATCCACTAAGCTCTTTAATACAAGACCCTACTATAAAGAACACCCTCTTCATTTTATCGACAGAATCGCTATTATCAGAGCACTAATATTCTCCAGAGTAAAACTTGAAACAGACTTTAATGCCACAGACTACATAAAATACAAAGACATGGAGATTAACCACTATATCACGACAAAATTCCACCCAGACATTTTCGACTTCCTGAAACACATATCATTAACATCACTAGACGATATCAGAAACGCATTACAAAAAGAAGCACCACACATAGTGGACAGACTCTATAACCCTCGTTCCAGAACGGACCACAACCATAGCAAGCCCTTACGGTACCAACAAAAACGGGACGATTATCATCTACCTCGACAATCTCCAAGGTACTATGAACCGCCACAACGACAAAACGAGCCCTACTATCACGAACGAAAATACGATACACCACCTACTAATATCGACACACGCCATACGTATGAATGGAAACCACCCCATTGGGACAGACAAAGACCACCACAAATGCAAACTGCTCAATCTCCACTTATGCCCACCAAGACTGGGACAGACATCGACAAGAACAATTTTTTTAACAGACCGCAATCCCCACCAAGGCGCGAATCAGAATACAGTATCTATGCGAACCGTACACTCGAACGCCCAACAACTCCACCACATTTCCGAAGAGGGCAGAATAGCACGACTTGAAACAAGAATGGACTCTTTACTAGAAAAATTTGAACATTTTTTAGTCAAAGACAGGCCAGAACCAGCCCCGAATATTTAGTGAACTTTACTCAATCACTACCACACTTTACAGACAAACAAAACAAGACGGCTTATCGACACCGGCTCGGCGAAAAATTATATAACTCCCTGTTCCGTACCCGACGGAAGTAAAATAACTTCGGAAGATAATAATAATAAAGATGAATGTAATAATATTAATATTAAAGATAAAAGTATTATTGAAAATAAAAATAAAAGTATTATTAAACAAAAAATTAGTATTAGTAAAGAATATATTGATTATTTGAAAAATAATAAAATGTTTGATATTGAAACGAATATAATTAATAAAGCTATTAAAGAATATAATAGTAATAATAATAATAATAAAAAGAAAATAAGAATAAATGAAGGATTAATAAATAATAATAATGCTAATAATAATAATGATAACTCAAGTGATTCAAATAATAATGATAATAATGAATCAAATGATAATAATAGTAGTATAAGTTCTACTAACAGTAATAATAATAATAATAGAGTAAGCTCAAAGAGTATCAAGCAAAATATGAATTTATTGGAAATTGAAAATATTCTCAAAGATAAAAGTATAAAAAAAAAAAAATTAAAGCCGATTTAGAACATAAAAACACGGAAACAGACACGGCAAATGTAATGAACACACTCTTTAAGAAGAAAGAATGGACCACAGACCACTGACTTACATACTGTAGAGATGAAACTGACCTTGCCACCGTCCATTCACAGGAATCCTCTAACTAACAGGTGTGGATAGTAGAAGAAGATAGACCTGTTAACGATGAGAAATATCAAATCTTTATACAAAGAGGACGTGATCCAACACACACTCTTAGGAATAAATTTCGATACATTATTGAAACAATGTACCCATTGCAATCTGATCTAAATAAAAAATTACTAGAAATACTGAAACCTAACACAACATACGGTATTTACTGTGAACCGACCGTCGAGACGGTACGAACAGAATATGAAAGCATTTTCCAAGAAATTTCTAATATTATAGAGACCTCATTCCCCACTGTAAAACTAAAAAGATATATAAAGAAATGTTCTGACATCAAGAATCTGGATGAACAACGTGAACTAATTGATTCATATCACTTGGGCAAAACTTATCACAGAGGTGAACTCGAAACATACATCAAACGCAAGAGGCATTACTACTTCCCTAAGATGAAAGACCTAATTATGGACTACGTAAACAACTACGATACTTGTAGACGGACAAAGTACGACAGAAAGCCCATCAAAACTAAATATTGTGTAACACCTTCACCCGACAGACCATTTGAAGAACTCATGATGGATACATTACATTACGAACAAAAATACATAATAACCCTTGTTGACACATTTTCGAAAAGACTTTTTGCCAGACTCACTTCCACATTTTACGCAACTAACGTACTTCAAGTACTAACAGACCATCTATCCAACAAAAACTTAAATTGACACCGAATGAAATCACATTCGGGCCCCATCACTGTACTCCCGCTTCCACCGACTCTAAGATAAAAGAACGATTAGTCGAACAGTACCACGACAGACTTAAACTTGTACAATCCATTATTAAAGAAACTATAGACAAGGAAAAACTTGAACGGACCAACAAATTGAACAAAAATAGAGAAGACCCCGAAATACCAGAAAAAACATATGCAAAGATTAGGACTAGGTTAAAATCCGAAAACCCTTACAAACCTGTTGTTAAACTCAAGGATAAAAACAAAGAAATTAAATTACATAAAGACAATCTGCAACGGCTCAGGAAAGTTTATAAAGGAAGGAAAACAAAGGTTGTGAACGAAGACATTCCTTCTGTTGTAGATGAGAACACAAACATGGATCATGACCCTAGTGCTCCTCAAGACGATGACTCAGACGGTACAGTATCAAGTGACTGACATCTCCAAGACGCCAGGTATACTCCCGATTAAACTACCAGACTCATTCTCCATTGATAAATACCATACAATCACACACTTTGTTAATTATACTAACCTATATACTGAATTAATTGACACCGAAAAAGTTTTACCTAAATTTAAAGACATACGAGGTCACTAATCGTTTACTGCAATTTACTAAAAATAAATTGAGAACAATTTTTAATATAAATTCTTCATCAAGAAGGAGACGTGGTATTATTAACGGATTAGGATCAGCCATTCAATGGCTCACAGGAAACATGGATGCACAGGACAAAGAGTACTATGACCAAACAATTACTGAACTCCAGAAAAACTCGTATCACATAGAACATAATATAGAACGTCAGAGTAAATACAACAAAAACATCATCAATACTTTAAAACACGATATAGACGCGTTAAACAGAAACAACAACAGGTTTCAAAAGTTGATAAATTCCCTTGACAACGATGAACGACATATACACTTGACTGAACTCTACACAATTCTCAACTATGTATATATCAGAATAAATGAATAAGAAATGTGTAAACAAGGGATTTCTCACTCTTCACTCATAGGCCAACTCGACATGAAGACACTATTCAAAATCACCTTGTTATCCACAAACACAGAAATTTTATGGCTGACGAGCACATTAAATTGTGCCACACATGAAGGACTAATATACTTCTTCATATCACTACCCTTACTGAACCACACATACACATTATTTTACTTACTGAAGACACCAGTCATCCATGATGATCAAATAATATCTACGATAGCACGTTATACACAGGTACTCCAAAACACAACACATACACTAGTGGGAAATTGTACATTTATATTATCTAATTATTATTGTAGAAACATTAGAGCTGTAGATGATATTTGTATTAAAAATTTATTTTTAGGCAATTCGAATGGTTGTGTTACTACTTCCATTCATTCATATTCATTTCTTAAATATATAGATAGTATAGATTTATACCTTAGTTTTAAGACTATTATTATTCATATATCCGATGTATCCTACCCTGTATTCCTCCCTAGTTCCGCCCTAATTAAGCTTAATCATAATGAGTCAATTTTAGAATGCCCTAAAACTAATATTGTAACCATTGACTCCCATATATTAAATTTTGAACACAATCCAGAAGATATTCACAATTATAATCTCACATTTGAACATCTAAATTCACCTAGTATAGATAATTTTCCATTAGAGCCTCTAGAATTTCTAAGTTTTGATTATTCTCACATAATTATGTATTTTCTAATAATCTACTTGTTAATATTTCATGTGATTGTAGTTTATAAATATTATTGTACATCAAAGTGTCTGGAACCTTCACCTTCTCAACAGCCAAAAGAACCTCTTGGCGAAGTCATATCCCTACAAGAAGTGCCATCAAATCTGCCACACAGGCGTTTTCATCCTTGGAAATTTCCATCCTAAAATTTTCAGAGGACTTAGAATCCTAAGCATGGGGGAGTTATAGCAGCAGAAGCTACGCTCCCACGGGACCAGACACTACCTCAGCAGTTTACCAGTCAACTAGTATAAATACCTGACCCTTTCCTTCCCATTTCTCATTATTGTATCTGCCGTCTCCATGTTAGTCTGATTATTGATTCTGTAATTATTTCTGGTTCATACCAATAGCTTTTTTGAACTAAGTAAGTGCGAAGTATTTAATTGACGGTACCGAAATATGCCCCCAACCAAAAATTAAATAAAGTAGTGGATTCAATATGGTGGAATTTACATTCAGAAAAAATATTTCCTTAGGGGGTCACTCACTTTGGGAATGTTTTCAGTAAAAAGAAAATGTTTTACATGACTAACCCACACATTCCTTTAATACTTCAAAATTTAGCATATACTCTAACATTTTATAAAAGATACATTTCAAAATTAATATAGCTTTTAAAATAAATACGTTTTAACTAGAGCTTATGTGCCTGTATTTTTATGGCTGCGGTGCGGGTGTGCCTGTATTTGTGTGTGTTACGTCTATTTTATGTGTATGTGTATAAAGTTTTAGGGATTTTACCTAATATAACGTAATTTTCTTTATTTAGGTTCATATTTATTTTTAATTGCTCGTTTAATAGAGTGTTTTTTTTGCAGTTTTATTTATATAATTGTTTCATTATTTATTTTTTTTAATTATCTTTATATTTTATAAGATATTTCTTGTGTTGTCAGTTAATCTTCCTTGTGATTTTTTTTAGCAAGCTTAGTTTTTCTGTTTATGCGAAAGTTCCAAAATAAAATAATATTTTACATAATATAATACAATTTTCTAAGTCATTAATGAAAAAAAGGCACATCCTTGTCAATGTTTGCAGATTTTTCATAAATAATAAATTCAATAAAAACACTGACCTGTACGAAAGCAGAGGCAAGCGGTGTCTTCCAAGGAGCCTCCTGTATTGTAAGGTAGCCTCCTGTAGAATGAAACTGAGACCTTGCTAGATACGGATTGCGGTTGTCTTCGCTCTTCTTGAAATAGTACAAGACTTCCTTTGAACCCCATCCGACATTGCCTAAAGCTTCCCAGTCGTCATAGTCCTTATGGTTGCCTCGCACATAAAGCATGTAGTTTAGTACGCTGGACCCTCCAATCACCTTCCCCCTTGGCCAGTTGCAACGCTTGTTGTTCATTCCTTGAACAACAACAACAACAGATACATTGTTGGCGGATCAAAATGTCAGAAATAAATGTTAAAGTTTATGACTTTTTCATAATACTTCAAATATGAAGCCTTTTTGGGAGTTCCCTTATGGTAAATCAGCCGTGATAAAATTTTCCATGACGCAATTATGGAAACGTTCTTTAGATGCCCCCCAGCTTATGACGAAAATGAGGCCTACATAACACAATGAGACATACCTACATCAATTTAGCTCCATAACATGATAGTTTAGCAACTAGCAAATGTCCTATAAATAAACACGCCTTGCTTTTTAAACAATGTACTGACAATGAATATTTATAATGTTCAATTACCTTATGTAGTAACTACATAATTGTTACGACAGAAAGGTTTGTTATTTATTATATATTTTTATTTAATTAGAATAAAGAATAAAACTTTATTTTGGTCTTGTTTTTGTTACTTGTTATATGTAAGGCCAAGACTAACAGAGTAAAATGACACCTCTCTCACCTTCCTATCTCAATTAAAACAGCTTCTAGAGCTATTCCAAAAAAGCATGCCCATCGTTTTGGGCGTGTTTTTTTCAAAACTTAAAAAGCCGTTTGAGATAAATAATTAAAATTTGTTGTTTTTCTTATTCTCAGTACCTACTACCAGGATACAAAATTTTAGGAATTTCGAAAGTGGTCAGGTAAAATTGTAATTCAATGTTTGTTGAACTGGGATGGAATGAAGCCCCCCCCCCATACGCAGCCTTGAGAACCCAAGTTTTTAAATATGAATGATGTCAAATATTTTATCAAAATTTTTCCTACTACTTCTACTGTAAACCAATCATTTTGACAGGGGCCTTCGTTTGTTTGACCCCATGACCGATAATATCTTCGTCAATATTCGACTGAAGTCATTCCAATCTTCACGCGTAAAACAGTAATTTTAAATTAATTTAATGAGAATTTAGGAATTATGAGCGCTTACGTTATGCAATCCAACTCGTCTATTAGTCAATTGTTACTTCACGGATATAACAAATGAATAGATGAACAGGAACTGTGCCTGTTGCAGGACATTTGTGTTATGTGATGGATATGACGTTGTGATGTCTTGGTACGGTTAATATAACCTTTATATTTCCACAAGAAACCATATACGTTGAAATTCGTCAATGACGAGTAACAAAAATATTTCTTAATAAAATGAATGAATTTATGAGACGGTAAACGAAAAAAGTAATTTTATAACAGGATTAAATATAAACAAGGAAATAAAATAGAATTTTTACCCAAACAGGCAGTTCCTTGTGGCTCTGTTTTATACTGCCAATCCAATTTGCTTAGTTGCAGAAATGCTGCAAGAAGCGGCACGTCAGATATTTCCGTTTCATCTCCTCCTGCTTCCAACAGAAGAATATTCCATGCCTCGACTTCTGAGAGCCTGTTTGCTATAACTGCTCCTGTTAAAAGGGAAATTCAGCATTATATTTTAATTCTCTTTTTTTTAAACCAAAATAAACTGTGAAATATTATAAATCCCATTTCACAGGTCGCAAAGTTTTGCTCTTGTACTCGTGAAGAGGAGGGGGATAGCCCCCCCCCCCTGCCTCCTTTGCAGCAGATTGCGTTGTTACAATATCCGTGCATTTAAGTAGGTCTCTAAATATCTAAATATATATTTTTATAAAATTTGAATGTTCTGGTAAATGAAGGAGTTGTTTACTAGTGATATGCCTTCAAAACAGTATCAATAAAGTTTTCGCCCACATGAAGTGTTCAACAATGAAGAATTTTTGACTTTTTGGGAGGGTAAATATGAAACTTCCTTTGATTTAGCCTATCTACGAATGATGGTATGAAGCTAAAAACTACAGTAATTGGATACGTTCTCACCAATGACAGCCTGAATCAACATAACAAGTCTCTAAACTCATCGTTGGAAACCATCTCACAATCTATTTATACATAAATTAGGTCACTGATAACAATCAGTGACTTAATAGAAATACCATAACAGCCTAATGTATAAATGTAGTGTTCCTTTGTTTATGTTTATATACTTATTTTCTATACAACTGGTTTTTCAATAAGAACATTCGAGCTTTCACTACTGTAGAGACTTCAGTGCACCGCTTCAGGATTCTTTATCTTTCACTAATTGTACATAACAGATAGGCAGGCAGCTTTTGTATCAAACTCTGAAGTTTTCATACATTGTCTATGGAGTTATAATATTTCTTTTAATATATATGGTTTTGTATAGGTAAGTTCTAAAACTTTCATAGATTGATAATTTTCTCATAGAGGTATATGAAAGAAAAAGTTTTGGAATTCAAGAAATTGCCAGCTTCCGCAAAACTCTTGAATTCGGTGAGCTTGATCTGAATGATTATAAATGACTTTTGCCAATTTAATTTTTTAATATTTTTTTTTTAATTTCTCTTTCTGCACTTTCAGCGCCGTCCACTTGTTCCATGATGAATGACCATGCAACAATGATCATTGAAGTTGAGCCAACTCTTGGGTTGTGTTATAGAAAGCCAAATACTTCAATTGAGATAAACCAATTCTTTTGCTACGGCACACTATGCACAAGTAATGACATTTCGAATACAACCTAAAATACATTCACGTCAAATGACACATTTAGTATTAAGCCCTATTATAAGCAGTTGAATTAGAAATATTATGATTTATCAAAACTATATCGAATTAGTGTTTGCATAATGAGTTGTAATGATATTCTCAAGATCAAAAATGAAACTAATTAGCCCCCTTTTTTCCCTACCACTCATTACGCTATTTATACATTGCGAGCTATCTTTGAAGGCTTCAGTTTCCTTAGCAGTAACATATTTTTCGCAGCTACGGGTAAGATATGGTCAAGATATTTAATATTTAGACTTACTAACTAGGGTAATCCCATGGACGCGTTTTTGCATAGAGCTCATGCATTCTTGAAATGAAATTCATAATATTTCCTATTTGTATTATCCGTACAATAATAGAACCCAGCATCATAATGCAGTCCCTTGCCTATGATGTATAGCATCATGGTAACCCCTTAAGTATCTTGCCTACCGCCAGCCTATAACCAAGAGATTAAGGACTCTTTGGTGAAGAGTACGGTATAGACAGGTTACAGAAATTGCTACAAATTGTTGAGTCCCTGAAGAAAACAATTTACAGAAAATCCTCTTCATTATTTATTCTAGCTTTCATTAAGCCACCGTTTTTTAAAAGAACCTCTTTTTTCTGCTTCCTGATGATATACCATATCATTTCTTTGGTAGCCTGACAGATTTCATTCTCTCAAAATGTCCTGGCCATCTTCCAGAGTCATCCTCGTCTATATCAGCTCCCTAGGCATTTCAACTGTTTGCAATTCCTCCAAAAGCCTTAGCGTGTATAGACTGTTATATGCCTGCCAAATGTCGATGAAGTGATGACACGGATCAACATTATACCCATATGCTCTTGACTAAAAGAGAGGTGGTGTTTTGTAAGACATCCACACTAGCACTCTCTCAGTATCCCTTTGTCCCTCTCCTTTAATTCATTTGTTTCCACCAAAATGCCCATAGAAACGATCAAAAAACGTAAAATATTATAAAAGGTGTTATACTTAAGACTATATGGATGGCTGTGAAACATAGTGGTGTAAGTCTGTGTTTCTCTAAAAGAAAACACAAAGATTATAATAAAAGTTCTTGTTTAGTTTCAAAGGTAAATTTAATATAAATAAAATTAATTAAAACAAAATAAAAGGTAAATTTAGTATCTACACCATTAAAAAATGTCAATGAAGATACTCTCCATGGCCACTGATTTTTCTATAGGACCAATAGCAACCCCTTCATAATTTACAAGAAATCTCTTTTGACTTACAGCACTATGTCTCTCAGCTGTCCATATGACCCGGGACGGCGCCGGCCCTCCCCAAGGGCAGCAGTAAGGTCCCGCTGTGTAGCTCTTGGGTAGGGGAACCGTAGGAACAGTAGGTCCTTAGTCGGCTTTGCTGTTCCGGGCCGGGGATCACTCCGGCCTTAATGGGGTAAGTTCTAGCGGCATACTCAATGTGAACTACGGGCTGGGTGGAGTCCGGAGTGGAGGCTTGCCTTCACTGCCGGTCATAGACGTAGTGGTCAAAGCCCGAGGACATACAGGCCACGAAACTGGGCATGTGCTCTTCGTGTGGGAGCTGGTTAGTAGGAGACTGTCCCTTCCATAGGATCGCTAAACCATCGTAGCGAATCCTCAGTCACCAGAGAAGCGTTGGCTGGATTATGGCCTCACGGCTAGGTGCCTCCTACATTGCTGCCACACTTCGAATGGGTACACAATATCCATATGACCAATTAATATTTTATAAAAAAAAAAAAAATCTAATGTGGTCACCACACGACTTCTTTGTACTCCTATTGTAATAAACAAAATGCTTGGTTGCATAGCATTTACAATTATTTCATTTGAAAGTAATATCGGAAAATTTCATATTATATAATATTATTTATAGATATTTTGGCGAGCAAGAAAAAATGCCCAATAGAAGTTTTTTTTAAATTTCTAATACGTTCAGAGAACTTTGATTTTTTTTTCTCCCTCGTCTAACCCCCCCCCCCCCTTAAAGCGGTACACAAATAAATAACAAACTCGAATTTCTCGGGGAATTTTAGATCTACTGCAAATTTTATAGGACCTCTTACTTCAAACAATTCGAAATGAATTGCAACCGAACGTTTTGTTCATTTAATTTAATACAAGGAAGTCATGTGGCACCCACATCTAAAACAATTAAGGTATAAATTAAGGTGATTACCTGCAGATCCTCCACCTACTACTATAAAATCGTAGTACGGGAGGATATTGCTAGTGTCAAGGTCTACATCTGCTAGTTTTGCTTCTGGATCTAGCTCTTCATATTGGAAGTAGGCAATGGCAGCTGCGAGGAGAGGTGCGAACCATGCTACGTTTGAAGCTGCAGATACTGCACCTGCCAATGCATTGCTTGCCACACTACTCATAATTCCCAACACCTGTAATTCCACACTTTAATATAATGTATGAATACGGATACACGCACACTGTACTTTTGCCTGTAAAAAATGATTTTCTTCCTCAAAACTTCATGAATGAATTAAAACCATATCAACAATTTTTGGATTTGGTATATGTTTGTTTGCTTTTCACGCCTAAATGACAAACAAATTTTATGAAACTTGGTATTTGTATTCTTAGTGATGTTTTGGCGAAGGTTCACATAACAAAGATGTTTACTTTGATATTTAAAGTAACTTTTGTATATGTCTCATAATGCAATATGAACAATTAACACTAAAGCAGGACAATAATTTTATAGAGCAACAAACAACTAAAGTAATGTGAGTTAGCATCAACTCCTGCTTGATTATAAGTAGTATTAACATTTTTAGAGACGAACTGGAGTGGGGGTTGTTCATTAACTTCATTTGTGCATTGAAGAACAGTGGGGTTATAGGGAAGGTCAGAATTAAAAGTCGGGACAGTTCTTCTCCTATTCATTTTTTTTCAAACATGCATACTACAAAATTTATTTATTTTGTTATTTAAAGTAACTTTTTTTCTATATAATTTCGACAAATAACAATCTGTTGGCAATACAAGGCCATATATTTATTAGTTGATGCGAGAATTATACAGTTCACGATAATTAAATCAAATTGAAGGAACTTCATATTTATATTCCGTTATTTAAATCAGTATTTGATTTCGCTGCTAAAAGCAAATAACTCTGTTGCTCACATAAAACTCTAAGGCCCTCTTCCTCATGACGAAATTAAAGACATCATTTAATAGGTATCTTGCTGGGCACTTGCTCGTAACGAAATTTTCAAAGGGGCAATAAAAAATATATTAAAGCTGACTTGCACAAACATACAAATATAAAAGAAAGTATAGACAACTCAGCACTCACAAAATTTACCAATAATCATGCATTATAAATTACAAAATAGATAAACAAAGAATCTCATTTTTATGCAAATACAATGAAAATCCTTCAGGTGCTTATGCCAACAGCAACAATTATAAAACAAATAAGCAAAATAAAACTCCAAGTTTTAATATTTAAATATTTTATTATTTATATTTACAATACAACAGCAGAAATTAAAAAAAAAAAGAGAAATTCTAAAGCACTGATTATAAAAGACATAATGAAAATATATCCCTGTGTCATGCAAATATATATATAACTGTAACCTCTGTTTGTACATTGACCATTTCTGGAAATTTCACTACAATTTTACGTTTCACGTGGAACTGAACCAACAGTTTTAGCAGAGGTCGTACTCATCACGATATTTTTGAAACATTTCTTCAAATCTCCATCGATCCTACCCAGGAGATGACGAAAATACGGCCCGTTCAAAATTATGTATATATATATGTGTGTGTGTGTGTGTGTGTGTGCGCGCGCGCGCGCGCGCGTGTGTGTGTCTGTCTTTTCACGTTCTACCGGTCGAAATTTTCGTTTGATCGTTACCAAACTTGATAACTAATCGTTTTATGTAAAAAGAAAGATCAAGTTCGTTAATGGCTGAAATCCGACCAACGAGAGGGAGGGGGGAGGGGTGTAGAGGGGGAATTTTGAAAATTCGAAATATCTCTGTTACCATACGTCGGATCGAAAAACTGTGTAGATCCATTCTTATTAAAAATTGAATGTTCTATAAATGTTGTTATATACATGTTTTCTCTAAATTGAATATTAATCGAGCTATTTGGATTTTATTGTTTACTGTCTTCAGTTCTACTCAAGTCTTATTAAGAGTAAGCTGTTATATCATGAACCACTTACAAGGTTAAATACCAAATATTGTTCAATGAACTTTTACTCTGTGGAATATATGTAAATACATTCTGTTGCCCCTCCCCTTCTTTTGTTCTTGGATTACTAAAATTTGAGTGATTGAGATAAAAATTATTTGGATTCATTATAAATTACAGCACTAGCTAATATATATTAGCTATATGTGTGTGTGTGAATATATATATATATATATATATATATATATATATATATATATATATATATATATTAATATAAATATATTAAATATTTTTCAATAAACTTGATATGTTATATTCATTTTTGAGGCTGCATAGCTGGGAAGTATTTTCATTGAGAGGACTTCGGCTATCTGCTCCAGCGGTTGGAATGTTTCTTGGTTTGCAAATTTTCGATTGAAATGCGTCATCAACGTCAGACAATAAATTTTATTTGTTGATAAAATAATCAAATTTATTGCCTGACGAAGATGGACGAATTTCCATCGAAAATTTGCTAACCAACAAACATTCCAACCGCTGGAGGAGATAGCCGAAATCCTCTCAATGTTATATCCAGTTATATTTTATTAATTGTTTTTATTACCGGACTAGAATATTTCTACCTATCTATTCATCTCTGCGAGGTTGGTTATTTACAATTCAGACGCGCTACGTTGTAGAGGTTATAACCTTGTAATGGACTGAAAGATTTCTCATACCGCTTTTATTTAATCAATTAATATTTATGATAGTGTTAAGTATTACTAGTATGTAGATTGATCTACTGTAAAAGTTCACGTGGGAAATCGACTAAGTTTACGGCGCCACAGCGTGATGAACCTTTTGGTTTGGGTTTCCGTTTGTTTGTTAGCGATTCACACCTAAACGGAACAGAATTAGATGAAACTTTGCATTAGTATTACCAGTAACCCATCTTAGACATCAGGCTATATTAATATACTTAAAGACTAATAGGAGTGGAGATTGTTGGGGAGGGCGGAGATCGAAACTCGAGGTATTTCGTTTCCTATTGGTTTTTCGGTAAATGTATACATTACAAGCGTTGTTTATTTTGTTACCTCCTGTTGTTAACGGGTTAAATGTTGAATGATATCTAAATATTGGATTAATTTATGCACTAAGTAATCCCATCATTTTAATCTTATAACTCATAGGTATTCCCTGAGCCACTTGTTATACCCAAGAAGAGTAAAGTGATTATTATTATTATTATTATTTATTAACGTCCACTTTTTGCAACTTAGGCTAATCGGGACGGGTTATCTACAGGTTACCACCCTTTTCTAGCCAGGGTGGGATTTTAGGACGTTATTTAATGAATTTCGTCACTAAATAATTTCCTTTGCCCAGGCAAGAATCGAACTCGCCACTCTAGGTTTACCATGTGAGATAAAGGTTAACGCTTTAACTCGCATGGCTAACCTGAGCCCCTGAGTAAAGTGATGATTGAAGAAATATTATCGAACTTATGTTATGAATTCTTGTAGTCCATCAATGACGTTAAAATGGTTTTCCGTTCTTATATCAAGATTGGATTAACAGAAGCACTAAAGAATCCTTTTATTTCTATAACATTACGAAAGATGGTCTTCCTCTATAGTCATGATACAGTTTTACATGTGACGCATGAAATGTCAATTGGAAGAGTATGTGGGGAATTTAAGCCAGATCACGAAATATAAAGATGATTGAGTCACTTTTGTGTTCATAGAAAAAATAGATAAAAGCCCAAGATTACAAAAATATAAGATAAATGACCAATTAAATATAATCCAGACTTAATTTTCAATTTGACGTATAATAATCTAGATATCTCCTAATCCTCCCTCTAACCCCCACTGGTCTGTCTTCAGCCATAAACGAACTTGATCTTTATTTTTACATAAAACGCTTATATATGGAAGTTGGTAACTATCAAACCGAAATTTCGCCCACTAGAGCGGTAACAGCCAAATAGATATACATCATTTTGAATGGACCTCATTTTCGTCACCTATTAGGTAGGATTGATGATTATTGTCGAATATTATGTCCAACCTCAATATCTGATTTCCCTTAAGGGAAATCTGCTAAAACAAACAATATGATGTTAATAAGAAAACAGAGATAAGAAATTTACACGGAATATTTATCAAATATTTAAAAAATAGCAAATCGATAAGATATAGATGTAGCTAAGCTTCTTCTGGCATTGATTTTTCAAAACTTGAAATTTTGTAGGTAATTTTCACACTGCACGTCATTTTAATGTATCGATATTATCAGCTGAGTGGTGCGGTACATCTGCATTATTGTTAGTCACGACGTGTTTTTCTTCTATTTTAGCAGACTTCCCTTAAGGGAAATCAGCTATTGAGGTTGTACTCACGACGCGATTTTCGAAATGTTTCTTCAAATGTCCATCGATCCTACCCAGGAGATGACGAAAATGAGGTCCGTTCAAAACTGTATATATATATATTTGTCTGTTACCACTCTAGCGGTCGCAATTTTCGTTTAATCGTTACGAAACTCGATATTTAACCGTTTTATGTAAAAAGACAGATCAAGTTCGTTAATGGCTGAAATCGGTCCAGGGGGAGGGGGGGGTTTAGAGGGGAGGATTTTCGAAAATTCGAAATATCTCCGTTACCATAGGTCGGATCGAAAAAGTGTATAGAATCATTCTTATTGCAAATAAAATCTACTATAAATATTGTCATATACGTTTATTCAATATCTTGAACATTAACCGAGATATTTGCATTTTTTGTTTTCAGCCATCAGCAAACCGGCACTTCTACTCATGTTACGTAAACAATACTCTGCTACATAATAAATTACATTATTCGAAGTTTAAATACCAAAAATTGTATTGAAGAGACCTTTATTATACAAGAAAATGTTCTGGTGATCCCCCCCCCCCGTCTTAAGGTTTTGGACTACTAAAATTTGATTGATTGAGATAAAAATTATTCTGACTCATAATAAGGTCTCTAGTACAGTACTAGATACAGTAAATAGTTCTCAATAAAATTAATATGTTATATTCTGATATATTTCAGTAATTGTTTTTCTTTCCGGTGTGAGGCGTGCAGACCCGTTTGTTACTTTTCTAACCTAACGCTCCCTGTCGGCAGTTTATTGAAATTGGATGAAACATTTCTTATTTCCGTTTGTATTTATTCATGGTGGTGTTGTGTTACCAGTATGTATATTTATCTATTACTAAACTTCACGTGGGAAATCTGCTTAGTTTACGCAGCCCCTGCGTGACGGACTTTTTTTTTGTGGTTGAGTACATTTCGAAGATGTTGGTTTGCGTATAGTGACTATATAAGACTACTCAAACCACACTTGATTTCAAACATTTTTTATTATAGTATAATACTTTTTATTATACGTCTCACGAAGTTTCTTTTTCCTTTTTTTTCTTTTTTTTTTAATTTTACAATTTATACTAATTTATTTTTAAAATAGGCCAAATGATTAATTATATGCAAAAATTTTAAAGAAGTTTAAATCTAATACCCTTATTATACCTATAAGTATTCTAAGTATATTTACAAAACTATTAAAATAATTGCCAAAAAATAAATCATTACCAACAAAATAAAATAAAATACCATATTTAAAATTTTTAATATTTATGTGCTAACCTAGAACATGGTTGAACAGATGATACAACAAATAACAATCACCAGCAAAAACGCTATGGTTCACTTCTCACTTGGGCTGAAGAAAGCAAAAAAAACTACTAACGAATTGCACTGTAAGGAAGCTGATAGTATACAGAGGGCTGGTGGAAAATTTGATGGCAATAGCTAGGGGATAAGGGCGAGGAGAGCTGGTAGAAGCTGAGAGATGACGCGCCTAGCGAGTCATGAGCCTGGGCGGGAAGGGACCCATGACCATCAGACTGAACGTGTTACTGCTTCAATAGTTTCCCGGCCGAAGCAAATTCAGTACACTTAAATCCAAAAACAAACAGCCATAAATTATGATGCAGGTAAACAAAATAAATCTCCAAGTTTTTAAATACCCTTAAAAATCTAAAATTACAACAAAATTAATTAGAAAACAGAGAAACAAAATAAGACTCCAAGTCATACAAAATATATAATAGCTTAATGACCGCTCCTCTATGTTTCTCCCATCCTAACACCCTCTACCTACCTTTGTTACCTCATTTCAATAAAAGTCCGTCACGCAGGGGCTGCGTAAACTAAGCAGATTTCCCTCGTGAAGTTTAGTAATAGATAAATATACATACTGCTAACACAACACCGTGAATAAATACAAACGGAAATAAGAAATGTTTCATCCAATTTCAATAGCCTGCCGACAGGAAGCGTTAGGTTAGAAATGTAAACAAACGGGTCCCGCCTTACACTGGAAAGAAAAACAATTACTGAAATATATCAGAATATAACACATTAATTTTATTGAGAACTATTTGCTATATCTAGTACAGTAATTAATAATGAGTCAGAATAATTGTTATCTCAATCAATAAAATTTTAGTAGTCCAAAACTTTAAGATGGGGGGGGGGAGTCACCAGTGCATATTTGCATGTATCTCGTATAATAAAGGTCTCTTGAATACAATTTTTGGTATTTAAACTTCCAATAATGTGATTTATTATGTATCAGAGTATTGTTTACGTAACATGTGTAGAAGTGGCGGTTTGGTGAAAACTGAAAAATGCAAATATCTCGGTTAATATTCAAGATAGAGAATAAATGTATATAATAATATTTATAGTAAATTTAATTTATAATAAGATTGATTCTGTATAATTTTTCGATCCGACGTATAGTAACGGAGATATTTCGAATTTTCGAAAATCCTCCACTCTAAACCCCCCCTCCCACTGGTCCGATTTCAGCCGTTAACGAACTTGATCTTTCTTTTTACATAAAACGCTTAAATATGAAGTTTGGTAAGGATTAAACAAAAATTGCGACCGCTAGAGCGGTAACAGACAAATATATAGATAGATAGATATCTATATATATATATATATATATATATATATATATATATATATATATATATATATATAGATAGATAGATATATATATATACAGTTTTGAACGGACCTCATTTTCGTCATCTACTAGGTAGGATCGATGGACATTTGAAGAAAAATGTCGAAAATTCCGTCATGAGTACAACCTCAATAGCTGATTTCCCTCAAGGGAAATCTGCTAAAAATAGAGGTTAATGGGCCTCATATTGTAATATGAGATGAAGAGGGCTAGATTGTAATCTGTCTCGGACTCCTGCAAGCGTTTCGGCGGCCCAGCTCTTATCCTCATGAATTATTTGTATAAATATTGTCAACAAAAAAAAATTTAAAAAAATAAAATCTTACCATATTTCTGAAGCGATGTACCGCTACCGAAGCAAGCAATAATACTAAAGCTCTATCCATCCTTTTTCCACAAATCATTCACACCCTAGGCACGAGCAACTTTCACGTCTGTCAACAGTCACTAACGAAAGTGAACTGCTCATTTTGTCCGTAAAGAATTATTCATGAACCTTTGCCATTTATAATAATGTTCAATTGATGGATGTAGTAATCTAAATTTTCTGAGTGTATTAATGATACATTAAAATGAGACCAAATTAGTATTTACGATTATAATGTTATTTATTAATGTCATCATTGCGCCACTACGGCCAATTGGAGTGGGTTATCTACAGGTTCCCACCCTTTTCTTGATGGAAATAAGGATTTTATTTAATGGGTTCGTCATTTTATTTATAATCACACAAACACGCGCGCACGCGCGCGCACACACAACACACACGCACGCACGCGGGCACACACACAACACGCACGCGCGCACGCACACACACAAACACGCGCCACTCATATACACAAACACACACACATATTATATATATATATATATATATATATATATATATATATATATATCATCTGGAAGTTACATTATTCAGCATATCAATGGTTCGTCCCAATAAGCAGTCATCTTAAAGCAAAAGGAAAAGAGGCCGTTGGCAAAAACAAAAGTCCGTCACGCAGGGGCCGCATTTTAAGCATATTTCCCACGTGCGCCAGGTATTTGCAATTATCTTAAAAAGTAAAAGTTCAATGAGAAAAATATTTAGTATTTAAGCTTCAAATAAAGTGCTTCATGGTGTAAAAGTTTACTGTTAATATGGCTTGAATAGGAGTGAGGGTTCACTGAAGACCGAAAACTAGAAAATACAAATAACTCGGTTAATGATCAAGATAGTGAAAAAAAGAATATAGCAACATTTATAGGATATTTAATTTTCAAGAAGACTTGTGATAAACAATTTTTCGATCCAATGTATAATAAATGAGATATTTCGAATTTTCTAAATTTCACCCTCTAAACCTCCCTTCCCATGGTCCGATTTCATCCGTTAACGAACTTGAACTTGACTTAAATCATTTAAATATCCACTGAGCACTTCAAATCATCCCAGTAGTAAAATCTCTGAATATTAAAGTAATCTTAATCATCAGCAAAAGCTAAAAGCTTAAATAGATCACTATGATGTAAAAGTAATAGTTGAGAGCAGACAGAGTTTCATAGAGGAAGTATCCCTAAGCCCCCCTAGGCTCAGTTTAGCCAATCTACCACTCATTTAAGGTCTCAATTCTGGTAGATTAAATTAAGTTAACAAATCAGATTAAATTATCTTCACAATACTAAAAGTTTTTATTCAAATAATTTTCATGTTTTAATTAAATTACTTATTAAATGTATTTAAGAGAAAACTAACATTTCTCATTAATTAATGTTTGCATTGATCAGTAATTGAGTTTACTCTTGGTGCAAACTCTTACTGGTGTTAAAAAAGTAGCATAGATTTGAATTGTGAAGGGCAAAATATTAACGTAGATTTGAATTAATTTGTCCAGGTGAGGTACCAAGTAGTTCATATATTGGAAATAATTGTATAGTATATCAATATTTCTACGCAAATTACTTACTTCATACATTGTTATACGAAAAAATGTATAGAACAAAAGTTACTCTAAATAACAAAATAAACAGCCACTCCTGTTCGTCTCAGAGAATATTAGTATAGTATAAGTTGGTAAATAGTAATTATGCGAATATAGTTTCATAAAATTCGGATAAGCCGTTTATGCATGAAAACGTAACAAACCAACAGACACCAAAGCCACAAATTGCAGATATCGTGCCTATGGCATGTAAAATGAAAAAGTATCATGGAATTTCGAGCGCAAAATCCATGTACAGACAGGCATTACAATATATATATATATATATAATTTTGAACCGACTTCATTTTCTTCATCTCTTAGGTAGGATCGATGGACATTTGAGGAACTTTTTCGAAAACTGCGTCATGAGTACGACCTCAACAGCTGATTTCCCTTGAATAAAAATTAAATTAAATAAATAAAAACATCATCCCACATTCAATTCTCAAGCTGGGCGTGAGATGCATATTAACTCAGTTGCTTTAAGTGAAAATGAAAATAGTATGAGTAAAAGTGATGTTAGCTAAAAAACTTAAACACTTCTAAGTTCTAGGCACATTGCAACGCTTGGGCAACATTTCTGTACCATGAAAAAAATAAGTTTCCTCTTTGATAGAAAGGTTTTTTTGCGCCTCTGTTTGTACCTCTTTATTTGTCCTACGAAGATCCAATTTTAACTTTGAGAAAAAGTAGAAGTCGCTGGGGCCCAATGTTTGGGATTTAGATTTCTTGAAAATCGCAGTCCTTCATTGCTGCCATGGTAATCAGAGCTGTATGGACAAGGACATTGTCTTGAAGAAGCCTAACACCTTTGCTCAATTACCCCAGCATTTCTCATTAATGGCGAACGATGAAATGGATTGCATAATACTCGCCATTGTTCCTTCCTTTAAAATTAATGAACATTTTTACTCTATAGTTCCAGAAAATGGTGGTATTTTTATCCACAGCGTGACTTATGCTTTTAGATGTGCTTCTCCAGGTCTTCTCAATTCCGTGGACTCCTTTTTGCTGAGTTGGCGATAGCATTGTACCATGGCCTGATCTCCTACACATTTTTAAGGACAGCATTTTATTCACGTTAAACTTCATTGCAGGACGGAACACATTTGAGCAGCTGACAGAAATTTCTGGAACCCATCTTTGATATATACCACACTTGTTATTTAACCGTTTCATTCAACACTTAAGTTTATAGTAGTAAATAACTCAAATCGGACTGGGGAATTCGAAAATTCTCCGTCCAATCCGAGTCGCATCAAAAAACGTTATACAGCCAATCTTGTTTAGTTATTGATTTATGAGTTGCAATACGAAGAACTTCGTGTCACTAAAGAATTCTGAAGGGTCCGGAGTATGGTGGTGTCAACGGAAGTTGGGCAAAGTCAACTCTGGCGAACACATACCTGCAGTTCTGAAAGTTCCTGCATAGAAAGGTCTTCCTGGTACTCTCCCTATACTTGGTTGGTAATATTTTCCTCCAGTTCGTGCAGGAGAATGTGTGGATTGTCTGTGGTCATGTGGTCCTCCAAGAATTTGCCTAACAGACGAATAGGGCAGCTTCAGCTATGCTTGAGGTATAACCTTGGAGGCTGGCTCTGAGCCCAAGGAGGCTGGTAGACAATACGCGAGTCCAATGGGCACTATCTAGATGTTCTATAATGACTGCTTTAAGGGTTCGATGCAGCCGTCGGCTTGGGGATGATAAGCAGTCGTCCGACCTTTTTCAAATCCCATTCATTTCCCATTTCCATCCAAGTCAGGATTCGTTCGTATTGCCGGTCCTGGGAGTACGGTATGCCAATTTATTTTAGCTTTCTGAAGTGTACTGCAGCACTTAGCCCACTCTGCCACATTCTTATTGCAGCATGGCCAAAAGTATCGCTCCGTTACCATCTTTCTTGTCTTCCGAATGCCTGGATGACTTAAGTTGTGCTCCTTGATGAACGCACCATGCCTGAAGTTCCTTGCCTGTCGACATCCCGAAAAAAAAGATCATGTCGGTGCCAATTATCTCGACGGCCTCGAACTTGAGAGTCTTTTGCTCTTGGTGTTGACCGATCTCATTCTCTCCTTTTTGAGCTAAGGATAGGGCGACAAAATTAACTGGAGCCTGGATTACCTCAATCATTTCCAGGTTTATAAATTTTCTCTGTGGAGAATTGGCTAATGTTGGTAACCCAATGAATGTAGAGAGAAGCAGTTATGCTTTTGGGTGAATGCATGGATAATTCGCAATGATTGAGAAAACTCGGCCTTCCAGTTGATGTTGAAAGTGTTTGATGAAATTGTATATAGCCAGGAGTTCCCAGTCCTAGACTGAGTAGTTCTGCGCTTTATTGAGGGCCAAAGAGAAGAAGCTTAAAGGATGTCATTGGTTGTCTTGTTTTTGCTGTAAGATAGCGCCTGCATATGTCTGATGCGTCGCATGCTCGTGAGATTTCTGCAACTGGATTTGGATGGACTAGCTCGGCTGCATGGGCAAGGTTCTTCTTGGCGTTCTAAAACGCCTTGAGTGTTTCCTTGTTCCAATCGATGGTAGAACTATCGTTTTCCCCTACGTTGTGTAACAGACTGTTGAATGATTGTTGCATATATGCACCGTGGCCAAGACAGGGTCGATAGAAATTCGCCATTCCCATAATGCGACGAAGTTCACGAACGTCCTTGGGAATTGGGAATTCAGGATAACTTTGACATCCATGATGTTAGGTGGAATCCTTGGAAATCAAGCTCTGGCACGCCAAAGATGCATTTCGATGGGTTCACAGCAGGTCCGGAGTAGGATCGAAAAATATTATATGTCCAATCATGTTAATCAATCGTCCTACAATTTATGGTCTATATACTTTTTACCTAACTTAATAAATAACCTAGTTATTGGTATTTTTTTGTTTTCAGCCTTCAGTTACCACCCACTTCTACTCATGTGATTTTCATTTATCAGCAATTTTATCACTAATCATCTTATGTTCAACTTAAATTTGAAGTTATGGTTACATAGACTTCTTATTAGTGGAGACACATAAAATCGAATTCCAGATGGCAACATCGGCAAACCATTCCAGTAAATGGGAAATTCGATTAGTTTACGTATCACTTGCGTGACGGACTTTTTCACTTTTCATGTCACTTATAAAACTGTAATTAATTTTCCATCATTTAATAAATAAATTAATACGATTTAAATAAATACGCAATTAGGATCATGATTGTACCAAAATAAATTAAGCCAAGAAAAGAAGAGCGAAGTGATTAAATGCGATTTCATGACTATTTTTTTTTTTAATTTGATAAAAAAGGATAAATTGAGTAAAAGGTATCAGGGAAGGAAGGAGTAAAGGAACGTTTGTACCTATATCTACTTATTGAAGTTTTACATTGTTGACAAATTATTGAATCTTATTAAGAATATTTTATTTATGTTTTCGTTTTCTGCAAGGAAGGCGATTCTACGAACTATTCTTCCGTCAAATAATCATAAGAACCATTAATTATAATTTCTGAATACAATTGTTTTAAAATAGTTTTGAACATTTGTCAAATTTTATTAAATAGTTTGTACATTTAAGGACTCTTTGTATGTCTTGGTTTCAGTCTTTAAGAAATACTGTCATTATTATTAATAATAAGCAAGTCATGAATGAAGCCGAATTTTCTTCAACGTACATAACTTTGTTGGGAATGGTGGTAAAATAAAGATTTGATTTTAGCGGTTAGGGTAGAAAGAGGTCTGGATCAGTTCCGTTACTAAAGCTGCCTGCCTCAGACCACGTACTCCAGAGTATTGGCCGCATAGTGAAAGGCTCCTATTATACTGACTTCAACCTACAAACGTGAGTCACTTCGGACTACTCAGAATCATATTGACTTTAAATTTCAATTCAAGAAAATCCGATATTGAGATGAGAAAGTAGAACACTCATAACTATTCAAGAATTCAGGAAACATATTATTAGCTCCCTTGACGGATGGAGGCGAGTGTATTTTTGTAAAAACTTACATTTTGAGACGTTTTTCTTCTTGCTAGTTATTCTGGCAAATCTCGTCGTTTACTTTTAAATATATATTTATAGTATGAGAAATCTTGCTTTTAGTATATTTATAATCGGCCTTTGAGGTTGGGACTCATGAGGCTATTTTTGAACAAAATCTTTGAATGTATGCAGGAGATGACGAAAATGCGGTCAGTACATGTACATATATATTGCCACCATAGCGGGGGGGGGAGATAAAATATTCAGCAAAATTAAATACAAAAGATGGTTTACCAAATGCACATGGTAGATGTTTTGAAAATGTCGTAAACAAAATTTGAACCTGTCACTCCGTTCCATTTTCACCTGTCATCAGTCGTATCAGGGGTCCTGGTTTGTAGGAGTGATACAGGCAACCAGAGATTTCAGGTAGTATTGTAGTCGTTTGGCAATACACCGAAACTTTACTTGACTATAAGGATAGAAGGCAACGGTATATGACTGTCCGATATGCCCATTGTTAGCTTCAGGGAAGTTTAAGGAATAAAGATATACTTACTGACAGTGGGATTCGAATACCAAGGTCTGGTAAGGGTAATGCAGTCTCCATCATGCAAAAACCTCGCAAGGAAATCAATAACGAAACCTGGAATGTGAGGGAGGTGCTGAAAGTAGATACTTTAATGGAAGTTAAACAGCAGCTCAACCGGTATCGTATCGTTTAATTTCAGACTATTGTAGGATAATGTGATACTTAATTGCATAGGATGGACAACTCCGTTTAGATGACTGAAAAGTTACCAACAGTAGTGGTAAGGTATGTATGATTGGTGTTGTTGTAATTTTAAAGATGAAAGATTTAGCCGATCTTAGAAATTACAACCAGATAAATGATCAGCGGCCGATGATTAAGGTAAGTTGAAAACTTGTCAATTTTGTTAATGTATAATTTTTTCTTCTTTTATCATTATACTCCGATGAAAAAGTCAAACTTGTTATGATTGAATAAAATAATTATTAAATATAACCCCACCAAACGTTCTTGTAATAATGGGGACTTTAATTCTATAATAAGTGACAATCATGCAGTGAAAAAGTATAATATGAACTAGGAAATAGGAACAATCAGGGAAAATGCTTAAGTCGTTTTGCGAGGAGAATGATTTTGAAAAAACAAATAGCTTTTATAAGTTCCATCAAGACTTACTTCACCCTGACTAACTACAGAAAAAAAAAATTTAAATTGATTACATTCTAGTTAAACACAGATTAAATTCGAGTTTGGCAACGATTGAACAAATATAGTGACCGCTAGAGCGTTAACAGACAAATATCTGTAATTATATATATATATATATATATATATATATATATATATATATATATATATATATATATATATGGGTGGGTAGAAGTCATTAATGGCAACCAACGACAGAAATCAGGATGATACACCACGAGTACTCGGACGACCAGCAAGTAATGAAAGCATCTACCAACAGGAATGACAATAGTGTATATAAGAACATTGTAAAAAGATAGGACTCATAATATCGGAGATATTTTGAATTTCCAATATCAGCCGTTAACGAACTTGATCTTTAGTTTTACATAAAATGTGAAATAATAACGGTCTGGTACCAATCAATCAAAAATTTCGACCACTAAAGCTTTAAAAGACACACACAGATATATTATATTATATATATATATATATATATATATATATATACAGTTTTTAACGGCCTCTGTTTTTGGCATCTACTGGGAAGAATCAATGGCCATTTGAAAAGCGTTTTTGAAAATCACATCATTAGCAAAACTTGAATAGCTCATTACCCTTAAGGGAGTGTCATGAAATACCAAGTGAACCCCTTATGAACTTTATGGTGATAGACGAATTTTAATTAAAAATTGCCATGAGAGTGAAAATAATCCCGCCGAGTTTACTTGAAGTTGAACAATTTCTCTATTTGTTTTTCTAATCGAGGAAACTGAAGAGCCCATCATAAATGCTATCAATAGTGAGGAAGAAACGGATGTGAACGCATTTTCAGGTTGGATTAATGACACACACGGTTAAGTATATGTAGATTGGAATCACTTTTAATTATCAGAATATACCAGCCTAAAATTAGCGATAACTGTAAAAGTAATAAAAATCCAACCTAAAAAGTGTCTATGTTTGATCCTAATTTCGTATCAATTACTTGGCATTGTAAATAATCTGTCTTACATGGATAGGAAACTGATAGCTAACCTGATCTTGATAAATGCAAAGCCATAAAAATGAATTTGATCATAGATTAGAATTTTGTTTTGGGTCAACCAGACCTCTAAATAAAATGAAGGATTCCCAAAATGAATGAGAGACTCATATGGGTGGGGGGAAATGGGTTGACAATGAAAGTTCACTTGGAAGACTTTCACCTTTCCTTGAACTTGACCGACTAAGTGTTATCTACTCTCACACTGGAGGCACTATGGCTTAGTTTGGGAGATGCCGGATTCAGAAATTTTAAAAATAATGTTAAAAACTAGAATGCTGCAAGCCCTAACTACTGCTTCAGTTTAAGCTGAGGATAAATTCAAATAAAACAAATGTTTTAGCAGCAGCAAGCAATGAGCCACAGAAAATATTGTAACAATGAAACCATAATTAATAAGTGAGCCAGGTTCACTGGACAAAGTGATAGAAGATATAAAATTTATAGAAAAATACCACTAGCTAAGCATAATTTCCAAAGTAAAATAAATATTTTAACTAACATGAATTGCAATGACATTTGTAAAAAGTCTACTGATTTACGGAAGCAGAGGTTAGACTCTTCTCTTTACAGTCGTGAATATTGACTAGTATGATCGTAAATGTGAATTTGACCAGTTTGATTAACAAAGAAAGTGGAATATGGGACTTCTCAACAGTCCTCTTATTAAAGTCGCATGAAAAAGAAGGGTAAAACGGATTGGGTTCATCTTTAGGATAAACAATTTTAGGAGGACAAGGTCTGGAAATTCATTGTTCCAAGCATTTAATAGCTTCTGCCAGAACCCAATTCCTGCAACGACAAGGCAACCTTTAGACCTTGACGTTTAGACAGAAAACAGTGCTCCCTGATCTGTCTAGGCGTACTCTTGATAATAATTATCCCTTGATAGTTATATTGAGAAAATAATGAATAACTGAAGTAGGTATGTATTGTTAAGTATCCATTAATACTCTTTTGGTTCATAATGATTATTTTTATCTAAATTAAAGAAACAGATGAAATCTATCTGTTTATCTTTAGCTAGTCACTTATTGTGAGGCAGGACACTTATGCATTCAATTAAAGTTAAAGGCCGAGAAATGTTTCATTAGGATGAAATTTGCTGTAGTATTCAGACGAACTCAAACATTTAATAAAAAAATAATGAAGTAATTAATATAAATTAGTACATTAGTCTATGTACGTTTTTGCAATGGAGCTCAAAAAGTTCATAATGTAGATAAAGACACAAACATAGTCTACAAGTGTAGTGGATATAATAATACAATTTTATCCACTATTTCACTTATTATTTCTTTTATAAAGAAACAAATGTGAGACTGAAGTACCTTACTCGAATTTTTACAAATCATAGATACATAAAAACAAAATATATTGTGGCGAAATAACAAAAATAACTTATTGACATTCTAGAACATTTGCATTCAAATAATCCACAGAGCATAAATTATAATGATTACTATTACTAACTTATTTAAAGTACTGTTTTTAAATATGCAAACAAATAAAATAACTCACAGAGAGTAGAGGAAGAGGAGTCCCATAGCTCGAAGCACTGGAGAAAGAATGTCGTTAACGGTACCCTATGCTGGAGGGAGGGGTTGCCGGACGGCTGTCAAGTTCTAGTAGATCACTGTGATCCATTACCTCTGCTAACACCACGACAGAACACCTTAACGATCCATACCTATATAGATGAATCACCCCCAACCTTGATCACTGAAACTTAGGAACATATATTAAATACTTTGATAAAAAGCGACGACCAAAGTACAGACAATGACCGATATAAACTATTTTTTCTAGATGTACTCATAAAACCAGTCTTAGAAGGATTTATCACTAATAGACACACAAACACAACCATTACTGACATAACACAAACATCACTGGCATTATAAGCAACCTAAAAAGAAATAAATCTCCAGGAATTAGAGAGACTTCGGGCCATATTTATTAACGAGTATTTGATATATTTCCAGAATTTGTCAAATATATATGTAAAACATTGTTTTAAAAAATGCATTTTTCCTGATAGACGGAAATGCTCCAAATTAATATTCATTAATAAACCAGGCAGACATGATTGTACTAGCTCCTCTATCCGTCCCATATCACTAATCCCTACTTTTGGAATAGTACTTAAAAAGATAATTTATAGAAGATTGTCAGACTTTTTATACTCTCACTCCTCAATGCAGCCAAATCAATTTCAATTTACGCCCCAAACATCTACCATAGATGCCCTTCAGAGAGCATATACATTTATGGAACGTGCATTGAAAAAAAGCTATCATACTGTTCTAATATCGTTAGATATAAAAGAGGCATTTGAAAACGCTTAGTGGCCCTCAAATTTACTAAACATATGTACACCAAATAGCACTCTTAATTTATATAAACTTATTCAAGATCCCATTACACAGGAAGACTTACATCACAACACCAACGATTACTGTACACAAAATATAATCATTAGGAACTCCTTAAGAATCATGTATTTCTCCGTTATTGTAGAATTTAACCAAAAATAACCTATTACAAAATAAATTACCTCGTAAAACAGAAATCATAGATTTTGTGGTAGACATAATTATTCTTATAAAATCCAAATTGTTTCTAGAAATCCAAGTATTAATAAATCTCATAACCATCATTACTGACCTATGAGTAAAAGAACGTAAAATGCAATTCAATACTAACAAATGTTCTAAACCACGGACAATAATTCCTCTTCTTACCATACGCATTCAAGGCCAACAAGTAAATAGAGTTACTACATTAAAATATTTAGGAGTGATTTTTGAAGAAACCTAAAATGTGTTGAACTGAATATCTACAACAAACTGATTTGACTTATAAATAACCTTAAGTTAGTTTCAAAATTGAAATTGGGACCCCCCATTCCCAAGCACAATGGATACTGGAGCCACTTTATCTGTATTAAAATATGGAATAAAAATATGGACTGGACAGTCGATGCAACTAGAAAAGACTACAAAGTGCAAAGATTGATGACCCTAATAATAATAAAAGCTTTTAAAACAGTATCAGTATTAGGTAAATTGATACCAATAGATCTCATTGCAAAGCAGTATAGGAATAGAAAGAGATGTACACTACAAGGATTGGCTACATCCTACATTACTTAACTATTTGTTTGAGTTCCTACGATAGTGCCAAAATAAGTATGCGTGACGGACTGTATATAATCCTATTATTGTAACCGTCGTATTTACTGTTATTACTGGCTGAACGTCGAGCACAAGTATCAAGCGCTTTTGGTGCGACGGCACTATCCTCAAGCCTGTATTTTTCTTCTTTTTTTACGGTTGCTTTACAGGCCTTTGAGATACTTAGCCAACAATACAAGCCTCCCCCACCTCTACCTTCATTGACTTACCAGTCCATTAGGTGGAACTCCGTAGCGTCCTTCTTCACTATGCCAGCCCATCTCATCTTCAGCCTCCCTCGTGGCCGGGTATCCAGCACTGTCGCATTCATTGTCTTGTAAAGAGAGGAGGTTGGGTTTCTTCTTGTTACATGCCCCACCCATTGCAACCTCTAAGCTTTCATATCTTGTGAAATCGACTGTCTCATTTCAGATATAATCTACTCTATTGTCTTTCTTCTCCAAGGCCTTAACCACCATCCTACTTTGGGCCTATTATGACTTACATTTATAACCTTACATTCAAACCTTTCAACCATTGTTTGCATGGCAAACGACAACGCCCATGCCTCACTCCCATACAAGAGCACAGGTTTGATAATGGAGTTATAGACCCTTAGTTTGAAAGGATCTGATTTCAGCCATTAACGAAACTTAAGCTTCTTTTTACATAAACACAAGTTCCTAGATTCGCTGTACTATACCTGACACTCCTTCCCGAAAGAGTTTCCTATATTTCTTTTAGCAATCGAGCTTAATTACAATATTAAGATTTTGAGGCTCAGGTGAGCCATGTGAGTTAAAGCGTTGACCTTTATATCACATGGTAAACCTAGTGTGGTGAGTTCGATTCCCGCCTGGGCAATAGGAATTTATTTAGTGACGGAATTCATTAAATAACATCCTAAATCTCACCCTGGCTAGAAAAGGGTGGTAACCTGTAGATAACCCGTCCCAATTAGCCTTAGTTGCAAAAGGTGGACGTTAATAAATAATAATAATAATATTAATACAAAATTATTTCAACAAACATTACAAATCGCATTTTATTACAATTTATCTATATGAACGATTTGAATCTTGGCTATCTCACAATCCTTTATTATCACTATAATCTGGCTTTTTAAAATTTCAATGTCATAAAATATATTTATGTTATTTTCCATTGCTCCTACTTATTTCGTATTTATCATTTTTTTCTTTGTCCTATTAGTCTTTTTAGGGTGCATTTCACTTTTTCAGGATTCTTCGCTAATGCTTTCATTAGTTTATTTGAAATTTTATTTTTTGATTTTTTTGAATATAGGATCACTTTTTGCTGATCATCGTAACTTCTTTCCTCTAATAAACAAGCCTTTCTTTTTTCAATTATTGATTCTAATTCTTTCCTTTTTGAATAAGCTTTCTGGAGCCTCTTTGATTTTTGATTGATTAAATCTTTCTCTACGTGGTCTCTGTCAGCTGAGCATCTTTTCCATAGTTTTCTCCACTTTTTTATTTTTCTCATCCTTTTTTTTTGTTTTCTTTGCTTCATCCCACTTCTTTTTATTTGAAACCCTTTATCTCGACGGTATTCTATATCCCTTGCATCACATAATTTCTTTCTATGGATTTTAAGGACGTGATCTTTTCTAATACTGGACTTCTTAATACCATTTCCTATGCCCTGTAAGTATGACGCCACGGTTTTAATCGCATCGTTTTCAACTTTGGAAGTATCAGGTGACCAATAGTGCCATAAATCTTTTAACTTTATTTTTTTCCAGTCATCAATAGCTTCACTGCAATGAAAAGTACTTGTAATAATATTATACATATATATATATATAAATATTCAAACTTAACACGAACTAGACTTGTCATCAACATAAAGAGAGTGATTTTCTCACATCATGGAGTCTCACCCAAACAAGAATGAAAGAATTCATTCATTCAACATAGATTGAAAATAATAAGGTATGAAAAGGAGTCTTGAGTTCCATTTAGTAATGTATTGAGGAATGCAAACGTATTTCGTAACAACTACCAAATAAAATCATTAATCCCAACCCTGAATCTCAGGTGACGAATACCCGTCTTCATTATTGTAGTAGTATAAACTATATGATAATAGTTTTTAAAAAACGAGCCAGGAGAATAAAGAATGCGTTTTTAGAAGCTCCCATCAATAAAACGTACAATTACATAATATCATAGTGGTCGTAATAGCTGTTTGATATCCACCAAACCAAATTTATAAAAACTGAAGTTTAGGTTCGTTAATTTAGCCAAGTGTAGTAGTGGCTAAAAGGAGGGACGAACTATAACATTATAGCGAAGTATCGAGGGAGTTTAGTGGGCATTGTCATTTATGTTGAAAGTAGTTCTTTGATAAACCTATATAAAATCCCTGAAATAAATGTTAATTGTCTTGAGATACTTTATTACAATATATGTGGACCGCTCTCCGTAAGAGACTAAATTATTACCGTTCCGTCAACTGGGTCGGACGCAATAGTACCATTAACTTCTTTTACGAACGTCTGCCATTCCAATCAATCATATCCAAGAAATCTTAATCTGGACATGTTGCCTGTTTGGAACGTATATAAATTCAATTATATCTGTTCTCCAAGGTGTCTATGCATAAGGCAATAGAAACTCAAATCATTTGGAAACAAGATTTTTAAGATCGACCAATAAACCGATTAAAATTAAGTATTCAGCCAAAGATTTGAATGGCAAAAATGAAAATGACAGAAGAAGGGTCATTCGCCAGTAGAATTAAATGTCTTCACTTACATACACCTCTTTAAGTACAATTTAAGCCGTGGGAGTATAGCCCGAAGAAGGATTACCCATGGCAAGATATTCAATTTCAAATGCATTAATACAGCTTTTGTAAATTCTTCTTTAGATGTAACATGAGAAAATAATCCATATTCAAGTGAACCTCGCTGAAAAATATAGGCAATCTTCATTTTATGAATAGTCATCAGTGGTAGAAGAAAAAATATATATACAAAATGAGAAATATTTTTAATTATATTGATATGAAATGTCGATTACACGTTGTGCTGCAAAAATATTAGAAAAGATGTTCCCGGGTATCCGCAAGTGCCAGAGTGATTGCACCGAAGGAGAACGGAAGAATTTTAGACAAATAAAATAAAAGTAGGGTTTCTTACCTTGAGTTCTTGTTTCTGAAAAAATAAGACATTGGAAGGGAATTGGTAGTTTGGAGTACGAATTCAGGTTAGTCAGCTGAGTTAAGACGTTGGTCTTAGTCTCGCTTGGTAAACCTAGAGTCGTGAGTTCGATTCTTGACAGGGCAATAGGAATTTATTTAGTGACAAACTTATTAAATAAAATCCCAAGTCCCTAGCCTGGCCAAAAACAAAACGGCCCCAATTAATCTTAGTAGAACAAAGTGGACTTTAAATAATAAATAAATAAATAACAATTTAAAATACGAAACATACGTTTCTAATTAATTCTTAATTTATTTAATGATCAATTCTTAAAATTACTTTTAAATTAATTTTACAAATTATAATTTGCAAAATTAGTTTCTGGAATGTATAAGAGTTTTAGAGATAGCACTTTTTTTCATATGATTTCTTATTAAATGAATGCCCGAATATCCGTTAGAATTGAAAGAAGCGACATCTCTTTATATATTGTCAGTTTGTACTGGAGTGGTCGCTTTGTACGTGTAAGTGAGCATTAATACACAAAAGTCCAAATATCTCGATTTACAAAGGGTTTGCAAAAAACAGAGAAGAATTAAATTCTATTCAAATGTACAACAAACATAGCCTATACAAATTTGCAATAGTCTAAAATTTTCTTTTCAAAGGTTCACAGGAATCAGGAAGTGACTACCTAATAAAAGTTTACTCTCATAGTTGGCTCTCATGAAGCGAACTTACCATTTTACAAATTTTGGTTTTATTATTAAACAATAGTAAACACAGATTTGTTTGAGGTTGAAATGATAATTGTTTAAAATAGTTCTTTACTTGTGGAAGAATTAATCAATAAGCGTAAGGTCTTTCGACTCCTTTAAGTCCATGTTACATAAAGCTGCGTGCTGTTTTGATCTTTAGTCATCACCCGGTACTAATTTGAAAGCCAACAACTAAAATACTACCGTTGTCTTCAAGAATTAATGCCATCTATAGTTAAGGATCTTTCCAAGGAATTCTTTTGTAAGATTTGAATGGCACCCGAACAAGGACTGATTTAATTTAACCTTTTCAAATCCACCTTACGTCTGTTCATGATCCATCTAAGTGAAGATGGAATTGGAATTACAGGAGTATTTTAATACTCCTCTCGTCAGCCAATAATTCATCGAGGCTTCAAATCTCTTCGAGAACTAAAAAGTTCGGCATTCAGGGGCAGCGTTAACTAAACAGATTTCACAAGTACGCCAAGTATTTGCATTTATCTCAAAACGTAAAAGTTCAATAAGAACAAGTGTGTGTGTGTTTGTGCGTGAGTGGGTGCGTGTGTGTGTTTATATTTGCCTGTTAACGCTCTAGCGGTCGCAATGTATGTCTGATCGTTACCAAACTCGATATTTAAACGTTTTATGTAAAAATGAGCATCAAGTTCGTTAATGGTTAAGACCAGTGGGAGGCGGGGGGCGTGTTTAGAGGGGGAGAATTTCGAAAACTCAAAATATCTCCGTTGTTATCCGTTGGATCGAAAAATTGTATAGAACCAATCTTATTACTAATATGATGTTCTATAAATGTTATATTCATGCTTTCTCCAAAATGAATATTACCCGAGATATTTTCATATTTTAGTTCTCGGCCATCAGTAAACTCCTATTCATATCATATTAATATTAAGCTGTTATACCATGAACCACTAAATTACAAGGTTAAATACCAAATATTGTTTTCATTGAACTTGTAATTAGTGACATAGATGCAAATACTGATGCAAATGTTGATCCCCCTCCCCCCCCCCCAACTTTTGTTGTTGGATTACTAAAATTTGAGTGGTTGAGCTAAACATTATGCTGATTCACTATAAATTACAGCACTAGCAAAGTAAATAGTTTTCAATAATGTTAATATGCTATATTCAGATATATTTCATTAATTGTTTTTCTTTCCGCTCTTGAATATTTTAATCTATCTATTAAGTTCTGTAAGGTTGGCTGAACTGTTTGTTTACAATTCAGACGTTTTCGGATGTAGAGATTATTAACTTGTCAATTGACTGAATGATTAATGGTGGTGTTACCCATATGTATATTTATCTATTAGTAAACCTTGTACTTGGGAAATCTGCTTAGTTTACGCCCCCTGCTTGACGGAATTTTTATATCCATAACATTTTGCCCTTTAATTCTTTGACTATATCTGATCCGTCCATGTATTTTATATCACTGCAATAAAAAATACCTTTGGAGTAATTAAATGTTTTTTATGGCTCAATACAAATTTTAAAAACAAAAAAGTTTGATATTTTTATAATTTTAGAAGCAATGATTGGATTGGGACAAACAAGGAAAGGAGAGCCACTTCCTTGCAGCTATTTAACATTTGTTTCCTTATATAATGAACAGTTGATTAAAAAGGGGTTAATATTGTTCAACGTTTTACCTTCTTCCATAACTTTAAAGATAAAGTATCAATGAGTTTTGTCCCTTGACGTGCTATAGTCTTTTTAAAGAAATTATTACTATGGATATCCACCAAATGTGTGTTTGTTTCAGGAGACGAGAGCAGCTCCTGATAGCAGATATGTAAATGTGTTTTATTTAGCTTCACAAAAGTTAGATATTTTAACCACTTTTATTGAACATTAAATTGTCAATAAGAGTGCTTCTATAGACTTTTTCGAACCAACAATTAACAACGGAGATATTTCGAATTTTCGAAATTCCCCCTCAATAGCTGGATTCCCTTAATGGAAATCAGATAAAAGGAGCGTCAGACAAAGGTGCTTTGTATATTTTAATACAATAAGCTGTTAAAGGTATGAATATAAATATACATATATATTTATATATACTCTAGACGGCTTGAAGATGGTGCCTTTGCTTCGTAAGCGCTTGCCAACGGTACTCGACCATCAGCCAGTGACGGCGGTCTTCACCGACAGATATGACAACAATATATATATATATAAAATCTCATCATGATCACGTTGCAATTATAGATAGATCTTAATTTTTGTGATACTCTCTTTGACACAACTTACTTTTGAACTGCAACCGCGAGTAGCAATTAGGCTATTCATAAGGACGTTAGCTGTGAATAAAGCTGGCTTTAAGTAAATAGCTTGTCCAGCAACAACCATTATGCAGGCTCTCATTAAGTACCTACAACAACAAAATAACAAGTTTAAAATAAATATTTACCCTATGACAGTTTCTGTTAGCAAATTAAAACGCTAACCAATGTGAAGAATTTATTAACTCTCTGCAGGCATGAAAAATTAAAACACCAGTAATTCACTTAACAAACTGCAGATAAGATATTATTCCTTTTTGTTTTTAATTTCAACAATCTAACCCTTAATCCTTAGTCCTGTTAGCAGATTTCTTAGAAGGAAAAATAGCTTTTTAGGTTGTAATCATGGCGCGCTTTTCGAAAACTTTTCTTAAACGTTCTTCGATCCTACCTAGTAAATGACGAAAAAGGGGTCCATTCTTAATTTTATATATATATATATATATATATATATATATATATATATATACATATATATACATACACACTTCTCTGTTACCGCTCTAGTGGTCGCAATGTATATTTTATAGTTACCATAATCAATACATAAGCGTTTCATGAAAATGACCAAGTTCGTTTAATAGCTGAAATATAGGATAGGGGAGGGGGAATTCCGATAAATTTCAAATAACTCCATTATTATATTTAG
The DNA here is from genome assembly GCA_019009955.1 of Riptortus pedestris. Classification (NCBI taxonomy): domain Eukaryota; kingdom Metazoa; phylum Arthropoda; class Insecta; order Hemiptera; family Alydidae; genus Riptortus; species Riptortus pedestris. The sequence continues at coordinate 127,806,266 of CM032228.1, read as the reverse complement.
GTTCAAGACATTGAATAAAACAAATCTTTTTTTGAAGGATTGAAATTTTAAAAAGTTATACTACAATACTCTGTATGGTTAAGAGATTTAAAGTAATTGCGATTAATACTGTAAGAAACTGAGAGAATCAAGCTTAAAATCATCTAAGCTGGAAATACATCCTTAACGCTATTACACCTACATATTCTTATATGTTTTAGCAGATTTCCCTTAAGGGGTCTGTTGGATTTTCAAAACCTTCCTCAAATGTCCATCGATTCTACCTAGGAGATGACGAAAATGAGGTCCGTCCAAAATTGTATATGTGTGTGTGTGTGTGTGTGTGTGTGTGTCTATATATATATATATATATATATATATATATATATAATGCCAAATATTGGTTTCATTGAATTTTTACTTTTTGAGATAAATGCAAATATGTGACGCACGTGGGAAGTCTGCTTAGTTAACGAAACCCCTGAGTGAAGGGCTTTTTTTTTTTTAAATTCAAAACTCTAACATGTCACTCACTCAATGTCTTCATGTCGATTTTTTTTTTACTTTTTTGAAAATTACATATTCATTCATTAGTTCAAGAAATCAATTTCTTCACATACGCTCCTTCAAAAGCACATCGGCCAAGTATTGACACAAATACAAGAAAGCCCTCACGCAGGAGTTGCGTAAACTAAGGAGATTTCCCACGTTATGCTATCACACACGAGATCTCAACTCACCGCATAAAAAACTTTTAAAAATTACCTGTGTTTGGCACTTTTGGGTTTAAATTGATCATTAATGAGTAATTTCAGAAGTTTCTCTTTAGTATCGAATGTTCTGAGTGCGTGGCATAATTGCATATATATGTTCATTTGCTCCATAAGCTGTTTCAGTTCAGCGAAGTGAAATATCTGTGATTTCTGTCAAATAGGAATTATTTTCATAAAAACACGAAAAGTTCACAAATCTATATAAATAAATCTCTGAGGTTTGCCTGATTTTCTATTTAAAGTCGGCGGGGATCAAATTTGATTTCTGTTTCAGACCATTCTAAGAACAATGGCATCAAATTTGAAACTCTTGTTTACCTTTCTGTTTGTCTGTCTGTCCACCCCTCCCAGCACGGGGCCGGCCCTCCCCAGTGGCAGCAGTAAGCCCCCGCTGTGTAGCTGCTGGGTAGGGGAACCGTAGGAACAGTAGGTCCTTAGTCGGCTTTGCTGTTCCGGGCAGGGGATCACTCCTGCCTTAATGGGGTAAGTTCTAGCGGCTTACTCAATGTGAACTACGGACTGGGTGGTGTCCGGAGTGGAGGTTTGCCTTCACTGCCGGTCATAGACGTAGTGGTCGTGTGTTCAAAGCACGAGGACATACAGGCCAGGTAAACTGGTACATGTGTGGGAGCTCTTCTCTCGTGTGGGAGCTGGGTAATAGGAGACTGTCCCTTCCATAGGATTCGCTTCTGACCATCGTAGCGAATCCTCAGTCACCATGAGGTTGTTGGATTGGTGTAGAGGGATTAAGGGCTCACGGCTAGGTGCCTTCTACATTGTAGCCACTCCTCCATATGGGTACGCAATGTCTGTCCACCCGTTTGTTACTCAACAGCTGAGAGGATTTCAGTGAACTTTTAGCAGATTCCCCTTAAAGGAAATCAGCTATTGAGGTCGTACTCATGACGCGAGTTTCGAAAAAGTTCTTCAAATGTCCATCGATCCTACCCAGGAGATGACGAAAATGAGGTCCGTTCAAAATTATAATTATATATAATTATTTGGGGAAATATATATATATATATATATATATATATATATATATATATATATATATGTCTGTTAACGCACTAGCGGTTGCAATTTTTGTTTGATCGTTACCAAGCTCGGAATTTAATTGTTTTATGTAAAACGGAAGATCAAGTTCGTTAATGGCTGAAATCGGACCAGTGGGAGGGGGGTGGGTTAGAGGGGGATAATTGAAAATTTGAAATATCTCCGTTATTATGCGTCGGATCGAAAAATTATATAGAATCAATCTTATTGCAAATTAAATTTACTATACATATTGTTCTATACATTTATTCTGTATCTTGAATATTAACCGAGATATTTGCATTTGTATTGTGTGAGTGGTCGGCAGAAGTGGGCCATATTCTGGACTTTCCGCCGAAAGCTAGTTTAGCCGTGTAGCCATTCGAAATGTGGCAACAATGCAGGAGGCACCTAGCCATTACAGCCTTAATCCAGCCTACACCTTTCCAATACCTCTCTGGAACTGAGGATTCGCTACGATGGTTTAGAAATCCTATGGAAGGGACAATCTCTACTAACCAGCTCCCACACGAAGAACACATGTACCAGTTTCCTGGCCTGTCTGTCTTCGGGCTTTGAACACACAACCACTACGTCTATGACCGGCAGTGAAGGCAAGCCTCCACTCCGGACTCCACCCAGCCCGTAGTTCATATTGAGTAAGCCGCTAGAAACTTACCCCATTAAGGCCGGAATGATCCCCAGCCCGGAACAGCAAAGCCGGCTAAGGACCTACTGTTCCTACGGTTCCCCTACCCAAGAGCTACACAGCGGGGGCTTACTGCTGCCCTTGGGGAGGGCGGGCGCCGTCCCCGGAGCTAAGATGATACAGTCGTTATATTTTGACAGAAACTAGATTTATTTGATCCCAAAAACGATAATAAATTCGTCAATATTCGTTCAATAGACATTCCACGCTTTATGCTCAATAATATAAATTTGAAGGCAATAAATGGATTATTTAGTGCTTCCGATTATCCAATATTTATATTTGGACAGGAAACCATTATTATGTCCCATTGTAATTATTATTAGTTTCCGGATAACAGCAATCTTAATCATTAATTTGTTTAATTGCTTATATCATGGGTAAGCCAAATGGATGGCAGCGCTTTTACTGTTCATGTTACAAGCTGGTGTCATAATAGAATTATATATAGCTAGCAAATTATGTGTCTATTATAATTTCTGATCACAATGAGTATCTTAAATACCTAAAGTCAATGGTTAGGGAAGGATTTTGCTTTTTATTTGAACGACATCATCCCCCTTCTTTTTTTTAAGAAAAAAATTCATATCAGGGGATTTTAAATAAGTGATGTCTTCAATAAAAATTGTATTTATGGCGTGATTTTTCAAAACCCTGTTAAAAAATGGTTATCGATTCCACTACTACTAAGTTATCGAGCGTATTAAGATCACTTTAAATAAAATTATTATAATAAAATTATTTCACTTTCAGACATACTTACCAAAAAAATAGTTTTGACTAAATAGAAGCTATCACAAGGAATAAAGCCACTTTTAAAATCTGTATCAGGATCGGGGAAAGCTTTTAGATCAAATGGTCTTTCGATTTCTTCCGTAGCTCTTGAAGGGTTATTCACATCATAGCACAGAGAACTGAATAACATTACCTCTTTCTGTAAGTAATAACAACAATTTTAGAGAAGAAATATTTAGCATTGAAAAAATTCGAGCATATTGTACAGAAATATGTTCTAAACGTGCAAAAACACACTTTAATAAAATATTTATCCAAAAAATTCTTCCATGGAAATTTGGTCCAACTTAATATAGTTTGACACGCTCCTTCGTAAAAAGGTTCAGTCCAGTTTCATAGGTTCTCGTAATAAGCTTTGACATTTACTATTGTATTTTATAAATCAATCTGTAGCAATCTAAAGGATTGGTCGAGTAGAAGTTTTTTTACATCTTAATGGGGATCTTAACTATTCCTAATTCCAATTATCGAGAATCAAATAATTTTATTTATTGATCTAAAGGAATGATAGCTCATATATTCGAAAACACTCCACCCCTTCTGAAAGCACGAAAACCAATAGAAAAACTGAACTATTAGTCATCCTGTTTAAACGGATAAAAAAGAGTATAATATTATGAATGGACGTTTTTTTTACAAAAATAAATTGATTTCCACTTAAAGAAACTAGATGCTACTCTTGATTCCTTTGCTTGAGAGTGATTTCAGCATTGTATGATTTTATACAAATGCTAAATAAATTGTACCCACAGCTACTTATTCCAAGACCTCTAAGATCTGCGCCTTAATGCTCATTGCCAGCAAGAGATCCATTAACATTTAGATACCTACGTATTTATATATCTTATTTAAAATTTAATATGTCATTTCTTTGGGGATTTTTATTTTATATAATCATTGAATGTACTTGCTTCGGTTTCTGTGAAATGGTTGGAGTATGCCCTCAATACAGATGTCACAAATTGTACCGATGACCAAACTTTTCTCATATCGACCAATGGGGATAACAAAGAAGCTTTCATTATCATCAGTAGAAATGAATGTCGTTTTCCTTCCTCTATTCGTCTCCATCTCTTTATAACCGAAAGAAACATGTTGTCTATATCCAAACATATCACAGGCAAATCCAACCTCGTACTCATTGGCCTAAGAAAAATATTTCATTAGGATATACAGGTATGTACTTTACTTTTTGTTTCTTTTTTAAAACGTGGAATAAAAGTACATCGAACAATACTAAACACCCATTTTTTTTTTCAATATCGCTTACTTAACTCTACAATATAAACAAAGGATATCTTAAAAAATAAATAAAGTAAACGATTTCCTTATTTTTTCACTCTGGCTAGAAAAGTTTTGTCATATAAATATAATAAATCCCAATTAGCCATAGTAGAGTCGTAAAGTGGACGCCAATAAATTGAAACAATATGATGAGGACACCATGTGATCAATTTACGTAATTAAATAAACAAAATGGATATTATTATTTATTAACGTCCACATTGTGCTACTATGGCTAATTGGGACTGGTTATCACCAATTCCAAGCCAGGGTGGGACTATGGCTTTTATTAAATAAGTTTGTCAATAAATAAATTCATATTGCTCATGCAGCAATCGAACTCGCCTCTAGGTTTAAAAAAACAAAATGTTTGATTGCACTTCAATTTATATCCAATACCTCTGTTCCAATGCATTAATTACTGATCTTTTTATGATTAACAAAACTGGTTCTATAGACATGTTTTCCGTCTGAAATTTTTTATTTCCTACCCCTCGAAACACTAACAGCTAGGCAGAACAACAATAGCACATAAACAAAAGTCCGTCATGCAAGGGCTGCGTAAACTAAGCACATCTCCCATGTAAAGTTATACAATAGAGAAATCTACATAAGAGTGCCGAACGTTTACGGAAACGGCCGAGCTTTTGGCGGGAACCATAGCTCGTCCGTTACACTTAATAAAAATGCATATATCTCGGTTAATATTCAAGATAGAGAATAAATGTATATAACAATATTTATAGTAAATTTAATTTTCAATAAGATTGGTTCTATACAATTTTTCGATCCGAAGTATAGTTACGGAGATATTTCGAATTTTCGAAAATCCCCCCTCTAAACCCCCCCCCTCCCACTGGTCCGATTTCAGCCGTTAACGAACTTGATTTTCCTTTTTACATAAAACAATAATATCCCGAGGTTGGTAACGATCAAACAAAAATTGCGGCCGCTAGAGCGTTAACAGACAAATATATATATATATATATATATATATATATATATATATATATATATATATATGATTTTGAACGGACTTCATTTTCGTCATTCCTGGGTAGGATCGATGGACATTTGAAGAAATTTTTCGAAAATTGCGTCATGAGTACGACCTCAATAGCTGATTTCCCTTAAGGGAAATCTGCTAAAATGATTAGCCTTAGAATGCTGATTTTTAGCAGTTTCACTTAAGGGAAATCAGCTATTGAGGTCGTAATCATGACGCGATTTTCTAAAAATTTCTTCAAATGTCCGTCGAACCTACCCAAGAGATGACGAAAATGAGGTCCGTTCAAAATTATATATATATATATATATATATATATATAGATATATATATATATATATATATATATATTTGTCTGTTAACGCTCTAGCGGTCGCAATTTTTGTTTGATCGTTGCGAAACTCGATATTTACTGTTTTATGTAAAAAGACAGATCATGTTCGTTAATGGCTGAAATCGGACTAGAGGGAGGTGCGGTTTAGAGGGGGGATTTTCGAAAATTCAAAATATCTCCGTTATTATGCATTGGATCGAAATAGTGTATAGAACCAATCTTATTGCAAATTAAATTTACTATAAATATTGTTATATACATTTATTCTCTATCTTGAATATTAACTGAGATATTTGTATTTTTATGAAGTCTGTGGTCGGGTATAGTTCGGATTAGGTCGGCCGTTTCCGTAACTGCTCGGCTCAGGTGGAAGCTTCTTCTAACTTTACCTGTCGTTTCTAACCTTACCTTACCTTCGTTACGTTGTGAGATTTATCAAATAAGTTCTGTTCATCCGCCACCGCCTTTCTTTAGTTCTTGGACTACTATAATTTGAGATATTAAAATATAAATTATTCTTACAATTCAGAAGCCTTTTCAGTTGGGAATTTATTTTAATTAACTGAAAGACTTCTCATTACCGTTTGTATTTAATCACCGCGGTGTTGTGTTACCAGTATGCAGATGTCTCTATTGTAAAACTTCACATGGGTAATCTGCTTAGTTTACGCAGCCCCTGCGTGACGGACTTTTTTTAGGCTCTCATTGCATAATCCATTCCAGCGCTATCTTTTTTACGCTTCATAGTTCTTAGTTTAGATTTAGTGCTACCATCAGCCTTGACGTCTTTATTTTTTGACTCCCACATTTGATATATATATATATATATATATATATCTATATATATATAAAATTGTAACCTCTGTCTGTACATTGATTTTTTTCGCGAAATTTCACGATAACTTTTCGTTTCACATGTCATAGACACCATAACTGCATTTTGTTTCTTTGGTGTCTGTTTGTTTGTTTGTTTGTTTGTTTGTTTGTTTATTTGTTTGTTTGTTTGTTACCTTTTCACGCATAAACGGCTGAACCGAATTTTATGAAACTTGGTATGTATATTACTACTAACCCAACTTAGACTTTAGGCTATATTAATATCCTCTGTGACGAACAGGAGTGGGGGTTATAAGGGAAGCCAGAAATTAAAAATAGCTATATTTCGTTTCCTATTGGTTTTACGGCAAATATGAACATAACAAAAAATGTTTATTTTGTTATTTAGAGTAACTTTTGTTATATACACTTTTTTCGTATACCGAATTATAAACGAGATATACGCTAAAACCTATAGCGGAAGTGAACAATTTTATTTGGGACAAATGATCCAACCGAAATAAATAAAACTCGGTATGCGTATTAGCACTAATGCCTCCATTATAATAAGCCGTACCAACATTTCTAGGAACGGGCAGGAGTGGGGGTTATAAGGGAGGCCTGAAATTCAAAATAGCGATATTTCGTTTCCTATTGGGTTTCGGCAAATATGTACATAACAAAAGTTGTTTATTTTGTTATTTGGAGTAACATTTATTATATACACTTTTGTCGTATACCGAAGTTTAAATGCGTTATACGCTAAAAATTATAGCGGGAGTCAACAATTTTATTTGGGACAATAGACCTAACCGAAATAAATAAAACTCGGTATATGTATTAGCACTAACGCTTTCATTATAACAAGCCATACCAACATTTCTAGGGACAGCCAGGAGTGGGAGTTATAAGGGAAGCCAGAAATTAAAAATAGTGATATTTCGTTTCCTATAGGTTTTTCGGCAAATATGAACATAACAAAAGTTGTTTATTTTGTTATTTAGAGTAACTTTTGTCATATACACTTTTTTAGTATACCGAATTATAAACGAGATATACGCTAAAACCTATAGCGGAAGTGAAGTTTAAGGGTGGTCTGAAATTAAAAATAGTGATATTTCGTTTCCTATTGGAGTTTCCGGAAATATGCACTTAACAAATGTTGTTTATTTTGTTATTTAGAGAAAAATTTATTATATACACTATCGTCGTATAATGAAGTATAAACGAGATATACTCTTAAAACTACATATGGAGCCTATAATTTTGTTGGGCACTAACGATTGAACCGAACTTAAAAAAAAAACTCGGTATGTGAATTATCATTAATTCTTCCATGATTATATGCTATATTAAAATTTTTAGGTTCAAACAGGAGTGGGGGGGGTGTTGTAGGGGAGGCCTGAAATGAAAAATAGCGATATTTCGTTTTCCATTGATTTTTCGATAAATATGCACATAACAATAGTTAGTGAATGAAATTATTTTTAGGGTAATACTATTATTTAATTCTGTCAGGTAGATAAATTATTAAAATAATACTCTGAATCAATAATTTAAGAAAAACATGGTGTTTAGAACTCATGCTGGACCGGAAGATCACAGGAGCCTAAACAGTTAATTGAGTTATCCTATTTCCAGTGAAACGCTGCCATTCCTGGAAGTGATTTCCACTGAGCTCTGCTATTATGCTATTACGAATATAAGATAATGTATAAAACTATGCTTAAACTACATGTGCTCGGATTGGTATTTGACGGGAAATAAGTTTAATTATATATTTAATTGTAATAAATGCAATCCATGACTATGATTTTAAGTATTCAAAAAGGAGACTTAAAAAGTGGAAAGGGATAGATTAGGAACACATTTTTATTTATTCTTCAACAGTAAAATTTCTCATTTATGAGTCGCCTGCCTGACCCTCACGGGAAAACCATACGCCCAGACGGGAAGTGTAGTAAACTTTGAAGCCTTGCCCAAAAAAATACTATGCGCACAGCATCGACGGGTATGGACCCTAAACACTGGGACGGGGAAATGTCAAAATACTGTGCAAACTAAAGGCTTACCAAAAAAATACCATCATCATTCAGTCTCAAATGAATTCCCGGGCGAAGCCGGGTACCTTAGCTAGTATATATATATATATATATATATATAAAATTGTAACCTCTGTCTGTACATTGATTTTTTTCGCGAAATTTCACGATAACTTTTCGTTTCACATGTCATAGACACCATAACTGCATTTTGTTTCTTTGGTGTCTGTTTGTTTGTTTGTTTGTTTGTTACCTTTTCACGCATAAACGGCTGAACCGAATTTTATGAAACTTGGTATGTATATTACTACTAACCCAACTTAGACTTTAGGCTATATTAATATCCTCTGAGAGGAACAGCAGTGGGGGTTATAAGGGAGGCCTGAAATTAAAAATAGCGATATTTCGTTTCCTATTGGTTTTTCGGCAAATATGCACATAACAAAAGTTGTTTATTTTGTTATTTAGAGTAACTTTTGTTATATACACTTTTGTCGTAAGCCGAAGTATAAATGAGTTATAAGCTAAAAACTATACCGGGAGTCATTAATTTTATTGGGCTAAAAAGACTCAACCGAACTAAATATAACTCGGTATGTTTATTAGTGTTGACGCCTTATTTATCATAAGCCCTACCAACATTTCTATGGACGAGCAGGAGTGGGGTTTGTAAGGGAGGCCTGAAATTAACAGTAGTGATATTTTGTTTCCTATTGGTTTTTCGACAAACATGCACATGACAAAAGTTGTTTATTTTGTTATTTTCAGTAACTTTTGTTATATTCACTTTTGTCGTATAGAAAAGTATAAACGAGATATACACTAAAATCTAAAGCGGGAGCCAACAATTTTGTTGGGCACTAACGATTGAACCGAACTTAGCAAAACTCGGTATGTGAATAAGCATTAATTCTTCCATGATTATAAGCTATATTAAAAATTTTAGGTTCAAAGGGGAGTGGGGATTATAAGAGAGGTTGAAATGAAAAACTCGCTTTTTTATTTTCTATTTGTTTTTCGGCAAACGTGCACATAACAAAAGTTGTTTACTTTGTTATTTAGAGTAACTTTTGTGTGAATTCACTTTTGTCGTAAAATGAGGTAAACACGGGATATACGCTAAGCGGGAGTCAATAATTATATTAGTACTTATTTAAGGGGTTTTAATAAATGAATATTATGACTAATGATGTTATGTTTTCGTCTTATATGATAGTTCAAAGTATGATTCGGATTAGTGAGGTTATAAATCTTCGTCATCCCCTCCTCATTTATTTATTTTTCCTAGAAAATAACTTTGTTATTTATTTCCAATAGAAATATAAACTATAAGAGCATTTCCATTATTTAATTTCTCTAATGTACCTTGAAGTTATTGAAACAAATATCTAATATAATAACAATTAAACGTTAATGGTAATGTCATTATGACAAAAAACAATATGCGTTTAAACTCGATATGATATTTTCAGATTACCACTATTATTTAATTCCATCCGGTAGATAAATTATAAAATAATGTTTTGCATCAATAATATAAGTAGAAGAATGTTGAGAAATCTCATGCGGGAGCGGAAGATGACGGGACCAGTTAATTTCCCGTCTGGCATTCCTGGAAGCGATTTCCAGTGAGATTCACTATTACAAATATAATCTTACGTGCAAAACTTTGTCTATACTATGTGAGCTCGGATTGGCTGTTGAAAGGAAATATGTTCATTATAGATGATATTTAATTGTAATAAATGCTACCCATGATTATGGTTTGAACACTGAAGTCTTACATAAAAAATTAATTTTAGTATTAAAAAATGCCAACAACGGGTATAAACCCTTAAAACTGGGATGGGTAAATGTCAAAATAGTTTGCAAAGTAAAGCCTTGCCAAAAAAATACCATCACCATTCAGCCTCAAATGAATTCCCGGGCGAAGCCGGGTATCTGAGCTAGTATATGTATATATCTATATATGTATAAAATTGTAACCTCTGTCTGTACATTGATTTTTTTCGCGAAATTTCACGATAACTTTTCGTTTCACATGTCATAGACACCATAACTGCATTTTGTTTCTTTGGTGTCTGTATGTTTGTTTGTTTATTTGTTTGTTTGTTTGTTTGTTACCTTTTCACGCATAAACGGCTGAACCGAATTTTATGAAACTTTGTATGTATATTACTACTAACCCAACTTAGACTTTAGGGTATAATAATATCCTCTGAGACGATCAGGAGTGGGGGTTATAAGGGAAGCCTGAAATTAAAAATAGCGATATTTCGTTTCCTATTCTTTTTCGGCAACTATGCACATAACAGAAGTTGTTTATTTTGTTATTTAGAGTAACTTTTGTTATATACCTTTTTTTCTTATACCGAATTATAAACGAGATATACGCTAAAACCTATAGCGGAAGTGAACAATTTTAATTGGGACAAAAGACCCAACCGAAATAAATAAAACTCGGTATGTGCATTAGCACTAACGCCTTCCTTATAATAAGCCATACTAATATTTCTAGGGACGGGCAGGAGTGGGGGTTATAAGGGAGGCCTGAAATTAATAATAGTGATATTTCGTTTCTTATTGGGGTTTCGGCAAATATGCACATAACAAAAGTTGTTTATTTTGTTATTTAGAGAAATTTGCTCAACAATTCTTTTCAATATGAACTACCAGGTACCTCACCTGGAAAAATTAATTCAAATTATAATATATTATTATAATATTTTGTCCTTAATAATTTAAATGAACGCATAATGCACAGGAAGCGGGAAATATGACAATATGGAGTACATTGAAGTCTTACATAAAAAAATTAATTTTATTATTAACAAATCCAACTTTTGTTATGTTCATATTTGCCAAAAAACCAATAGGAAACGAAATATCGCTATTTTTAATTTCAGGTCTCCCTTATAACCCCCACTCCTGTTCGTCTCAGTGAAAATTAATATAGCCTAAAGTCTAAGTTGGGTTAGTAGTAATATACATACCAAGTTTCATAAAATTCGGTTCAGCCGTTTATGCGTGAAAAGGTAACAAACAAGCAAACAAATAAACAAACAAACAGACACGAAAGAAACAAAATGGAGTTATGGTGTCTATGACATGTGAAATGAAAAGTTATCGCGAAATTTCGCGAAAAAAATCAATGTACAGACAGAGGTTACAATTTTATATATATACTAGCTAAGGTACCCGGCGATGCCCGGGAAATCATTGTTGCCTTTTAATGATGGTATTTTGATAGCAAGACTTCAATGTGTACAATTACACTTCCATCCAAGACGTAATGGTTTTCCGAAATAGCTAACCCTGAAGGGTAACTTCAGGGGATTGATATAATAGAATAGTTAGTTAGGATAGTTTTGAAGAATAAATGAAAATATGTTCCTAATCTATCCCTTTACACTTTTTGACTCACCTTTTTTCAATACTCGTAATTCAAACCATAATCATGGGTAGCATTTATTACAATTAAATATCATCTATAATGAACATATTTCCTTTCAAAAGCCAATCCGAGCTCATATAATATTAGGCAAAGTTTTTGCACGTAAGATTATATTTGTAATAGTGAATCACACTGGAAACTACTTTCAGTAATGCCAGACGGGAAATTAGTAAACTCAATTATCTAGTAAGGCTCCATTCATCTTCCGCTCCCGCATGAGACTTCTCAAAATTCTTCTACTTAAATTATTGATTCACAACATTATTTTAATAATTTATCTACTGGATGGAATGAAATAATAGAGGTACCCTGAAAATATCATATCATATACGCATATTGTTTAAACGCATATTGTTTTTTGTCATAATGACATTACCATTAACGTTTAATTATTATGGTAGCGCATATTTGTTTCAATAACATCAAGGTACATTATACAAATTAAATAATGGAAATGCTCTTATAGTTTATATTTCTATTGGAAATAAATAACAAAGCTATTTTCTAGGAAAAATAAATAAATGAGGAGGGGGTGACGAAGATTTATACCTCACTAATCCGAATCATACTTTGAACTATCATATAAGACGAAAACATAACATCATTTGTCATAGTATTCATTTATTAAAACCCCTTAAATGAGTACTAATATAATTATTGACTCCCGTTTAGCGTATATCCCGTTTTTACTTCATTTTACGACAAAAGTGAATGCACACATAAGTTACTCTAAATAACAAAGTAAAACACTTTTGTTATGTGCATGTTTGCCGAAAAACAAATAGAAAATAGAAAAACCGAGTTTTTCATTTCAGCCTCTCTTATAATCCCCACTCCCCTTTGAACCTAAAATTTTTCATATAGCTTATAATCATGGAAGAATTAATGCTAATTCACACTCCGAGTTTTGCTAAGTTCGGTTCAATCGTTAGTGCCCAACAAAATTGTTGGCTCCCGCTTTAGATTTTAGTGTATATCTCGTTTATACTTTTCTATACGACAAAAGTGAATAAAACAAAAGTTACTTTAAATAGAAAAATAAACTACTTTTGTTATGTGCATGTTTGTCGAAAAACCAATAGGAAACAAAATATCACTACTGTTAATTTCAGGCCTCCCTTACAAACCCCACTCCTGCCCGTCCCTAGAAATGTTAGTATGGCATATTATAATGAAGGCGTTAGTACTAATTCACATACCGAGTTTGGTTTAATTCGGTTTAGTCTTTAGTGCCAAATAAAATTGTGGACTCCCGCTTTAGTTTATAGCGTATAACTCATTTATGCTTCCGTATACGTCAAAAGTGCATATAACAAAAGTTACTTTAAATTACAAAATAAACAACTTTTGTTATGTGCATATTTGCTGAAAAAGCAATAGGAATCGAAATATCGCTATTTTTAATTTCAGGCCTCCCTTATAACCCCCACTCCTGTTCGTCTTAGAGAATATTAATATAGCCTAAAGTCTAGGATGGGCTAGTAGTAATATACATACCAAGTTTCATAAAATTCGGTTCAGCCGTTTATGCGTGAAAAGGTAACAAACAAACAAACAAATAAACAAACAAACAGACACGAAAGAAACAAAATGTAGTTATGGTGTCTATGCCATGTGAAACAAAAAGTTATCGTGAAATTTCGCGAAAAAAATCAATGTACAAACAGAGGTTACAATTTTATATATATATATATATATATATATATATATATATATATATATATATATATAGATAGATATATACATCAGGAAAATTAGTACCAATTTGACATTTAAACAATAACCTTTGAGAAGTACGGTCACTTGTAAGTGAACCTAGTAGCTTCAAGTTCTTAACACACGGCTTCAAGTGATAAATCATTGTGTCGTGTCGGTAAGCCAACAGGTTGTCCTAAAATAATAAACGTATTTTATTAATGGCATAATTTACGACATTTAATTATCATTGGCATTTAAATGAACAATTAAATTCTTTAATAGTAAGCAATTTTTACTCATTGACACTAAACAGCGGAGTTCAATCTACATCGCCTATAAATGAAAACTTGCACTAGTGAACTGTAGTATTATATAATTTATACTTGGCTCTATCAAAGCATTGAGAAGATTAAAGTTCGAGGGCCGTTCGCAATGCTGGGAGTCAATGCAATGTGCTACATGGTCAGTAAAGTATCTACTTCTCACAATAGTCATCAAAGAAGTATCCTACCAATAGCAAGGGGGCTCCTTTAGCAGATAACCCTTAAGGAAACTCAGCTAAAGAGATTGTAGTTATGAAGCGAATTTCGAATTTAATCGCCTATAAATGTTGTTACATACATATTTTCTCTAACATGAATATTAACCGAAATATTTGGATTTTTTAGTTTTTAGCCTTCAGATAAACCCTACTCATGTCATATTAACAATAAGCTGTTATATTAAGAACGTCTTTATTTTAAACATAAATACCAAATATTGTTTTCAAGAGACCTTTATAGTGCGATATCATTTTTATTATTGGCTGAAATCAGACCAGTAATGGGGGGGGGGGGGGTCAAAATATCTCCGCGATTATGAGACGTATCATAAAATGTTATTGAACCAATCTAGTTAAACAACTGATGATCTAAAATTGTTGTTTGTTTTATCCAATAGGACAACTCAAATATTTAGCGAGTAATTCGTACTTTCTTGTTTTCAATCAGAATAATGTGTCTTGCCAGAAATTGGGAAATCTGCTTCGTTTAGTCCCTGACTGGCGGACGTTCTCTACTTTTTTTTACTAACAATTTTCAGTGGTAAATTAAAAAACGGCGATACCATTTTTGCATGTTTCATATACTCACCAAATTAAGCACTTGCTTCTCCAGCACATGCTTAGAGATTATAAATTCATAAAAGGCCGTAACATTTTGTAAAATCAGTATATCTCTTTCTGTGAAGGAGGAAGTGTCGTACTTATTAATTAACTCTATTACTCCTAAAAAAATATAAAATATTAAAAGAATTGAATGGATAATCTTGAAACAGGATTAAAATCTTTTTTTTAATATTCATATTTATATATCAAAATGTGATTTTTTGTTTCATTTCTGTGTTTGAAACATCTTTAACATCAAAAATGTCCACCGCGCAGGGGCTGCTTAAACTAAGCAGGGTTCCTACATACTGGTATGACACACTAGTGATCTGATCTCACTATATATTCTCTATTTCTAAGTAAAATTTCGATGTGTTGAAGATGGGGGTTTACTGAAGGCTGAATAGATGGAAGTGCGAATAACTCTCTTAATATTTGCTGAATACTAGATTAGAAGCTGTTGCAGAACACATATACACACCCGACCTCTTAGTCCTTTGCAGCCTATAAATTCCTCCAAACCTTTAATTGACTTTTGTCGATCTCCAAAAACTAGTAGAGCAACTCCCTCGCCCTTTCTTAATCGCCTGTGATCAAAATCCCATACCGAAATCCCTTATGACTGATTTTAGAAATAATAACCACATTTCTTTACTAAACAGTGATTCAAGCACCTACTTCATTTCTTCAACATCATCTTTCTCAGCATTCGATATCACTTTATGTGACAGCCGGTTTACATCAAGCTGCAAAGGAAGTCAGAGACTCCTTATACGGTAGCGATCATTTCCCAATTAAAATGCAAACCCTCATGAAAGAAAATACCCTAGGTGGCAGATGGAGATTTTGTGACGCGAATTGGAAACTTAATAGATCTTTAATTGAATCTAGTATTGAGAGCATCCATGACTCCTAAAATTCCACTACTTCAATTAATGGAATGCTAGACTAATCTAAAGATATTATCTTAACAGCAGCTGGAAAAAGTGGCCCCAAAGTCAAAATCATAACTATAACAAAATTACCTTGCTGGGATAAGGATTGCGTCATTGCGGTTGGCAACCAAAAAAAGGCTCAGATTAGTAAATTCAAGAGAGCGAAGAAAATGGAAGATGCCGCCGAATACTAGAGGTTTAGGGATTTCATCCACAAGCTAATCAGAGAAAAGAAAAGCACGGCAACTGTACATAGAATCCATTAACCAAAAAACCTAAATTCAACAAAGTCGTTCACGTATCAAATCGACGAACATGTAAAAAAGCTTATGACTCTCTTGAAGGAAACTCATTTGTTCCAGGAAATGTGTATCCAACTACCGCTATTGAATTAACAGTGTTTGCGATATAATGTAACAATATATAAAAAGAAACCATAAAAGGGGAAGAAAAGTAAATATTTTAGGAATAGTTATAAATATCATCATGAATTTATGTTGTCCACGGTGTTTTAAAGAGTGATGAGGGAAGTCATTTTCATTTATTCATCAAGAAGTTGGTTATATCGGGGCTGAAATGACCCCGAAGGTTTCCCGAGCAAACATTATATCAGCTAGTTATTTATATGTGTATTCAGTTATTTATATATTACTGTTATGAAATACTCCAAATCCAAGAAATTCCACCTATGAATCACTTAAAAGCCATACGTTTCATATGATTAGCTCAGATTTCAAAAATAAATAATATAATTCATACAGTACATAGTTGTTACCTCTTGTTTTGCCACATACAAAAATAGGTCCTGCTAAAATCGATGTTACCTCTCGAGGCTTGTATATCACTGAAATATAATTTGTGGATATTACAGCACCTGTAGTGTTAACAATTATGTTTTCTTTTATTACTTCATTTGCAACTGTTGAAGAACCTAAGCTGGTAATAAAACGTTTTTAGTTGCAAATATATTATAAAAACTACTAAAAATAAGTTCACAATTGAGTCCAAAAATATATATCACTGGTGAAAATGTTCAATATGGGAATTCAGTTTTATAAAAAACTAATACTACGAATTTGTTCTATTCATTGCAATCTTAAAAAGCAGGAAACTTAAGGTTATTGTGCTTAATAACTTAAGGTACCTTAAGTAAATAGGAAATTAACTTAAAGCATCACTCATTGGCGTCCCCATAAGGGTACCCCAGGAACTAAGCAACTGCAGAGTTCGAGGACACAAATGTGCTAAATAAATAAATTAGGTTTATTTATTTCTCTCTCTCTCTCTCTCTCTCTCTCTCTCTCTCTCTCTCTCTCTCTCTCTCTCTCTCAAAAAAAAAAAAAAAAAAAAAAAAAAACAAAAAACAAAAAATGTGGCCGTTTAGAAGTATCACACAATATTCGTTATCTCTAATGAGTAAAATACTCCCCCGTGTGGCAAGGCGGTACACAAAAAGAATATGAACGTTAGAGAACAGTAAGAAATAGAATAGAAATTTCTACAAATATTCCACTCAAAATTCAATTACAATACGTTTTTGATTTTTAGAAAAACCCTAGGATTAACACAAACACCCTATATATATATATATATATATATATATATATATATATATATATATATATATATATACTTCTTACTTAGTTATTTTGAGCCAAAAAAATGTACATATTTTATTTCGTCGTTTTAAAACATTTTATTTTCCTCTACTCGTCCCTTCTTGAGGTATTTGTCCTTTTTCAATTAAAACAAGAAGTAAATATTTTTGTAGTTTTATGTTGATTCCCAAACCAATTTCAAAGAATTTGTCACTATTAACAGTAAATAAAATAAATGCCATCAAACAAAAGCTAGGGAAACTAATTTTGCAAATGAAAATTACTATGAAAGAATATTTTATTGTACTTTTGAATTATAATCCCACGGAAGACATTTAATATTCACACGGAAAACATCTACATTAGACAGTTATATAAAATATTAATTGAGTTTATATGATGCCAAATACATCATATATAAAATAAATTGTAAGAAGCGTAATAATCTTAATATAGGGAAATATATCATCACAATTACCTAGGAAAAGAGTCAAAGAACGTGATAGATGGACAATACAACGTCTCTAGCCGATCACGCTGTTAATTACAATCATAGTTTTGCTTGTTATTAAATGTAATTATGCCCCAGCATCTCCTGGAATTTTATTAAATTCAAAAGTCTTGTTTCAAGCTTAAATACCAAATATTGTATTGATCGTACTTTTACTATGAGATACATACAAATATGATGTTCGATGTGACCCTCAAATTAACGTTATAGACTCCAAACGTTTTATTTGATCAATACGGTCTGGATACTTAACTATTGAATACAAAACTAATGAGCATAATCATTACTGTCTGAAATTGGACTAGGAAGACGTCGAGGGGGAAGGGTATAGATGGATTGGAGAGGAGGTAAATTTCCGCTATTATTGTTCAGATGGAAGCGAGTTATAAAATCAAGATTGTTAAATATTTAATATTCCATCGTTCTTTTTATACACATTTGTTTCGTAAATTAATATGAACCGAGAAATTTGTATTTTTTAGTTTTTAGCATTCAGTAAACACGTACTCCATTAACAAGAAGCCAATAGATCATGAATGGTATTGTTCCAAAGTTAAATGCCAAATATTATTTTTGACAGAACTTGACTATTTGAGATACCAGCAAATGTGTCTTGTGTATTAGGGTGGGCCGAAAAAAAGTTTTATTTTTTTTTCTTAATCCTATACCGAAAAAAACTTGTCTCCATTATGTGTTATCAAAATGCAACAAAGAAAAAAAATATATACCTAACTCCCAGCTAGCGCAACACACTTGAAATTTCGAAATTTCACTAAAATCATAAGTTTTTGTAATTATTTTTAAAGCATTTTAATAGTTTCATATTGAGTTGCTTTAGTGATAGCCCTTTACAGTAGAGTTTTAAAAATACAATAAATAATTGGAAAAGTAAAATTTTATTAATCTGAGGTAGCGCAAAGGACATGAAAATGACGCATTATACAGTCAATAGTAGATGTCGGCCGCCGGGCCGGGCTTCCCCCACTTATACTACCCCTACCCATAACGCACTACCATTTATTCTTTGTTACTCGGAAGTTTACGTCTGCAGACGCGTAGTCGCTGTGAGTTGTTTGTTTCTCTCAAATATCTAATATTGTCGCACCAAATGTAAAAGCCCTCTTTGACAAAGCATCAATACCAACAGTGACGCCCTACAGAATTGTGCAATTAATAAATTCATACCACAATAGCTACCGTAATCTAATGAAGTCCTAGCGTGACAAGGAAAAAGAAAAATACAAACAAAAAGTTGAGGAATTCAAGCAAAAGGCTTTATCACTCTTTGATGTATCTGCAAGCAAATGTAAAATAGAATGCTCCTGCAACTGCAAGAAGGTCCCGGAGATCTGTGAGTGCCCTTTATCAATTTCATGTCAATGTGAAAAAGATAAAAAAAATTCCGGTGCTTGAACTTAAGTTTATGTATTTCCAAAGAAATCTTGGACAAGGAAAATTGGAAATTTAGACGAGGAGTCGAAAAAAATTACCAAAAGACTGCAACGTAAAGGAACAAAAAATCAGGCTATGTCGTCTAACATTTCATTAGTTTAACATTCGCAGCCTTCACGCTCTAAGGATGCAACAAAACCAAGAATAGGTTCAAACGAAAGCTCAATGGAAGAGGAAGAGCCTTATGGTTCGAACTTTTAAACCCCCAAAATTCAACTTCCAGGCAAAAGAATATTACGAAATTATTGATTGGACTACTACTGCTATTTATCCCCCACCATTGTTGCGAAGAGTATCTGACGAAGAAATGTGGGCCAAGATTTCAGCTGCCAACACAGCAATAGAATAGAACATCCATAAATTCCCGTGTCACACGCAAGCGGTGGAGCGCTGTGTGAAATTGGTAACTTCAAAACTCGTTGGTGCCAAGAACAGAGATGGTTTCATACAAAAAACGCTGCTATCAAAAGCTTCAATGCCAAGTTTTTCCAGCAAACAAGATTTCAAACTTACAAATATTTAAAGGACTATTCTAAGAGAAGCACAATAAAATGTTGAAGTCTGGGAATTGACAATTTGTATTTCACGATAAATTTTGTAATTAATAAACTCATTTGGAAAATGTAAATTGCCTATTAATTTTTTTCCTACAGCTAATTGTTCCATCAACATTATATTTCTAAAAAAACACATGGGTAGTGGGTTTAAAAAATTAGATGCTGCACTGCACTATAGCCGGTTAGCACTCGAAAAGTGATCAATTAACTATATTGAAGGCATTTGCGCTACCTAAAATTAAAAGAAATATATATTTTCAATAACCCATTGTGTTTTTATAACTCTAATATAAATGATTTTCACTATAGCAGTTCAATATCTAGCTGTTTGGGTGTTTTAAAAAAAATTGTAAAATCCTGTGATTTTAGTGAAATTTTGAAATTTCAAGTGTGTTGCGCTAGCTTGGGGTTAGGAATATATTTTTTTCTTTGTTGCATTTTGATAACACATAATAGAGACAAATGTTTTTCGGTATAGCATTAAGAAAAAAAAATAAAACTTTTTTTCGGCCCACCCTATTGTGTATACGTCATCAATTAAGATTTTACGATTTAGACTCGACGATTTTTATTTGTTCAGTACTCTTGTCGAAAATTTGATTTTCTGTAACTATTGTTTATTCATGATTTCTGTTACGCGAGTTCATTGAATTTTTTCTTTCAGTCTTTCTTCAGTAAACACCCACTTCTACTTATCTAGTCTTCAGTCTGCGAAATTGAACCACAAAAGATATCAATTCTAGCAGTGTACATTTCAATTATTGTTCACGTAGATTTATTACTTGAGAATAAATAGAGAATAGATGGTGAGATAAGATCAAAAGCATGTCATTCCAACATGTGAGCAATCCGTTTAGTTTCCTCGTGACCGATTTTTTTTTTAGAATACAATATAAGGAATCTGTTTAGTATAAGATGTACTCGTACCTGCATGTTGGGCTTATTTTATGTCAAGATACGTTACCGAAATTTCTGACTACAAATATCTTGCTGTTAAATATATTATAGTATTTCCAGGCCCCTGGATATATCTTTCCTTGGCAGAAAACCATGATACATGATGCAATACACAACGTAGTTCAAAAAAGGAAATCAACCAAAACCCGGTAATAAGCCTAGTGTAGAGGATATGTGTATAGTACAATTTCGTCTAGTTCAATGTATCAGTAGTATACAATTAACATTAAAAACAAAACATTTAAGCAAACTGATAATATTGTACAAGTTGTACGATGTAAATTACTTTTTTTCTCTTATAGTTTAGCAACTCTCACATTGGACTTATTGTCAGGAATATATGCCGGAACAGAGTTGGGAAAAATTGTAATTACAATTACAAGTTACAAGTTATAACTACATTAGTTGAAATTTAGTTACAACTATAACTACTTATGTAATTAGTAATTGATAATGAGCAACTACATTTTTCAACTAAAGTAATTGTAATTGCAATTTCACAACTACAGTGAGTAGTTGAGAAAATCAGTAGTTTCAAAAACAACTATAGTTAGTAATTGTAACTGTAGTTGTAGCTGCAACTACAGTTACTTGGGTAGTTGAAAAGTCCGTCACGCAGGCGCTGCGTAAACTAAGCAGATTTCCCACGTGAAGTTTTACAATAGAGAAATCTGCCTAATAACAACTGTAGTAGTAAGAAACCTCTAAACCTAAAACATTATTTAGGACGTAATAACCCAGTAGTTTCTAGCCCCAAAACAGTTAACCTAACCTCTAAACCTATTCACGAGGGACGAATAGTTATGGAAATGGCCGCCAGAGCTCTCGGCGGAAAGTCCGAACATAGCCTACTGGTGACCACACGCAGAATACAAATGCAAATATCTCGGTTAATATTCAAGATAGAGAATAAATATATATAACAATATTTATAGTAAATTTAATTTGCAATAAGATTGATTCTGTACAATGTTTTGGTCTGACGTATAGTAACGGAGATATTTCGAATTTTCGAAAATCCTCCCCTCTAAACCCCCCCTCCCACTGGTCCGATTTCAGCCGTTAACGAACTTGATCTTTCTTTTTACATAAAACGACTAAATATCGAGTTTGGTAACGATCAAACAAAAATTGCGACCGCTAGAGCGGTAACAGACAAATATATATATATATATATATATATATATATATATATATATATAGATATATATATATATATATATATATATATATACAGTTTTGAACGGACATCATTTTTGTCATCTCCTGGATAGGATCGATGGACATTTGAAGAAAAATTTCGAAAATTCCGCCATGAGTACAACCTCAATAGCTGATTTCCCTTAAGGGAAATCTGCTAAAACTGTGTAAACACTGACTGAAGTAGTTGAGGCTGTTAAGAAATAACTATATCCAACGACTTTATATTCAAAGTTTTATTATATTACATATACTACTTTATTATAATAACAGAAAATAATTTTAATGGAAACAAATGAATACTAACTAAAATAATATGTAAATTCTTTTTTATATTTTTTGGGGCGTTTGCCATCGCGGCAAAAGAAAATAATCGCTCTACTGTTCTACTCCAAAAATAAGGACGGTCGTCCTCACTATCACTGCCACATATTGTAAAAATCTTTTCGTCGCCAAGGACTGGTGACGGATATAGAAGACAGACTGGAGTGCCCCGCGCGAGAGTGATAGGAGGCGAACGGCAGAACAAGAGAGAGTGCTGATAGGAGGCGAACGGCAGAACAAGAGAGAGTGCTGATAGGAGCGTCCACCTTCAGTTCTTCTGACATATTCTGTTTGATACATTATGTGCACTAATTGAATATGGCACGTCTCAGATGAGCTATTTATCACCACCACGAATGTAAATATTTATATAGAGGCGATCAAAATATATTCGCTCTTTGGGCGGTAAAAAACAGCTGATCTATATGTAGTTGTAGTCATTACTCAACAACTACAGTTACAATTACAACTACTAATTGTAATTATTTTTATAACTACTTTTTATTTCAATTAGTAGTTGGATTTATGAATACTACTACAATTACTGTAATTGCGAAACCAAGAAAATGCAACTACAGTTACCAACTACATTTTTGTAACTGCAGTTGCAATTACATAACTAGTATTTATTAGTTGAGAAAGTAGTTAATTACAAAAGTATTTAATTACTGCCCAACTCTGTGCCGGAATACCCATTCATTAGGTCAATTATGATAGGATCACAGTAAACAAAGCTTAAGTTAAGGAATGTAAATAAAATTACTCTATTTCTATACGTCTTTCAAACTTTTCGTCGTCTCCAGGACTGAACATGAGAACTTTATCTCCCAAATCTTCCAGAGCAGTAAACATAGTATATGTATAATAATTGCAAGTCTCTGCGTTCAGTGTGAAACTGGTCAATGTCTAAAACATAATTGGTCACATACAAATGTGTTGAAAATATTACTTAAATTGTGTTTAAGTTATGGTCATAATATGCTTAGATAACTTTGAATTAGGGGGTTTGATTCTCGAGTAGGCAAAGAGAGTTAATTTAGTGAGAAAAGACCTATGAGGATGATATTGATCTGCATCACACCTTCACTAATTTCCGACTGGCCTAAGATAATTTACACGTGCTAAAAAGGGAAGTCTGCTAATTGCTGGAGGAATTGCAGGCAGTTGGAATACTAGCAAACTTATCACTGCGATAAGGTTGTCTCCAGAAAATACTTTTTGTAAAAATAAAAAAATAAATTAAAAAAACGGGTCTGATGGTTTTGAGGTTATTACTGGCGTCCAGCATTTATTTGAGGTCACTTGTGTAGGATGAGGGTCTGGAATTAGTTCTCATGACGCGATTTTCGCAAAAGTTTTTCAAATGTCCGTCGATCCTATCTAGTAGATGAGGAAAATGAAGTATTTTCAAAATGTATATATATATATATATATATATATATATATATATATATATATATATATATATATCTGTGACATCAGTTTAGCGCTCGCAATATTTGTCTTATCGTTCCCAAAGTCGATATATAAACATTTTATTAAAAAACACAAATCAAGAGAGGGGGGGGGGTTAGAGGGGAGGGGAAGAATTTCGAAAAGTCTTCTCGAAAGTCGGGTCGAAAAAGTGTATAAAACTAATCTTATTGAAAATTTAATGTTCTATAAATGTTGTTTACATATTTTCTATATCATGAATATGAACTGGGATATATGGAATTTTTAGTTTTTGGATTTCAGTAAACCCCCACTCCTACATATGTCATATTAACAATAAGCTGTTATATCATGAAACACTCATTCCAAGGTTTAAATACCAAATATTGTTTTCATTGAACTTTCACTTTGTGAGATAGATGCAAATATGTCGTGATGGCGTCATCAATTAATAGTTTTCGTTCTTTCCTCGAAAATGTTTATTTTATCTATACCATGCTGCATATTTAAGAGTTTCAGTCAATAATTAAGATTGTATTTTCAATTGGTTGCAATGGGGGGGGGGTGGAATATTGGTTATTTAGAGAGAGCGGGAATTCGAAAATTGTAATTTTTTTTTTCCAGCCTTCTGTAAAGCTCGCCTCCTCCTACTCATTTGTTTTTTACATTAAATATGTTGAATATGGGAATATGTTGTGATATGAGATCTACGTGTTATACCAGCACGTAGAAAATCTGCTAGTTTACACATCCCCTGAGTGGCGGAGTTTTTAAATTCTTGGGGGGCCACATCCTGCAAATATTAAACGTGAGTTTTATTCACGTGAGTTAGTCAGACTCCCCACATTTGTTGGTCCTTTGGCCATTCCAGTAAATACGTTCTGAGACACGCTAAACTACTATGGTGTTGTGTGGTGGAGGTGTCGGTGAGGTTGAGTGTGTAGGATATAAACTTATAATTCGGTAATACCAGCATCTCCGGCAGTGTTATCAAGTAAGGTTCTCCGTCACAGGTGCTCTTATTCATTAGGTGAATGAAGTAAGCATATAGGTCGTTCTCTCTGCCAATATCTTCCTTCTCATAAAACTGTTCTATAGCAGAACCAATCCAGTTACACATGTTCATGCCCATTTCAAGGTGTGCCTAATGAAATAAATTAATTAATGTGAAGAACCATATATATCAAAACCTTAAAAGTGCGTTTGTACAGAATTCATCAAACACCAAGAGAGTCATCCATACAACTTTAGTCTCCCAGCGCTCAGAGCCTACTCTATATATCTACACATACACACACACACACACACACACACACACACACACACACACACACACACACACACACACATAATATACGGAGAGGTATGCGAATTTTTGCAACTTTGGAATTATTTCAAATGGTCGTTTCAGCAGATTATCTCTGAAATCAGCTACTGAGGTCGTACTCATGACTCGTAGTCGAAAAATGTCTTCAAATGTCCATCGATCTTACCTAGGAGATCACGAAAAAGAGGTCCGTTCAAAATTATATATATATATATATATATATATATATATATATATATATATATATATATATAATTGTAACCTCTGTCTATACAGTGATTGTTTTCCTCAAAATGTCACTTTTTCGTTTCACATGTCATAGACACGATATCTACAATTTGTTTCTTTTGTGTTTGTTTGTTTGTTACCTTTTCAAGCATAAACGGCTGAACCAAATTTTAAGAAACGTGGTATGTACATTACTACTAACCCAACTTAGACTTAATATTCTCTGAGACAAACAGGAGTGGCAGTTATAAGGAAGGCCAGGAATTTAAAATAGCGATAATTCGTTTCCTATTGATTTTTCGACAAATATGTACATAACAAAACTGTTTATTTTGTTGTTTAAAGTAACTTTTGTTATTTACACTTTTGTCGTATACCAAAGTATAAATGAGTTATACGCTAAAAACTATACCGGGATTCCACAATTTTATTTGGCACAAAAGACTCAACCGAACTAAACGAAATTCCGTATGCAACACCTCCGTAATTGGTATTGACACCTCCCTGATTATAAGCTATATTATATTATACTAGCCCAGATACCCGGCTGCTTCGCCCGGGAATTGATTTGAGCTGAATGGTGATGGTATTTTTTTGGCAAGGCTTTATTTTGCACACTATTTTGACATTTACCCGTCCCAGAGTTTAGGGTTAATACCCGTCGTTTCTGTGGATTTGTTAATAATAAATTTAATTTTTTGGGTAAGACTTCACTGTCTTCCATATTTCCCGTTTCCTGTGCATTGTGCATAGATTTGAATTATTAAGGACAAAATATTAACATAGATTTGAATTAATTTTTCCAGGTGAGGTATTGAAAAGAATTGTTGAGCAAATTTCTCAATATAGCAAAATAAACAACTTTTGTTTAGTGCACGTTTGTCGAAAAACAAATAGACAACGAAATATCACTATTTTTAGTTTCAGGCCTCCTTATAACGCCCACTCCTGCCCGTCCCTAGAAATGTTAGTATGGCTTATTATAAGGAAGGCGTTAGTGCTAAGACACATACCGAGTGTTTTATTTAGTTCGGTTGAGTCTTTTGTGCCAAATAAAATTGTTAACTCCCGCTATAATTTTTAGCGTATAACGCCTTTATACTTCGGTATACGACGATAGTGTATATAACAAACGTTTCTCTAAATAACAAAATAAACAACTTTTGTTATGTTCATATTTGTTGAAAACCCAATAGGAAACGAAATATTGCTATTTTCAATTTCAGGCCTCCCTTATAACCCCCACTCCTGTTCGTCTCACAGAATTGTAATATACATACCAAGTTTCATAAAATTCGGTTCAGACGTTTATGCGTGAAAAGGTAACAAACAAACAAATAAACAAACATACACGAAAGAAACAAAATGCAGTTATGGTGTTTATGGCAAAAGTTATCGTGAAATTTCGCGAAAAAAAATCAGTGTACAGACAGAGGTTACAATTTTATGTAAATACTAGCCCAGATACCCGGCTTCGCCCGGGAATTGATTTGAGGCTGAATGGTGATGGTATTTTTTTGGCAAGGCTTTATTTTGCACACTATTTTGACATTTACGCATCCCAGTGTTTAGGGTTTATACCGGTTGTTGGCATTTGTTAATAATAAAATTAATTTTTTATGTAAGACTTCACTGTCATATTGTCACATTTCCCGTCCCCTGTGCATTATCCATAGATTTCAGTTATTAAAGACAAAATATTAACGCAGATTTGAATTAAGTTTTCCAGGTGAGGTACCTGATAGTTCAAATTGGAATGAATTGTTGAGAATATCAAGATTTCTATGCAAATTACTTGCTTCACACATTGTTCCTGGAGAAATGTTTAAAACAAAAGTTAATCTAAATAACAAAGTAAACAACTTTTGTTATGTGCATGCTTTTCGAAAAACAAGTAGACAATGAAATATCGCGAATTCTTATTTCAAGCCTCCCTTATAATCCCACTCCCGTTCTAACCTAAAAAAATTAATATAGCTTATAATCATGGAAGAATTAATGCTAATTGACATACCGAGTTTTGTTAAGTTCGGTTCTATCGTTAGCGCCCAATAGTTGACTCCCGCTTTACTTTATAGTGTATATCTCGTTTATACTTTGTTAAAAGACAAAAATGAATATGACAGAAGTTACTCTAAATAACAAAATAAACAACTTTTGTTATGTTCATATTTTCCGAAAAACGAATAGAAAACGAAATACCGCTATTTTTAAATTCAGGCCTCCCTTACAACCCCCACTCCTGCCCTTCCCTAGAAATGTTGGTATGGCTTATTATAATGAAAGCGTTAGTGCTAATACACATACCGAGTTTTATTTATTTCGGTTGGGTCTTTTGTGCCAAATAAAATTGTTCACTTCCGCTATGGGTTTTAGCGTACATCTCGTTTATAATTCGGTATACAAAAAAAAGTGTTATAACAACTGAGGAAAGAAAGAGGGAGGACATTTCTAGGGGCGAGCAGGCGTGGGGGTTGTATGGGAGGCCTGAAATTAATAATAGCGATATTTCGTTTCCTATTGGTATTTCGGCAAATATGCACATAACAAAAGTTGTTTGTTTTGTTATTTAAAGTAACTTTTGTTATATACAATTTTGTCGTATAACGAGGTATAAATGAAGTATACTCGAAAAACTGTAAAAGGGCTCAGCAATGTTATAGGACACGAAAGACTTAATCGAAATCAATGAAACTCCATATTTTGGTTAATATTAACGCCTACTTGACTATAAGCTATATAAACATTATTAGGACCGAACAGGAGTGGGAGTTGTTAGGGAGGCATGAAATGAAAAATCGTAATATTTCGTTTCCTAATATTTTTGGCGAATGTGCGCATGACAAGAGATGTTTAATTTGATATTTAGAGTATCTTTTGTTATATACATATTTATCGTAAAGCAATTTATAAAGCAAGTAATTTGCACAAGTACGTTACAATCACTTCTACCCCATTCCTCCCGAACTCACATTGGTTTATGTTTACATGGTTATATTTTTAGTAATGTAGAGTTTTTCTCAGAAATGTGAAAGTCTCATAAATATATAATTTAAAAGAATGAACGCTGGAGGCGTACACCCAGTTATTTCTGGAATTTATTAACTCTGCTCCATTAATATATTTATACTTTACTTAACATGCTATGTACCATTAAGAAGATACAGTTTATTTTCCAAACATACAAAAGAGTATTTTTAATAGTGGTTATAACGTATATAAAACAGCTGCCATCGTTGTGCTTTGGACCACTTTTTTTTTCTTTTTTTTTGTGGCGTGTCAACCATTTTGGTCATTAACGCCAATTGGACCACTATTAAGGAAATGAACGTTTATTCATAGATGGTTCGGAATGCCGAATTCTCTCTATGATTATGAATAATATGTTTAATACGTTTAATATGTTTTAATAATATGTTTAATAATAATCTATGATTATGTTATATATATATATATATATATATATATATATATATATAAAAAGATATATGCACTGGGAACGGGTTATGTAAAAAAAAATGTGTACCTATAGTGTAGAATTAATTACATAACAAATACTTTTATTATTAACATATCCCCAGCACGCCGGGTACTCGGGAGCAAATCCTAAGCATTGAGCCGGGGAAATGTAAAACTATTGTAAACAATAAATACCAAAAAACACCTTCATTATTCAGCCTCAAATGATTTCCCGGGCGAAGCCGGGTACCTTAGCTAGTATATATTACATACTCGTACTAGCCAAGGTACCCGGCTTCGCTCGGGAAGCTATTTAAGGCTGAATGTTGAAATCTACACATTCCTGGTTGAGCTTCAATGTTTACATCTACACTTCCCCCCCCCCCTGGGCGTATTTTTTCTCGCAAGGGTCAGGTAGGGGACTTATATAATAGAAATTTTACTTTTGATAAATAAATGAAAATGAGTTCTTAATCAATCCCTTTGCACTGTTTGACACACCGTCATTAATTCAAATCGTAATCATGGATACCCGGCGTTGCTAGGGATACCTTATTATTAAGTTATCCTTAACGAACAAAAGTATTTGTTTGGTAAGGATTCACTATCCACAATATTTTTATATTACCCGTCTCCTGTGTATGTATCTTTTTTTCAAAACATCATAGGCAATATAATTCATAACAATGGATTGTTTTCAGTTTCCCGAAACCCGTCCAAAGCTCAACTATGGCAGCTAGTACATAATTACAAATATGAAAAATACCCTTCTGTATTCATGGAAGTAAACATTATATTTTAATGGTACATAGTACGTTCAGTGAAATGTAATATATTAATAGAGCAGTGTTAATAAGTAGCACAAATAACTGGGTACGCCTCCACAGCAATTTCACTCATCCTGCCTAATTTAAATTATTTATTTATGATTATTAAACAAATTCACATTCCTGAGAGTAATAATGCATTGCTAAAAGTATTAGCATCAAGTGACATGTAAACAGCGGCCAAACTGGTAAGACAAAGGAAGCATCCCCACACCACCTTAGGCTCAGTTTTGCCAACCTACCACTCATCTCAATTCCGTAATACGTTAAATTATTTTAACAAATCTGATTAAATTATCTTACAATACTGAAACTGTTCGTCATTTTCACGTTTTAATTTAATACATTTAAGGGGAAACTGACATTTCTCAATAATTAATGTTTGGGAGAAGAGAAGGGGGGGCAGTATATTTTGCTCTAAGTGGAAAGTGTTTAGAGGCGTTAAAACAATTACATAGATTTTAATTATTAAGGATAAAATATTAAAATTGATTTGATTAATTTACCAAGGTGAGATACCAGGTAGTTCATATATTGGAAAGAATTGTTGAGTATATCAATATTTACATGCCAATTAATTGCTTTATACATTGTTATAAGAAAAAATATATAAAATAAGAGTTACTCTAAATAACAAAATAAACAACTTTTTCTATGTACAAACTTGCCGAAAAAATAATAGGAAACGAAATATCGCTATTTTTAAATTCAAGCCTCCCTTATAACCCCCCCCTTATTATCTGATGGTTTCAGAGAATATTAGTATAGTCTGTAGTTTAAGTTGGGTTAGTAATCATATACATACCAAGTTACATAAAATTCTGTTCAGTAGTTTAGGCGTGAAAAGGTAACAAAAAACAGACACCAAAGCCACAAAGTGCAAATATCTTGGCAATGGCATGTGAAACGAAAATGTATCGTGAAATTTCGAGAAAAAAAATCAATGACAGAGGTTACAATTTTATATATATATATATATATATAAAATAGATATACGTAGGTCGATCGATCGATAGATAGATAGATGTAGATGAATATGAAACTTTGAACGGACCTCATTTATGTCATCTCCTGAGTAGGATCGATGGACATTTGAAGATATTTTTCGAAAATCCCATCATGACTACATTCTCAATACCTGATTTCCCCCAAGGGAAATCTGCTAAGAGTGGAATAACGTTTTAGGACTCTAACCACATCCACCATCCCCTTACACCCTTATGATTCTAAACACAACGACAGAATGAATATTAACAAGGCTATTGACGTAAATGTGTTTTCTCATCTAAACAAATCCCCCTCCTGATTGAAAATATGAATTCTCAGATAACCTATGTTCTACCATGGGATTGTTAACTCACGAATATAAAAATCCTACGAGCCATTTTTGAGTGGTTGATTTACAAACAGCCGGACAGACAAATAGACAGAGAAGATTTTCAATTTTGTTCTTAAAATGGCTTGAAACGTGAAAAACATTGTTCCCCGCCGATTTTAAATAGAGAATCAGAAATACCTCAGAGCTTTATTTATATAGATGGAGATAACGGGCCTCAACAATATGATGTCCAGGTAACATAACAGGATTTTAAGCAAATAAATATTATAATTTTTGGATTTCATCATCAACATGTATTATCTCAAGCCTTAACTCAGCTGACCAAGGTAAGTCATGTATTAGAAAAGGCAGAATATAGTCCATACTTACAATTGTAAAGTAGTTTCCACAATCTTTTAAAAGCTGGATTACTCCTACTACATTATTTTTAGAGGTAATGATTGGCAAACACATAGCAGCATCTGAAGTAATAGCTGAAAAAGGTGAGGATTGAAAAACTAAAATAATTTGTAGACATCAATTTTATATTAAGTAAAAACTACTAATGAAAATAAAAGTCCGTCACGCAGAGGCTGTGTAAACTAAGCAGATTTCTCATGTGCAGGTGTGACACACTTGTGATCTCAGCTCACCACATATTCTTTATTTCTGAGTGTGTGTGTGTGTGTGTATGTGTGTGTGTGTGTGAGTGTGCGTGTACGCGTGAGCGCGCGCGTTCCTGAGAGTGTATACGCGTTCTAGCTATGTTACTCGTCCTTGACGGGAGGACAATGGAAATGGTTGCCCGATTTTTGGTTCCGTCTATTCTTTGTCCGATTATAGCCAGTACCTAATATGATCTTTAGTGCAGAATGAAACGGTTAAATATCGAGTGCGGTATAGATCGAATAAACATTTTCGAGTCAAGAACGTAAAAATTTTAATTGATGACGTCATTAAACAACGTATTTGCATGTATCTCATTTATTAAACATCTGATGAGAACAATATATATTTAAGCTTCGAAAATCTCTTTCTAAGAGATTTGAGAAACTCTTATATTTACAAATTCCTCAAAGGATAATAAATCCGTATAATATCATAGTCACGGAAGAAGCTAATGTGATAACACAAGAAGAGTTGATCAACAACAGCGGAGACGAGGAGCAGAAGTTTAACCAAGTTTATCAGAAGTTCTGGTTGCTGTGCAACATTGAAACACAGCATCCGCATTGTGGAACATTGCTGAAAAATGCTTTATATCTTTACCATTTGAATAAAGTGTGTAAATACAAATATACCTAGCTGAAAACGCATCAGTGTGGTACCAACATTTTGACAAAACAAAGAAACCGTTTCAAAATCAGCGCGGAGATTTAAGGCTGCAACTCATTAATATTGAACTACATTTAGCTGGTATGGTAGAAAGTCACCAGGTTCGTCCATCACACTGTTCTTTTTATCTTTACTTTGCGATTTTAATGAGTTTTTTTTTCAAACAATAATTAGTTACCTAATTAAGTTTTTTTAAGTAATTTGTATTAATAATTATTAACTACACTTGATATTTACTAAATTTTATGTCTATTTATTTCTTACATTTTGATGAGAAATTATGTCGTTTACTCACTTAACTAACCGCAAAATTTTTAAATTGGTAAGTATTTTGTATCAATAGGAAAAAAACTTGAGATAGGATTTTTAAATCAATTTGGCTGTGGAGATTTGAGATATCAGTATCATTTTGGAAAGGGACCTCCCAAAATCAACTTCAAAAAGCACCTTGATCGGTTTATATATATAAATATAGATACAGTTTTGAACGGACCTCATTTTCGTCATCTCCTGGGTAGGATCGATGGACATTTGAAGAAAAATTTCGAAATTCGCGTCATGAGTACAACCTCAGTAGCTGATTTCGCTTAAGGGAAATCTGCTAATATCCTGCCTGCGATTTTGGGCCTCCAATGGTAAAATGCATCAACGTACACGGAAAACAGTTTGAGAAATTGTGACTTAAATGAAATATCACATTTTTAATGTCAATTAGGGGCTCAGGTTAGCCATGTGAGTTATAGCGAGTGGCGAGTTCGATTCCCGCCTGAACAAAGGAATTTATTTAGAAACGGAATTCATTAAATAAAATCCTAAGTGCCAACCTGGATAGGAACTGGTGGTAACCTGTAGATAGCCCGTCCCAATTAACCTTAATTCCAAAGAGTGGACGTTAATAAATAATTTAAAATTTAATGTCATTTACACGTGTTGCCTATAATATATTGTATATACCTTGACTGGAAACACCGAATGGGAATTCTGAGCATCTGCTATTATCATTTGAAACCGTTGGTACCTTTCTTCCTGCAACGTAAGCAGCCATTACTGTCCCAGGGCCTAAAAATACAAAAGAGAACAGAAATCAAATTTGACATTCATCGCAACGGTTTATAATAATCATCTCATGAGCAACTTAAATTTAAACAGAGAAATATAAATTTCGATTTTGAGATGACAATATCAAGGAAGTTATGTATTATTATTTATTAACATCTACTTATTGCTACTGCGGTTAATTGGGACAGGTTATCTACAGGTGCCACCCTTTTCTAGCCAGGGTGGGAGTAAGAATTTTATTTAATTAGTTCGTCCCTAAATAAATTCCTATTGCCCAGGCGGGAATCGAACACTCTGCCGCTCCAGGTTTCAATGTAAGATTAAGGCCAACGCTTTAACTCACATGGCTAACCTGAGCCCCATAGGAAGATATCCACTGAAAACACCTACTTGGAATGAACATTGGTTTATACCATATTAGAGTTATACTTTTCACTACACAAGAAGATCTCTTGGCCACATATGCATCAGACGTCGTCTTGTGTTTTCTGAAATATTGGTAGATGAGAATGATTCGACTAAAGTATTAGGGTGTCCGAGAAGGCGAGTGTGGGATTTCTGATTCCGTGATTTTGTGAGGGCATGGACAAAAGGAATGTTGAGTTTATTATGACAGAGGTAAATTGTGTACGTAAAATGGGGAATCTGTAATTTCCCTGAGTATTGTAGATTGAAGGGTTATGGATTTTGATGGTTTGGTGGAACCTCAACGTTCAAGTCCGTATGTCCATATTAGTCTGAGTACTGTTGTGTAAATCAATCGTTTGTTATACAGTGATAGTTTAGATCTGTTGTCAAGTTGTCTTAGAAATTATCTGTATCGCCGATTCAATTCTTGTTTTTTTTTTAATGTGATGTGAGGTTTCCAAGTAAGTCGCTTGTCTAATGTGAGTCTCAGATACTTAATGTGTGATTTTTGAGGAATTAGTACGTTATTGAGTGTAACTGGAGGGCAAATGGAACCTCGGAGACTAAATGTTGCATGGCTTGATCTGCTGCTGCTGACCTCGATTCTTCACTGAGTCAGTCAGATTTCTAGCAGAGCTAGGTGCTCTAGAGTTGCGGGTGGCATATTTGGATCCGAGTTGGACTTTAAGATTGCAGCATCATCTGCATACGAGGGAAGGGAAGTTCCAGCGTGTGGTGGTATGTCGGCAGTATAGATAAGGAATAAGAAAGGACTTGGGATGCTCCCCAGTAGTACAACTGCATGATGGAGAAATAAGGGAGTGACTGAGAAACCAAAAGAAAATTGAAAGTTTAGTCAGAAAGGTATGTTTAAGGATGAGGTAATAGGTAAACGGGGGTGTATTTTTTAGTTTGAGCAATGGGAGCGAAAGGAGAGATGTTATTGGGCAAATATACCATCTGGGATTGTTATGCTTGGGTCAGCTTCTGGAAGGATAGAAATTTTTATGGTTACTTTATACTAAATAAAGATTTTTATTATCCATGATTATGATTTATATTTCTTGAATACTTAGACGAGATTAGAACTAAAAAAATCCATTTGCGACTTTTCTTCCAGATCAACACTAGACATCAATTTTCCGCAGCTCCCAGAGAGTTATAAAGGCAATGAAAGTTTTTTTAATTGCTAAAAATTTCAGTCTTCAGATACTGACACCCCTTCCATCTTGAGTAGTTACGGCGTGACGTATGTACGCATCTCGCAAAACTCAAAAACTACTAGCCTTAGAATGTTGATATTTCATATTTAGGACTGTTCTAACTCTAGTTGCGCAATCTTTTGATCAAAATTTACATGAGGCCGGGGGGGGGGTATAGAGAAAGATGATAATAAAAAATTCCAATTTTTCCGTACCTATTACGTATAGAATCTTTTTTAATTATCATAAAAACACCTATATATATAATAAATAATAATAATAATAAATCATTACTTTTCTGATGGGTGGATTTTCCAATACAAACCTATTTTGTACACATCAGCGCTACACATACTTGAATATTTGAAGATTTCCTCGGTTCTTGAATTAACCAAAAACAAATCAACTCCTAAAAAAAAAAAAAGGAACAACTACTAAGTTACTTAAAAAAAACGCCGGCACCGGATAAAATAAGTACATGCTGATGATATCAACTCAAATACGATTCTGTTTCTCCCTAGAAAATTACGTCACGCTGGGGCTGCGTAAACTAAGCCAACTTCTGCTAAGATTGTGTCTGTTCGTTTTCACGCATAAACGGCTGAACCGAATTTTATGAATCCTGGTATGTATATTAGTACTAACCCAACTTAGACGTTAGGCTATATTAATATTCTCTGATAAGAACAGGAGTAGGAGTTGTAAGAGAATCCTGAAATTAAAAATAGCGATATTTCGTTTCCTATTGGTTTTCCTCAAAAATGCACATGACAAAAGTTGTTTTTTTGTTATTTAGAGTAAATTTTATTTAGAGACATACATTAAAAACTAAATCAAGAGTCAACAATTTTATTGGGCACTAACGATTGAACCAACATAACAAAACTCAGGATGTGAATTAGCATTTCTTTAGGTTCGAACGGGAGTGGGGGTTATAAGGGGGGCCTGAAATAAAAATTCGCGATATTGCATTTTCTGTTTGTTTTTCGGCAAACGTACACATAACAAAAGTTGTTTAAAAGATATTCTGTTCAAACGACGTTTGTCTAAAGACGTTTTGTCAAAATGACATTTGTCAAAACAACGTTTGTCGAACGAACTTGGCTTCACAGCCGTATCCGAAGGGTGTTGGGAAATCACTTTAATTTAAAACTTTCCGTTTAACTCAACTTTGTCCTAGGTTAGCACTGGAGCGAAAGCTCACGTTTGCGCACGCCTAGCTGAAGCGATCCGAAAGATCGAAACGAAGTCGGTGTTTGTATTGTGAAGATAATGTAATCAGATTTGTTAATATAATCTAATGTATTACAGGATTAAAATCCCAAATGGCTGGTAGGTTGGCATCTCTGAGCCTAGGGAAGTGTGAGGATACTTCCTTTGTCCTATCAGTTCTGCCACTTCCCTGCCGACCTCAAATTGGTCTATGTATACATGTTACTTGATGCCTATACTTTTATATTCTCAGGAATGTGAATTTGTTTAATTATCATAAATAAATAACTTTAATAAGGATGAACGCTGAGGAGGTGCACCCAGTTATCTCTGGTATTTATTAACCCTGCTCCGTTTATATATGATCTACTTTACTGAATACACTATGAACCAATATGAATATACAGTTTATAAACAAGACTAACAAAAGAGTATTTTTAGTAGCGGTTTCGACGTACCTAAAACAGGTGTCGGATGCGTCGGATCAAAAAATTGTATAGAACTAATCATATTGCAAATGAAATGTTCCATAAATGTTGTTATGTAAGTTTTTTTCAATACCTTGATAATTAACCGAGATATTTGCATTTTCTAGTTTTCGGCCTTCAGTAAACCCCCACTCCTACTCATGTCATATTGAGAATAAGCTGTTATATTATGAAGCACTTTATTTGAAGCCTAAATACCAAACATTGTTCTCATTGAAACTTTTGTTTTGAGATAAATGCAAATACGTGACGCATGTGGAAAATCTCTTTAGTTAAAGCAGCCCCTTGCATGACGGACTTTTTAAATATACAGGAAGACGTGGGACAAGTACGGTAGGAAAATATTACCACCTAATTCATTAACATATTTTCTCAAGATTTAATATGTTAGTTCAAACGGGATTTAATAATTTTAATTTTGGATAGGGGGTGTTCACGTCTTTGACCATTGTGCATATATTTCATAGGGCCTTCGCCATGTAAAATAAATTCACAATGCGACTTCATCAATAAACATTCTACGGCTTCATTTATTTGATCAATATCATACTCGATATTTAACAATTTTGTGTAAAAACGAAAGGTTGTAATAATTGAACCAGGAAGAGTGGGAGATAAGAGAAGAGGTAAAAATACAAAACAAATGTAATATAACCAATCTTGTAGAAATTTTAATATTCTACAACTCCTTTTCTATACATATTTTCTCTAACTCAATATGCATCTCATTTCCAATTTAAATTCCAAGTCCTGCATGTATAGACTTCTTTTGCAGGAGAAATAGAGAATAAAATGTAGATAGATACCATCAGCAGTTAGAAATCTGCTTAGTTTACATAGTACGACTTTTTGCTGTCAGGCTGCTTGAGTTAATAATAAATACACTTACCAGATGAACAAGTAATTTCTTTTAAAATGTCAGCACTGACAAGAATGTCGTGCAAGAGATTCCCATTTTCAACTATATACTGAGGCAATTCCCTTATAGGTGTTGCCATGTCCTTGATCTCTTTATTGATTCTGCGGAAATCAAAACGGTTTTTATGAATCCTTTCTTCATAATCGACCAAAAACAATTCAAGACACATGGCGAAACTGGAAAAAAGTGAATTTATTTAACTCAAGGGAAATTAGACAAACAAAATGTATAAAGAACTTTCATGTACACATGACATACACTTCATGAAACAGAGTGCTAGAAAGTTTTGACTTATATAGAGAGTCTCATGAAGCAGCTGTTTTCAGTAGCTTAGGGATTGATTTAAAAAAAAAATGGCTTCTGATAGGGATAAAATGTGGTAATCGAAGTTTGGAGCATCGCCAGGATCAATAGTTTGAGACCATTGAAAAAGAAATCATAGCCCAAAATGAAGAGAATAGCAGGGAATCGTGTCTACTGACCTGCAAAGGAAAGATGTTTGCTAACTTGTACATTTGAGGATAATTATAAAATAAAAACGAATCTCATTAGTCTTGTTAGTAGATTACACTTAAGGTAAATCAGCTTCCGAAACATTTATTCAAATGTACGTCGAACCTGCCTGGGTGTGTTTGTTAACGCTCTATGTGCCAACATTTTTTTTCGACCTATACCAGCGTTAGTGGCTAAAACGTATAATCCCAAATATCTCCGTTATTATTTGTAAGGACAAAATTGTTATATTAGTCTTGTTGATAATGTAATGTGCTATTTTTTTTGTTCTAAAAAGTCATCCCTAACTTGAACGTTAGCTGAGTTATGAATATTTTTTTCTTTCTGCTTTGTATCAAATGCGACGTCAACGTGTATCTTTCCAACATGTGGGAAATCTGCTTAGTGTCCTTCACATATCCAGCAATGCTCAGACACATAACAACTAGAGACGAGGATCAAGAGCTCCTTTGGTAGCATTAACACATTTTATATTGGCTCCAATGAAACATCAAAGGAACTCCACCATGGAGGTGGAGTTCCTTTGAGGAGAGCAAATAACGAATGAAGCTCTAGGCAGCTTTCGTATTATTAAAATTAAATGAAAATGAAAGGTCTACTTTGTGTGAATTCGTGATAACTCACCCATCTAGAAGATTCACACCGGGTCTCTTTTCAATTTCAGGAATCATAGTTGCAGTGCTCAACAAATACTAACACTAAAGTATTTACGGATTAGCGAGCTAAATCACAAAAACAAAAACCGTTTCATTTCCAGTAAAATGATTGTAGTATAACCTTAAAAAAATTTCAATTCCTACAATCCAACTGTTTTTTTATAAAAAATAATATAGAATAATGACATGTAGATTCATTTAAGCTTTACTCCAAAAAAAATCTCAGTTACATAGAGGTACTAATTTCTTCTCAGGTAAACTTAAAGTCCACTTTTATCAGATTTCCCCCAAGGGAAATCAGCTAATGATGTACTCATGACGCGATTATCGAAAAACTTCTACAAATGACCATTAATCCTACCCATGATATGACTAAAAAAATGAGTTTTGTTTTAAAAAATTATATATTAACATATATATAGGATTCAAATATAAAATAGAGTTATTATAATTTATATCAGACTATTTATTGATCTAACACTTCATTTGCTCTATCTACAAAAAACCTGTACATCGCGCATTGCTTACCATTGCAAAAGAAAAAGTCCGTCTCGCAGGGGCTGCGTAAACTAAGCAGATTTCCCACGTGAAGTTTTACAATAGAGAAATTTCACGAGAGCGTTATGAAACGGCCTAACTAGCTTTTGGCGGGAAACACTCACGTCCGTTATCCATCCACATTTAATAAAAATGCAAATATCTCGGGTAATATTCAAGATAGAGAATAAATGTATATAACAATATTTATAACAAATTTAATTTCCAATGAAATTGATTCTATACAATTTTTCCATTTGACGTATAGTAACGGAGATATTTCGAAAATCCTCCCCTCTAACCCCCCCCCCTCCCACTGGTCCAATTTCAGCCATTAACATACTTGATCTGTCTTTTTACATAAAACGTTTAAATATCGAGTGTGGTAACGATCAAACAAAAATTGCGACCGCTCGACCGTTAACAGACAAATATATATGTTATATATAATTTTGAGCGGACCTCATTTTCGTCATCTCCTGGGTAGGATCGAGGGACATTTGAAGAAAATTTTCAAAAATCGCGTCATGAGTACAACCTCAATAGCTGATTTCCCTTAAGGAAAATCTGCTAAAAGGTGGGTAGCCTGTAGATAATCCGGCTAGCAAGCCATAGTATAAAAAAGTGGACATTAAGTGATAATAATAGTTTGGCCAAAAGTGAATGATAAATTTTACAAAGGCGTACTTCATTTGAGAATTTAATACAATCACCCAGGCGCTCACTGATAATTTTGAGGGAAGCACTGGGCATACAATGTGATAACACTACTTCAAGTCTGGAGACTAATTGGAGGGCAGAAGTGTAGTTGCCAAGTTCCAGGGGATGTATAGAAGTAGTAAAAAGTACTGTCTGTGGTGTACTGTTAATGCAAGAGGATCATGATTTGTAGTTCAGTTACAAAAAAAAAAAAAATCTTTTCATGATAAAAATTATAATTAACGATAAATAACGCACATAACTTCCAGAAGTTTTACAACTTTTCAAAAGTCAGAATACTTACAATTACAGAACATTAAAAATTAATGAATATATACAATCAATTATTAAAGATCTTGTTTCAACAAGTAACAAATAATTAAGTATTAACACATAAAAACATCTAAACTGGTTTCATTTAGATTGCTTTCATTATTTTTTTAAAAAATAATGACAATGCACAATTATAATTATCAGGATCTAAAATGAGGATTAAGCTATCGGCCAGCAGTATACCCTGGAAAAAGAAGAAGAAGAGCATCCTGAAGTGGCTTATTTTGATCCATAGGAAATTTCTTTCCAAGTTCAGCTCTGCAATAAGGGCATGTATAAACTTCAGCATTAAACGATCTTTGCAAACATACCTGTCAAAAATAAATAATAAATTAAAAATATTCAATGCAAAATGAAATCAGTACATAGACTAAACTAACATACTGTTGCGTTTATTACAAAAATAATGATAAAAGTTGATTATTACAGTTCTTTTGGATTGCAAAATTAAACATACAAGTTTTAGAGTTTTTATCACTGCACACTTTATTTGACAATGCACTACGCGCTTGGTAAATTATTCGTAACTACTACTCACAGTATGATAACTTCACTTCTTACTGCACAATACAATAGCTCACGATCACTCAAGATCAGAAAACACGGCATTGCTCTGATCTTCAAAGAACACGACACTACACTGACCTTCACAAAGAATACGGCACTGCACAGTTCTTCACAAAGACGGCACTACACTGTTCTTCACATAAAACGCTTTACTGCACTGTTCACTAAAGCTGCAATGAACACACTGTTATTTACTAGAAGAGAACTGAGAACAAACTAAAGTGTCGGGCGAGCTGGGCCGGGAGATCAAAAGAAAAGGGCCTAGACTGACCTAGATCCCAGACGGGAGTCGCCGAGACCATTACTGGCGCCAATGGTCGGCCGCCCCCATCCACCTCGTACTTCCCAAGCATGTGAGCGACTTAGTGCAACTCTGCATGCACGCAGCTTTCGCAACACTGCCGCGCCACTTAAGCCTTTTCGTCCCGGACAGGCTTATCATCGCCTTTGCCATATTTGGCTAGTCCCTCTAGGTGAACCATTTTCATTTTAGACCTTGGACGGTGGTATCTTTGTATCCTGTAAAACAGGTAGTTCAATTTCTTGATCACCTTATAAGGTCCCTCCCAGTGGTTGCATGACCGCCTTGAGAGGGTATCAGCGTCATTGTGTTTTCTTCCTTTTCTATGGCCAATAGAAAAGGTTTCTGCTCGAGCTGATAATTTCTGGCGTACGTCGGTAAGTAAATTCCTTGTGGTCTTGCTCTCATGTCCAACGTCCGTCCAAAGGTATTTCTGCATTGCGCCAACTCATTATTCGTTTACCCATGTGCAGACTAATGCTGTTAGCTACCATGC
This sequence comes from Riptortus pedestris, assembly GCA_019009955.1. NCBI lineage: Eukaryota > Metazoa > Arthropoda > Insecta > Hemiptera > Alydidae > Riptortus > Riptortus pedestris. The sequence continues at coordinate 127,764,345 of CM032228.1, read as the reverse complement.
AGTCTGTACCGATGATAGCTACATCCGCTATGTCGGCAACAACAAATACATGATCAGTGCTGATGTTGGCGACATTCAGCCTAACCTTTGCTCTTCCATAACAGAACCCTTTGGTGGCAGAATTCCCAGTAGCAGTGCGTAGTCGTACATTATTTAAAGGTTCCATTGATCCTTTCACCAAATCAGGCCTAATTATGGACAGTGTCGCCCCTATGTCTATGGTAAAAATCTGCTTCATTCCGTTGATAAGCTCACGAGCAGTAAGGTTGCTATTTTTCTGTCGTATAATGAAAATGGAGATTGTGGAGCCATCAGTTGTAGGAGTTCTTGCCTCTCAGTGTCGGCTAGTTATAGTTTAACATTAACTCTTGAGATTTGGGTATTATTCGTCTGTTTGCTGTCCCTCCGTGGTGAAACAGATCTCAACCTTATCTTGGTTGCTTTACAGTTACTCTGAAAATGGTAAACTATTCTTAACTACTGCTCACAGTATGCACTGATAACTTCACTTCTTATTGCACAGTACAATAACTCACGATCAGGGAACATCAGAAAACACGGCACTGCAATGACTTCACAAAGAACACGGCAATGCACTGTTCTTCACATAACACGGCACTACACTGATCTTTACATAAAACACTGTACCGCACTAAAACTAAAATGCACTGTTCACGAAGCTACATTGAATGCACTGTTATTCGTTAGAAGAGAACTGAAAACAAACTAAACTGTTTTGTTTTTTTGTTGTTTTTTTTATCCGAGATGCAGTAGGGAATTAGATGATGGTTGGGAGACAGAGTGACCTGCCGTGGTTGTCCCGACAGTTCCCCTTCTACTGAACACTCAGAAGTTCTATTTTAAGGGGGTGTTGTGAGCTGATAAGGGGGAAATAGAACTAGGGTTGTAGGTTACCCGGCCTCTGGAAGTACCGGCTGGGTTGTGAGGATAGGAGACTACAAAAGAAGAGAGTATAGGGATAGTAGGAGAGGAGATAAGAAAGAAGAGAAGAAAGACTTAAACTAAAGATAAAAGTAAACCTTGCCTAAGAGAGGACACCGCAAGCCAGTCAAGTAGGCCCAAGGCGGTCGCTGTGAGCAACGGAAGGAAAGGAGACGACGAATGTTAACTAGACTAAATAAACCAAACTATCCTAAATTAAAAAAGTCCGTCACGCAGGGGCTGCGTAAACTAAGCAGATTTCCCTCGTGAAGTTTAGTAATAGATAAATATACATACTGCTAACACAACACCGTGAATAAATACAAACGGAAATAAGAAATGTTTCATCCAATTTCAATAAACTGCCGACAGGAAGTGTTAGGTTAGAAAAGTAAACAAACGGGTCCCGCCTCACACCGGAAAAAAAACAATTACTGAAATATATCAGAATATAACACATTAATTTTATTGAGAACTATTTACTATATCTAGTACTGTAATTAATAATAAGTCAGAATAATTGTTATCTCAATCAATAAAATTTTAGTAGTCCAAAACTTTAAGATGGGGGGGGGTCATCAGGGCATATTTGCATGTATCTCGTATAATAAAGGTCTCTTGAATACAATTTTTGGTATTTAAACTTCCAATAATGTGATTTATTATGTAGCAGAGTATTGTTTACGTAACATGAGTAGAAGTGGCGGTTTGGTGAAAACTGAAAAATGCAAATATCTCGGTTAATATTCAAGATAGAGAATAAATGTATATAACAATATTTATAGTAAATTTAATTTGTAATAAGATTGATTCTGTATAATTTTTTGATCCGACGTATAGTAACGGAGATATTTCGAATTTTCGAAAATCCTCCCCTTTAAACCCCCCCTCCCACTGGTCCGATTTCAGCCGTTAACGAACTTGATCTTTCTTTTTACATAAAACGCTTAAATATGAAGTTTGGTAAGGATTAAACAAAAATTGCGACCGCTAGAGCGGTAACAGACAAATATATAGATAGATATATATATATATATATATATATATATATAGATATATATATACAGTTTTGAACGGACCTCATTTTCGTCATCTACTAGGTAGGATCGATGGACATTTGAAGAAAAATTTCGAAAATTCCGTCATGAGTACAACCTCAATAGCTGATTTCCCTTAAGGGAAATCTGCTAATAACTTAAAATAAGAAACCTAAAACTAAATATCCTAAACTAGCGGCAAAACATGATTGTGAAATGTGCCGGAAAGTGCTCCCGTGCCCGAACAGTGCTGTGGGGGGTTCAACAGCCGGTGATGTCGACTAGGGGCTCGTCGTCATCGACTGCCCTGCGCCAACACACCGGCTGAAGAGACTAAACTGTCGGGCGAGCTGGGCCACTTTTATAGGAGGGCAGCGAGATCAAAGGAACCCCTTCCCCCCCCAGACGAACAGGTGTCGCTGAAACATTCTTGGCGCCAATAGTCGGCCGCCCCCATCCACCTCGTACTTCCCAAACAGTGATCAACTTTTTGCAGCTCCCCATGCAAGCAGCTTTCGCAACAATCCTTTTGGTTTCCTATCATTGAATTTTCAGAGAATTGATAACACATTTTGCCTCAACCCCTTACCAAAAAAAAAATAATTCACTCTTCCAAGTGCTGCAATGATCAAGTTCATGATGTCATCTCAATTTCTCACCCAATAAGAATGCAAAGGAGCTAGATATTTAAACAGAACATGAGATAAAATTACTTTAAGTGAAAATTGTGAAAGGAGTGAGGTTTAAGTGAAGGCTAAAAAGTCCGTCACGCAGGGGCTGCGTAAACTAAGCAGATTTCCCACATGAAGTTTTACAATAAAGAAATCTGCCTAATAACAACAGTAGTAGTAAGGAATCTCTAAATCTATTCACGAGGAACGAACAGTTACGGAAACTGGACGCCCTAGCTCTCGGCGGAAAGTCCAGAACAGACGACTCCTGCCGACCACTCATACAATACAAATGCAAATATCTCCGTTAATATTCAAGATACAGAATAAATGTATAGAACTATATTTATAGTAAATTTAATTTGCAATAAGATTGGTTCTATAGAATATTTTGATCCGACGTATGGTAACGGAGATATTTCGTATTTTCGAAAATCCCCCCATCTCTAAACCCCCGTTCCCACTGGTCCGATTTCAGCCGATAGATAGATACATATATGTAATTTTGACCTCATTTTCGTCATCTCCTGGGTAGGATCGATGGACATTTGAAGAAATTTTTCGAAAATCGCATCATGAGTACGACCTCAATAGCTGATTTCCCTTCAAGGAAATCTGCTAAAACCAAAAATTAAATACTTTGGTAAATATTTGAGTTGGGAATAAAATTTGTATAAAACATTTTTTAAATTTGTATAAACCATTTCTTTTTTGCTAATAAGTTTGGTTATATAACTTATTTCAACCTGATGCATAATAACAAAGATATTCATGATTTTGTATTTTATTCCTGAACCTTCCACTCTTCCTGATCTGATTTCAGCCATTAACAAATTTAACCTAAATTTTTAACAATAATGATGAAATATCAAGTATAGTATCAATAAAAAAAGAAGTATGCCTTCACAGAACAGAATATTCATCAATGATGACACATCTCCCATTTACCCATGCACTCACTTTGTGAAGATCTGATGAGAATATTTGTGATATTTTTAAGTTAGTTGTGAAGCCTGGAATAAAATATTTCTTAAAATTTTGTATATTTGTTATGTTAATACAAAGAACTGATAATTTATATTATCGTAAAAATATAAATAATGATTAGTTGGGTTACAATATTTCTTCCTGGATATAAATAAAGATCCGCTTGAAAAAGTATGATTTTTTTACAATTTCTGGCAACATCTGTGCAAACCGTATGAAAAATTGATAGTGAGCCCAAAGAACAAAATCATTTGAGAATATATTTCCAATATGAACCTGTCATCATAATTTCAACCAAGGAGACAACAGACAACTTTTGAACTTCCAAGCAAACTGACAAGTTACATCCCCAAACCTTATCATCTTTAACACACAATTTTTAGTAGGGCCACATTATAAGAATAGTATTAACATAATATCTATGAAGGAGTTTTTTGACACAATGCATCTGCCTGAAAACAATTAAAAATTAGAAAGTGTGGTCCATTGCAATTTTGGGTGATTTACACCCTTACCCTTTGGTAGGGGCCAGATTGACACAGATATAAAATTGTTCCAAGAATAGAGAGTATGAAACACTATGAGTGTGTGTGACAGGGGGGCGCAAGCGAACACGTGTATGTGCATGCATATGCCTAATAAAACAATAGTTACAAAATATTACATTTTCTACAAAATTTATTATATAAAATTTCTCAATCCTACTCACAATAACCAATATTTCTTGAGTTTACACTTTCTCTAAACCCCCAGCCCTCCTGGTCCAACTTCCATCATTAAAAAACTTGATCATTGATTTTACAAGGAACGTTTAAATATTGTGTATGTGTACCCACTAGAATCCAGAAATTATTAGGCCACCTCCTTCTTGTCAGTAGCATATAAGGCCCAATCAAACATATTCTTTCAGAGGTTGCTTCCAAACACAGAGTTCTAGGACTATCCGACTTAATCAAGGGAAATTGACAAGAGATCAAAATTAAATATCTAGGACATATAAGTTTTAAAAACAATATTTATAAAATATAATACTACATATGTAGGTCATAGAAACTTCTAAGAAGAGAATAATTCAAAACAGTTAAAGAATTTGGATTTTTCTCACTCAAGAACAGCAGCCCTTTAAGAATATGTAAGAAAAAATAAACAACCAAAAAAATTTAACTTTGATAAAATAAGAAGTTATAGATAAGAAAAAATAAAGAGAGAATTTATATTGATTGATTAATACTATATTTGATATTTAACTGATTCATTTAAAATTAAAGATAAAATGCACTATTGGGGAGAAATTGGATAGAAGCAATGGGGAATTAGAGAATCGGTAAAATACAAAATCATAAATATTTATATGTCTCTGTTATTATGAATTAAGTTGAAAAATGATAAATAATTAAGTTTATAACACATGAACTACAATTGCTGTTCTACACATTTCTATCTAACTTGAATATTAACTGATTTATTTTAACGCCTATTCCTATTCATTTTCATTTTATTTCAACATGAATGATTATATTATACCAAGAAGTAGGTATGTTATGTGAATTCAATTTAAGAAGAAGATATGTAATGTAAGTCATGTTTATATAGCCTAATTTAATGTGATTATACTGGTCAACAAAGATTTTGTCCCTAGAGACATTGTTTGGGTGATCTTAGACATATTTAACATGCTGATTCTGAATCTGTGCTTAGACTCTTTCTATCATGTCTAGTTTCCTTAAAAAGGCTGAATGTATGTTTTTGGTATAACAAAATCAGTAATTTATTACATTTATCATAATAGTATGAGCAGGTAAAAATAAAACATTCCTGTCAAAACATGTTGTCCTACGATGTCATGCCTTCCTTGTTGTACTTGTTACTTGTTGTAATGTCATGTTTAAACTTGCACTATTCTACCATATGCTGAATTAGCTACCACTTCACAACAGTATGTGACTTAATTGTCGGCATGTGAAGACGTTTTTTTTTTCTCTAAACACAGTTTGAGAATTTGTTACTCACAGGAATTTGCAGCGCTCTCAGTGATGACCAACGGTGATAAGTTTCCACGAGAATATTTTACAAATGGAAATTTGATTGATAAAGTCCAACAAAATGTTAGCAGACTACTACGGGGCACTGAAAAGGGACTTGCCAGATGCTAAATATGTGAGAAAATCCTAAGTAATTGCCCATTTTATAAATTTACAATTGATTTGCTGAAAGACCCTTGAAAGCCCATTTAATCTGGTTGTCTCAAGGAAACGTAAACATGATAGAAAATATCTGAGCCCAGATTAAGAATCAGCACGGAAAATACACCTAGGATCACCCAATAACATGTCTAGGACAGAAAACAATTATGAACTATTGTGTGCCTTCCTACAAGTATTTCTATAATTATTTTTTTGTTAACTTACCAAACACATATTATGGCTGCATGGTGTAGTAATTGGTTGGTAGACAAGTTCTTGACAACAAATACACATAAATGTTTCTTCCACTTTAGCAAGGAAATCCTGGAAGTATATAATGAATGTAGTTATCAAAGAATTTAAGATCAAATAAATATGACTAAAACAAAGAGTATAAAAGAAAATAAATTCTTTTTATAAGTTTTTCATGTATCCTTAACTAGACTGGTTTAAAATTCTAAGGACAATGCCTATGCCAATCTACACACATTTTGCTATATAAACCATTGGTTGTAGAATATATTTTTAGAATATGTTCTTTATTTATCCTCAAACAACATGAATTAGGGTAGACTCCTACAATCATTTCATTATAATGAAAACCAATTTCTAAAATCAATACCAGTTGGATAGTTTCATACAACAGATGAAAGTGGGTTTAATCTTCATATTAATTGAAAAATATGAAATAAAATACTTAATTACTTCAATTTACCAATTGTTAGCAAGAGATATACACTTTTACTTTAGCTGGGTTAATTACCGAAATCCATGATTTGGTCACCCAGAACTATCATTCCATGATACATCAATGATGTCTACCAACTTAAGAATTTTATTCAATTTCGGTAGTATTTTTATGATAGTTTTCTAAGAATATGTTGTACATTCTTTAGAAAAAAAAATAGTATCAATCATCATTTTTAAATAAATCTATTTAAAAACTATAATTTATTCTTCTATTTTCTTAAACAGTTGAGGATATTATTACAACTTCACAAACCCATAAGAAATATAATGTTTCTAATTAGATACATGGTGAATCAAATATAAACGAGACTTTTTTTTTTTTAAATTTATTTTAATTTTAAACGCAAAAAATAATATAGCTTATTTTTCTACATAATCCCCTGACTTGGAAACACATTTTTCCCAAAGGATAGGTAGCTTTCCAATTCCTTCTATGTAGAAAGATGCAGGTCATGTCTGCAGCCAATTGCGCAATAGGCTTCAACCTCACCATCACTGTCGAATCTTTGGCCTCCTAAAGCTTCCTTGAGAGGGCCAAACACATGAAAGTCACAGGGTGACAGGTCTGGACTGTAAGGAGGGTGTTCCAGTGTCTCCCACCCCAGTTGCTCCAATTTTTCCCTAGTCATGGCTGCTGTATGGGGCGAGCATTGTCATGGAGAAGAACAACTTCTCTGATCGGTACGTCTCGTCTTTTGCGGCGATATGCAAGTCGGACGTCACTGAAAATGTCGCAGTAGTAGGCTGCATTAATTATCCTGCGCTCATGCAAAAAATTGAGGTACAGCAAACCACGCTGGTCAAAAAAAACGGTAGCCAAAACCTTGCTTGCTGACAATCGTGACTTGGCTTTCACTGGTCCAGGTTCTCCTTGTTTTCTCCACTCCATACTCGCTTGTTTAGACTCTGGGGTGTAGTGGTGCACCCAAGTTCTGGCTCGCGAAAGTGTCTTTTCCCCGAACTGTGCAGTCAATCTCCTCAAGATTTCGGCAGGTTTTACGCCTTCTGCGGCGAGATACTTAATTACGACACGTTGCGCAGTCGACGGGGGTACCTCTTCCTCCGACATCGTCACGGTGGACAACGAGACGATCGAGGTGGCGAGATCACGTGCTTCCCCTACTCCTGACTAACCTACCCAACAACAAAAAAGGCGGGAACGTTCTCCCACCACTACTGCGAAAGACGAAAAGTCTCGTTTATATTTGATTCACCCTAGTAGCACCCGTGACAGTTCATGGTGACTAAGGTGTATAAAGCATCCCATTTCATATTTTTAAGATAAACATATTAACATGAGAATTTACCTTCTTGCCAAATTCTAGAGAAGCCCTTGTAGCTTCCCACAGTTTGGCATTGAGAGAGTCTTTAACAATCTCAGCTTCAACATCTGCTTCAATTTGGTATGACACTGTTTTGGGTTTTTTAGTTTGGGGAGAATCATCGGGCTCTTTTGAAAGATATCTCTTCAATTTATTTGACGATGTATTATTTTCTTTCTCTTTCTTTTCCATAGCAGCCAGGTATCCTTCAGGGTACTGAAATATACAAATACACTATTATTATGTAATTTCAACAGATGAAACAAAATAAATGTTACAGAATGTGAAAAAGTAAGGACAACACATCACATCCAATTATCACTACTCTCTTGGTTGGGCATCAGAATATTTAAGCACATAAATTTATGGAACCACAAAATACGTAGTAAACACAATTTTTCTTTATATCTTTCCAATAAACCAATATTAATGAAGATATTGCCCTCCTCTCTGCTTTAATATTAAACCCCCACTCCTATCTATGATACTAAAATATAAATTAGCCCACATTAAAAATACTCATATCCAAAATACATTTACAAAAAATTTCATATTTTTATCAAGGCACTCATTGTCAAGTCAGGCATCAAAGTTAAAAAATACATCATTTATTCATAAAAATCATAATTTATGTTTTCGGCAGTGAAATCTATTCTAATCAAAATTTGTTCTTTACATTTTTTCAATAAAGTTGATATATGTATTGAGTATATGTACTGCCGAAACGAGTGCATAGAGGCTCAGATTAGTTGAGTGAATAAAGGTGTTGGACTTCATTCCACTTGGTAAACCTAGAGTCGTGAGTTTGATTCTCACCTGGGTAATAGGAATTTATTTAGTGATGAACTCATTAAATAAAATCCTTAGGCCCACTCTGCCTAGAAAAGTGTGGTAACCTATAGTAACCCATCCCAATTAGCATTTGCAGCAAAGAGTGAACATTAGTAAATAACAAACAATAAAGTAATTAAAAAAGACACTGACGAATATATGTTTCGATGTTGAAGTAAGCAATTTTATATTATTGAATGAATATAAATGTTACTGAGTGACATCACCTCGTTGTGGAGCTCATCAAATAAAAATGAAGCCCCCACTCCCGAGGATGGTGGTAAAGTATGAAATTCCACATGTTAACAATATTTATTCCCTTAATACATAAGAAAAACATTTCTCAATTCTATTGAGGCATTTTCATAGAACTTGATAGTATGCTTGGTGCCCGGAAGTTAAAAGGCAAAACATCAAAATTCATTAATGTAGACAATGTTTTAGAAACATAATAGTGATAGGTTATCTATAGGCTACCCACCCTTTCCTAGCCAGGGATTTTATTTGCAAGTCCTTGACTAAATAAATTCCCTTTGCTCCAGCGGTAATCGATCCTACAATCGAGTTTACCCCAAGCCTTAGCACGCGCAACTGACATGAGCCAACAGAGTTTTTCTAAACTTATTAAACATTGACCAAAGTTTTTGAAAAACCATAATTTAGGGCCAATTGTAAGAAAATACTAAATTAATCAAACTTTTATCTTTGGTACAACATGCAAATTTCTGAAATATCAAAAATAATATTAAATAATACTCTAAGAACATACCAACATTTCAATCCCTAATGATTCCATCCTTGCCTTTCCTTCTGGGGTCCAAGGGGAAGGAGTGGGATCATCTCTCTTCAGCAAATACCTCCATACAATAAAACCAGATTTTCCTTTTTCTGGATAATATTTAACTACCTTATATATTCCATCGTAGCTAGAACAAGAGTGTTAACATTAAAATTTTAAAACTTTTGAGCTTTAAATAATTAAATTATATAACCTTACCGATTTCCATCTTCAGGAGCATATTTGGAATGTTTTGCCAACTTGAAATTTCGGACTACTCGAACAGGTTTACCACCTTTCCAGTTCTTGGCTTCAGCTCCCTTCTTAGTATCCAGTGGGGCATTGCAATTAAGAGCAAGAGCTCTGTAGTTCAAAAATATTAGTAATTAAAACAAGAAAAAAATAGAAAATAAGAATAGACAAAGGGGTCATTCCACATCAATTCAACCACACCATGACACCCATTATTTCAGATTTGGTAGAATTTTATTTTGGGTGTTCTATTCATTGATTTGAGAAACCATACCAAATATTTTTTATATATCTTTAACAGTTTGGATTTTATAGCCTCTTAAAGTTTTATGGTTTTCGTGTTGTTTATCGATAGGGAACAGTAAAATTAATTTGTTCTGAATTAAAAAATAATTTATAACTTTCTTATTTATGAACCAATTTTGATGAAATTTTTTGTGTGTATTCATAAATATATTTAAAAACAATAAAAAAATAAACAAAGGTACCAAGTAAGTGTTTGTCCAGAAAAAAATTACAAAGTGTCAATTTGAGTTTTTCTGAAAGCAAATACATAGTTTCACGTAAAATTGAATATCTCCAAAAGGGAAAAAGATAATCACGGAAATCTTTTTTTTTTTGTTCTAAGACATGTGATCTACCAACTAAAGTAATAAAATGAATGGTTATTTGACTCCTTCATTGTTTATTTCAAGTTTAAAAATAAATATTTATAAAAATTCAGAAAATTATATGAGTTAAAAGAAAATGATAAATAAAGGTAACTACAAAGGTAATTACATTACACAGGTTTATTCTAAATGAAATACTGTTTACATTATAGAATTCATCAGTCTAAAATGTACTTTGATATGTACAATTCCTAGCCTAAAATTGCTATTTTGGTCTATGTCGAAGTCCAAGATTCCACTGGACCTCAAATTCTTGCACTATACATCCTGTCATCATACACTGCAAATATGCAACTGAGAAAAATCGTGTCCTTCCCCTTTGATGACCTCAAACACGATGTCAGTATGGTGTATGAAATCCAAAAATCTGCTATTGGCTGTGCTGCTCAGTACAAAAAATAGTACAATTTAATAAATCTATGCATACATGAGAAAGATTTTGAAATTCGGGCCCGGGTGTGATGGAATTCAGGGTACAGTGAATCAATTAACTCAGAAAGAAAGTTTGAAAAGATCCTTAGAAAACAAAATGATTTCAGTGACTGAACTGTTTGACTTTGCAAAACCAGAATAGAAAAAGTCCGTTTTTTCCTCATATCTAAAGAAAAAGTTGAATTAATTCGCCCTGCTTTGGAAGGTCACTTCAAAGATCATTTCACAACATTCAGCCAATAGATGACTCAGGAACCATTGAGGCTCGAAGAATTGCCATTGATGAAAAAGTAGCCCTCACGTTCAATTTAATTAACAATCAACCAAACTGAAAGTATCATTGGAAGATTTAAGCCCAGAATGTACGTGAATATGACAGATTGCGGTACTTTGACAAGGTGAGTGAGGTGAACACCGAAGAACAAGATGTCACAGTACAGTTCCTTCATCCCCATGGACCTTCAGTATCATTTTCTTGGCCTAAAAAGGAGGCTATATGTGCTGTACCCATTCTTCATATTATTATGACTGTGGAATCTCCAAAAACAATGACAGGAAGAACATACCAGTTTTCACAAAAATTCATTTCAAGTGTAGAAACAAAATTAAACGATATTTTAAAATTGTAAAGAAGATTGGGCAAAACACCCATTTTAGGGGTAAGAATTGTACATATCAAAGTACATTTTAGACTGATGAATTCTATAATGTAAACGGTATTTCATTTAGAATAAACCTGTGTAATGTAACAATCTTTTTAGTTACCTTTATTTATCATTTTCTTTTAATTCATGTAAAGTTGTAAATTTTTATAAATATTTATTTTAAACTTGTAATAAACAATGAAGGAGTCAAATAACCATTCATTTTATTACTTTAGGTAATAGATCACATGTCTTAGAACCAAAACAAAAAAAGAATTCCATGATTATCCTTTTCCCTTTTGGAGATATTCAATTTAACGTGAAACTATGTATTTGCTTTCAGAAAAGCTCAAATTGACACTTTGTAATTTTTTTCTGGTCACAACTACTTTCTTGGTATCTTTGTTTATTTTTTTATTGTTTTTAAATATATTTATGAATACACACAAAAAATTTCATCAAAATTGGTTCATAAATAAGAAGGTTATAAGTTATTTTTTAATTCAAAACAAATTAATTTTACTGTTCCCTATCAATAAACAACACGAAAATCTCAAAACTTTAAGAGACCATAAAATCCAAACCGTTAAACATATATCAAAAAGTCCGTCACGCAGGGGCTGCATAAACTAAGTAGATTTCCCACGTGAAGTAATACAATAGAGAAATCTCCAAGAGCCCAACAGTTACGGCAAAGGGCCGAACTAGGTTTTGGCGGGAAATTCAAAAATCCGGTATCGGCCCAAATTTAATAAAAATGCAAATATCTCGGTTAATATTCAAGATAGGGAATAAATGTATAGAACAATATTTATAGTAAATTTAATTTGCAATAAGATTGATTTTATACAATTTTTCGATCCGACGAATAATAACGGAGATATTTCGAATTTTCCAAAAATCCCCCCCTCTAAACCCCCCCTCCCACTGGACCGATTTCAGCCATTAACGAACTTGATCTTCCTTTTTACATAAAACGATTAAATTCCGAGTTTGGTAACGATCAAACAAAAATTGCGACCGCTAGAGCGTTAACAGACAAATATATATATATATATATATATATATATATATATATATATATATATATATATATATATATAGATATAGATATAAAATTTTGAACAGAACTCATTTTCGTCATCTCCTGGGTAGGATCGATGGACATTTGAAAATTTTTTTCGAAACTCGCGTCATGAGTACGACCTCAATAGCTGATTTCCCTTAAGGGAAATCTGCTAAAATATTTGGTATGGTTTCTCATAACAATGACTAGAACACCTAAAATAAGTTTCAACAAAATCTGACTTGATGGGTGTCAAAATCATTTTTTTGTGGTTGATTTGACATGGAATGACCCAAACGCTAAATAAAATAATATCTGCCAATTATTGAGTGCTTAAGCATTCAAAATGGAGACCATGGCCTAACACTCCTTAATAGTTCTTTATTGGAATACTGACGTATACTTTTTTAAAAGTATATAAGTATGATTAAACATTTCCACAACTGCTTCTTTTGAGGGCAATATGGATAGCACTTTAGTGTGTTTTAAGCCAACAGAACATAGGATGGAGGAAAATTTATTTAGTGTATAAATTTTAACAAAATTAATTTTTTTAACTCTGATTATTATTTGTATTCGAATTTCAAAAACCTACATGGTTGTTTATTACTTTATCATTTTAAAAAAAAATTCTTATTATTTCTTAATGAAGGAATAAATGAAAATATAAATCAAGGTACCAAATTCTGGAGGACCTAATACCATTCTAATATTAGCCTATGGTACGATAACAGGAATCATGGCTCCTAGCACACTCATTAGCGACAGCCACATTACTTTGTTTACTTAATCCTAGTAATATCTTTCTACAATACTTTTCATTGTTTGTCATTCATCAGATAGGCTTATTTTACCCAACTTCCATGGGACAAAATGTTTTGATTAATTATGAGTAAAATTAATAAATTACATATTTCTAGCCAAGCCTAGACTTTCTTTATATAAAAATACATAAATAGTTATGGATTTACTTAAATCTTATTCAAATTCAAATTACTTGTTCATTCGAGTTAAAAGTTGATCAGAGCTTTGTTCTGCAGTTCTTTTATTGCCAGACAGATCTCTACCTCCAGAACCAGTGTAGAAGAACTCCTCTCCAGAATCAATGTCATCTTCATAGCCACCACTTAAAACTAGAGAGTAAGCACCATCACTTTCACGACCATGAATACCAGCAACATGAGGCCTATGGACCCCAGCTTCAGAAACCTTTAATATATAAAAAGGTTATTTAAATAACTTAACTAATTAATTGCATACAAATACTAAAATAAGTAAACTCAAGACATGGTTTGAACAGCATATGCAAAACTTAAACTAAAATAACAAAGACAAACACGGATGAAATATTTTGCAGCATTCCACCAATACTTCATACTCTCGAATAAGAATATATTTAGAAGGTCAACATTTTTCTTCATTAAGTTAAATGGATTCTACAACCACTTCCTCCAATGAAAATACCTTACTAAATATTAATAACCATCACCTGAACTCTAAATTTCCAAGTAGTCCCCACTTCAACGCCAGGGATTGGGCCAAAATGGTTTGGTGGTACTAAAGTGCACTCTTTGGTTCTTCCAACACAGGCCATACCTTTACCCCAATCTCTTTTAGTATTATTTAAAGCAGATGCCATTTTTGCTTTCTTCTTTGATTCTTTTAACTTTTCACCAGCCTTCACAATTTCATTTTCATCATTCTTACAATCTCTACAATACCTAAAATAAACATTCAATGGATAAAATAAAATTTCAAGCATGCCATACAACACAAATATCAGAAATAATCAGAGATGAAGGATAGATGGTTATTGACAAATAAATTACTACAGATTCACTAAGATTACTAGAATATTTAGACTACAGCTTTAACGGTCTTTATCATATATATATAAAATGATATATATAATATAATGGCATGTAAAACATAATGATGGATGGTATTCTATATTATGATGTCTACTTTTTTTCAGAACAGACTAGTGTTTAGCAATGCTAAAACATAAATATTACGCTTATTCATTTCAGGCATCCCTTTCAACCCTCACTCCTGTTTGTACCTCAGGATGTTAATATAGCTTAAAATCTAATAGAGGTTGATGCTAACTTGAATACTGAGTTTCGTTGAGTACTGTTCAGTTCCATTTTTGAGGTGCTGGATGGTGAAGGAATTATTATCTCAGGTAAGAAAAGTAAGACCTCGTTCCTTCTCAGTTTTTTATTCTTTGTGACAGAGCGCTTTCAGAACATACACCTACAGTTAGTTTTTTAATTTGACTTCGGTCTTTTACTGTTTATCCTATTTTATACTTTTTAACTGTAAATATTCATTTTTTATTATTTCTTTATTTTGTCTATTGAAATTTTGTATGTATTCTACTGGTAAGCTTTTAATTTAAATCTGTACAAATATTTTATGTAAATATTCACTGGGACACTAATTTGTATTCTTAAAGTTTTATTTTCTAACTCTAATTCTTGATCTTCAATATGTACATATATTTCTTATTATTTAATTAAATGACATCTTATACAACATTTTTTAATGTTAAATGTTTGCCAACAGTGCACTGATGATGGAGCATATGCTCTGAAAGTTCTCAGTCGCAAAGAATAAACAACTGTGAAGGAATAAGGCCTTTCTTTTCTTACCTGAGATACTGTTTAATTGTTTCTGTCCTCTAAAATTGTTGACCCATGGTAGAGTTCTCAGTTTATATCTTGTTTATATTTTTTTGTATGAGAAAAGTGAATATAATAAAAGTTACTATAAATGTCAAAATAAACAACTTTAATTATGTACTTGGTTGCAATTTTTCATTTCAGGCCTTCCTTACAATCCCCAAGCCTATACATTTTTAAGAATAATAGTATAGACTAAAGTGTAAGTTGGATTTGTTAGTAATACTAATACCATGTTTCATATAATTCAGTTTAGTCATTTAGGCATGAAAACACGCACAAACGCACTCACACACAAATGCATGCACGCACATACATTTTGGTTGGCATTATAGATCATACAGATCTATAACCAACCCTAAGCAAGACTCGAGAAGTTCTTGATAAGAGTTCTCTATATAGAGAATGATTATCTCGCCGTATATCTTTCATTAACCCAAGAGGACCTGGAATGACTTGTCTCAATCAGACTGACAGAACTCGTTATACCCGAGGGATCAGTGGTCTGTTCATCTGTTTCACCCGTTGTCATCCTGCCTGTGGACCTAAGAGAGTCATAACCATTAGTCTTACCTAAGCGTGCCAAGCACTGGGCGACTCTAGCACTCTCTTATATAAAACTCAAGAACGAATATTCGTCCTTGGTGCATATCAAATTTGCTATTTTTACCTTATTCTTCCCTCACCTTACTGAGGGTAGTTAGTAGTAGATGTACCCATGCTTATACTTACATGGCCACTGGCACCCCATATACACACACACACACACACATGCACGTATGCATTCACGCACAAAAACAGATGCCCACACAACAGCATTGCTATGTTGGTTTTAATTCACAGACATCCCCAAACTACTAGAATAATAGCATTTTGAAAATGTAATGAATGGATAAATGTTAAAAGTGTAAGCTGCTCAATTTCATTTACACACAGTACCAAGCAATGACATCTAAGGACAATAATAATTGTTTTCAGTTAAAAGAACTTAATTTTTGTTCTACAATTTAATCTGCTGTTTATGTAAAACTATAATAAAAAGTATAAAAAAAAAAAAAGATTAGCTATGAAAAACCTATTTGATCGAATTTACCATTCATCCGCTTCAGGTATTTCCTTAAGAGGAGGTTTAAGGCAAGAAAGGTGGAAGGCCATATTACATTCATCACACATAAGTTGTTTTTCTGGATCATTTTTACCACCACAAACATTACAGCCACACTCCTTACACTTCCTGCGAGAATTATCAGAGCAGTTTTGGCAATATGGTGCATTAGTTCCTAAAATAAAAATAAAACAATTAATTCAAATAAATTGTTTCCAGAAAACAATATAAAAAATACGTAATATGGAAAGGTCCAAGACAACTATTTGCATCCTTCTGAAGAGAATGATTGGTTCCATCAAGAAAAGTAACAAAGGTACTGACTGCATAAACTAAGCAGATTCCATTCATCCAGGAGGGATAAGCCAATGTCATATCAAATTCAATTCTTTATTTCTCCTGTTATAAGAAACTTAAGTAAACACGATTTGAAATATAAATTGGGCCTGAGATACTTGGTGATATAGCTGCTATAAGTGAAAATTGCCAGGCAAGGAGCGGAAGTTAACTAAAAGCTAAAAAAAAAAGTAAGTTATTCAGTTAATTTAGGAGTCAGTGAAAAATTGTCATAACAATAATTGCAGTACATTACTTTGTTAATAAACGATTATATTACATTTTACAATCATACCTTAATTACAGAAATATGCATGAGTTTGTATATTATTCCCTTTCTAATCTACCACTCCTCCTCAACCAAGTTCACTCACTAATGAATTTCATCTTTAGTTTTATATAATTTGATTAAATATTGAGCATGGTATCGATTAATTAAATTGAGGCCTCCAGAGCAGTTGTAGAACATTAACTTTTAACAAGATTGAATATTTACAATTTTTCTATCTGAATCAAAATAACAAATATTTTAATTTTTTTTATTTTACTGCTTTAACCCCCCCCCCTCCTGGAGGACCAGATATCAGAAGTGATAGATTGGATTTCATAAAAAAAAAAAAAAAAAAAACTTTTAAAGCTGAAAGATATATTCCAAAAGCAATTTATTATTTTAACTTTTTCACAATACCAATATTAATGAATATATGCTTTGAATTTGAAGGAAGCACACACTTCTGTTAGTCGTATTAAAGCACACCATGGCACAATATAACACAATTAATTCCCACATGCATTTAAGTATAATATTTCTCAATTCAATTAAGGCATTATCATGAATCTCAAATCAAGCCTATTTGGCGCCTGGAGGTCGGTAGTCTACATTTTGAAATTCACAAATCAAAATGATGTTTTAAGACTGGCCACACATTCTAAACACAGTTTATTCTTTTTTTGATTAAACCAATAGAAACACACCATTATTAAAAAATAAAGGTTTTAACTTGAGAATAAACTGCCACTTCTAATTAATTCTCATATAGCTTATGCTCCTCCAAGCCATTGTTAAGTAAGTTAAAACAAATGTGTGGGCAGGCAAGGATTTCAATTTTGATGCCATTGTTCTTAAAATGAGAAAACAATTTAAACCAGCCAACTTCAAATATAATTCCAGACAGATCTAAAAGTTTCAATTTGATATAAATACAAATTTGAAGGAATGGTGTTTTTGTCACCTAGGAGCATTAAATTAAGAAGTTATTTTAAAACCACAGGGTCTTACCATATGACTTATAGTAGTAGCTAATAAATAAACTTTTGAACTTTCTAATAAACTTTAGAAGTAGTAATGTTCATTTACATATAACGTAAAGTACTAAATTTACTACCACACACACACACACACACATATATATATATATATATATATATATATATATATATATATATATATATATAAATTGCACTCTGTTAAAGCAAATTTTCTATTGCATCTACCACATTCAAAGCTCCAATTATGATATATATATATATATATATATATATATATATATATATATATATATATATATATATATATAAAGTATGACCTCCATATAACAAAATTGGAGGTTCCAATGTAAAAGTTCTTTATAAAGAATCTTCGTTATATAGAAACCGTTTTTTTATAAAATTTAAAAAACCAATTCAAATGTGTAAAACGTTTTAATATAGTATAATATAGCTTATGAGGTTAGAAATAAATGAAAATACTCAGACAAAACACAATTTATTTATCAATATCAAATATGTATGCATGTAAATAATAAAATCAAAAAAATTTTAATCATCAGTAGGGTATTCAGTTACAATCAAGTCCTCGTCTACTGTTAAATAGTCCATCATGATGATGTTTTCATTTATTGCTCTAATTGATTGCAGTTCATTCCAGCAGGCGTTGATGTCTGGTAAATCGTCCGTCGCTTCCTCTGTTGGTTCTTTTGCAAAACCAGCTTTGATGAAGCAATTTTTTATCGTAGTGTCCGTAACATAAGTTTGCCAAACCTTGG
Organism: Riptortus pedestris; assembly: GCA_019009955.1. NCBI lineage: Eukaryota > Metazoa > Arthropoda > Insecta > Hemiptera > Alydidae > Riptortus > Riptortus pedestris. The sequence goes on along the minus strand of CM032228.1, from coordinate 127,745,609 downwards.
CTATCTCTGTGACGCAAACACGTAAGTCAATAACCTTATCCAGGGATTGATTATTTTCTAAAGCGTTAATCATCCTTCTCAGAATTTGTTTCCGATAATGTTCCTTCATATTTTTAATTATACCCTGATCCATTGGTTGTAGTTTTGATGTCGTATTAGGTGGAAAAAATTCAAGTTTGACATTCGTCAGTTTCAAGTGATGAGGATGGGATGTTCAGGGCAATTGTCTAAGAAGAGGACCACTTTTCTTTTTTGTCGTATCATCTTCTTGTCAAAATTCCTAATCCACTTCTCCAAATATTTCACTTGTCATCCATGATTTCTTGTTGTTGTCATAGTCCACTTCTAAAGATTTTATTCCTTTGAAGCATCTTGGTTGCTTGCTTTTTCCTATAACTAAAACTTCTTGTTTTTCCGAACCAGTCATGTTAGCACAAAGAACGACAGTCATTCTTTCTTTACTATTCCCCTCCCCCAAAAAACATTTCTCATTTTTAAAAGTTAAAGTCTTATTTGGAAGACATTTATAAAAAAGTCCACATTCATCCATATTAAAAATGTCATTTGGTTGATAATCTTTTAATATTAAATGTAACTTCGGCTTCCACTGTTCACAAGTCGTTCCTGATACGCTCGAACTTTCCCCCGATACAACCTTCTCTGTTATTCCGTGGCGTTTTTTAAATTTGTCCAACCACCCTGAACTCGCTTGAAAGTCATCAATACCTAACATTTCGGCATATGTAATTGCTTTCTCTTTTATAAGTGGTCCCGAGAGAGGCAAATTTTGGCTCCGCACCATTGTCACCCACTTCAGAACTTCATCTGCTGGTACAGTAGACGCGGTGACATCTCAGTCTATACTGAAGAGGAGCATCCGATAAGTGCGGAGCTTACCTGATATCTGTGATTCACATTAATTTGCTGATAGCTCGCGTTCTTTTATTGTGCATTTCCTTGTCATCATTACGTAATTTTCATAATAAAAAATTACTTTCAGGATTTTTTTAGAAAATTTTAGTTCGTTATATGGAATATTTTTTTCGTTACATAGAAACATTTAATAAAGGAATTTTGTGTGTTTTCCCCAAAACGTTCGTTATAGGGAAAATTCGTTATATAGAAGTTCGTTATATAGAGGTCCTACTGTTTATGTATATATATATATATATATATATATATATATATATATATATATATATATATATATAATATATGGAGGCAGCAGTAGCTCTGCAGGTTAAGATGTGTGTGCATCTACTACTGCCCTCAGTATACTGAAGCTAAAATAGGTGCAGGTTCGATCCACGTCAAAGATGAACATTAGTTCATGAGTTACCTACAAGAGCCAGCCAGTGTTACCAGTGCTTGTGGATTACCAGGAACCTAGTGAGTATATCCCTCGGGATGTACTAACGATTATGACTCTCTTAGATCCTGTCCACAGAAAGGATGACTATGGGTGAACTGATCACTGACCCTTCAGGTATAATGAGTCTCATCAGTCCACTGGAGACAGCACATTCTAGGCCCTCCTTGGTTAACGGAAGTTGTACGTTGAGTTAATCACTCCCTATATAAAATTCTGATCCCAAATTCCTCGAGTCTTGCTTGGGGGTGACTAAAGATCTTTAAGAACTATAATAGAAAAATATGTCTTTTGAAGTTGAAGGCCAACAAGTTTTCTTTTTTTAATTTTTGATGTAACAAAAGCAATATATTAAGGCTTTCACCTGTCAGCTACTTGAGAGAACGAAAATGGATCAATTCCAAAAATGAGCCCACACCATTTAAATATGTACAGAGAAAAAAGTTATAGTTTGAATTTATCTCTTGTGCCTTCATTGATGAAATTATTCCCAGAATTAAGAAAGAAATTTAAAGCAATAGTATAAATTGTAATAGGAAAAACAGAATGTAGAATACTTACTTTTTTTGGTTGTATCTGTCTGTAATAAATTCAATTCTTCATCAGTCCTTTCCGATATTAATTTTACTGGCTCAATTTTCATAACCTCATCAGTAAATGTTATTATACTATCATCAAGCTTAGTATTTTCTGTACCAACGTACAATGTGCCCTTCACCAGAGGTTTTTTTCTACCATTTGTTGCAATATTTGTTACCTCTAAGTCGTACCAATAACCTCGTTCTTTTGGTTCTTCTATGTTATAATTAACCATGACAATGTCACCAGGTTTGATTGAATCAACAGGAAGAACATCTCTAGATCTAGGCCTAATGTCTTTCAGATTTAAAATAAGAGCAGGCTCATCAGGGTAGCTGAAAAGGTAATAAAAAAAAATTAAAAAAAAGTTAGCAACTTGTGATATATGGTTATGCTAAACTCTGATTTGTTCTTATGATTTAAGTATGTATACGGAGAGAAGTAGTCCTTATGACAATTCTCTCCTAACCCATGGTTATATATTTCATAAGGAAACCATGCCTAAATGTAAAGTGTGAAATGCTCTGCTCAGAATAAAACACGTACGAACAGACTGAAAAATCTTACTTACACGACTTACTTTCTGAAGCTAGCCATTCCCTTAATACTTCAACATTTAAAAAACATTAACATATACTCACAACTTTAGAAGTTTTACATTTTAAAATTGATAAACCTTTTTAAAATATAAATACATTTAACTCCAACTACAATGTCTGACTATATATATTTGTGTATATGTATGTGTGTGTGTGTGTGTGTGTGTGTGTGTGTGTGTGTGTGTGTGTGTGTGGTGTGTGTGTGTGTTTTATGCACATGCATGCCTGTGTGTGTGTGCATGTGCCATTGTGAATGCATATGCAATTTAGAAAATTTAATCTCATAATTTTTATATATAATTGTTTTTGTAATTTATTACTAATTATAGTTTTAATTATCTGATTACTTTATAAGATATATTTTGTTATAGAATTTAATGTTTCGTTTCCATTTTTTTTTCTCTCTTTTGCTGATTATTCGTGTCGAATTTTTTTATATTTTATGTTTTGTGTTCATAGTTTGCACAGCTTTTTAATAGTTGTATTTAATTTTTTCTTGTTACTTTTTTTTCATTTTTTCCATTTATTTATTTTTCATAAGCAATATCACCTAGCTACAAACGCTCCACAATAAATAAATAAAATATTCTTACGATTTGGCTACTTTTTAATATTTCAGAAACTTTATTGAACACAGATAAAACAAATCCTGCCAGATTATGAATATTCGTGCAATGAACAAAGAGTAAAGAAAAAGAAATTCATCATGTCATTTAAAGGAGAAAATGTAATTCTAACTATACTACAAATAAGTCACCATCTTGATCATTATAACTTTGGGTTGAGCATGTTCACTTCCATATAGAAAAGTATTATTGTTGTTTTAGGAATTTCCAAATGTAATTCCTGCATTCAAATACCAAGAGGACCAATGAATTTTAATTTAGGAAAATTAAACTCTATTTGTTTCATCCTAAATTAAAAATTAGCACAGTATGATTAATGACTGGCTAGCTCAAAAAATTAAGTCGATGTTCCACAAAGCAAGCATAGCTGTACTAAGTGGACATTTATATTTTTAGCATGGATCTTCCTTTCTTTAAAAGAAAACATTCACCAATACATAATAGTCAAATGTACCATAGCCAAAGAATACCAACACAATAATGACCCAGAGAATTTTGGATAAAGCGCAAGACGTGTAACGTACATAGCTAACTTTAACTTTAAAAAGATAATAGAACTTCATATTACTATTCAAAAGTCCGTCCAATCAAGGATAACGGAATCTAACCAGCAGTGGTCTAGTGGTTAACCTTTGAGTAACTATACTAAGTTAAAACCAATCAAATTGGATGCATATTGGATTGCATTCAATCAAAATTTATCTCACATATGGATAAAATGATTTCTTATCAGCATGCCTCAGAGGAATCAGATAAACATAGATCATGGCTCTTTCAATAATATTTATGTCTTTCACATTCCTTCTGCTCTAATGTCAATTGCAAATATTTACACTAAAATTATCACATTAATGGGATATATGGATGAGCCTGGTTGAATGTACTGTTAGGTAAACTGTCCATGGTCCATGTGTTAATCAATGGCAGGCACTCCGCGCACATTTTTGAAAACTAAAGGGGTGCTGGCAGTTGTTCAGATCATTTGCTAAGAACAGGTAACTTCTAACAATGACAAAGACAAAGCTGGGAACGAGATTGTACCCCCTAAAAAGGTGGTACAGGCAAATGAAATCATTAAACTGCATAGAGAGGGCCTCAAGAATGATTCTGGAGGACAACAAGGAAATTGTATGGAGAAGAAAAATGGAGAAGATTGAAAGATGCAGTCAAGAAAATCAGAACATGAAGAATTGGGGCAAAGGAAAGGAGGGGAAATGACATTTAGTTTGATATCAAGTGTGGGAAAGTAAACAGGGGGTAAAAATAAGGTAAGGCTAAAAATGCTTCCTATTTTCTATAAAATTGTACAAAAAAAAAGTATTATTATTTATACTTAGTATTTATAATATTTTATTTGAACATTTGTCAAATATTTCATATCTTACCTGTGGAATGAAATCTTGTACAGCAAACCATCATCATTATCAGATAATGGTTTATCAGTCTTGTTAACATCTTTATAGATTCCAATAATTTTTCCTTCAAACCAAGCACCATAACATGTATCTTTCCCATCAACATAATCACCAATCTACACAAAGGGGGAAAAATAAATGATTATGAAATCATCAAAATATTTAAACCTTCAATTTTATAAACACTTTAAATAGGTACCTTAAAATATAAACTATCACATGGATGCTCTTCTGTCTGAAAATTAAACAAATAACACTAGGTAAGTAATGGTTAGATAGGAAAACAAAATGGTGTGTACTAGTATAAAGCCAGACTGAAATATATTTGAAGAATACTAAGAAAATATAAAGAGATGTATACAACAAATTTCTTTGCCTTTCTATTGGACTTTATAATTTGGCAAACTTGATGTGATGAATTGTTAACAAGCAATTTATGTAGATAAGGCTATTTGGAGCAATTTATTAATTGCTCCGAGTTAATGTTTTAAATGACTTGGCTACTTTAGAGTATTTGGAAAAATGTCAATTATATTTAATTTAGCTACTGAATAGTTTCCTCAAGGTCAGTATGTTCTGGTTTTCTATATATATTCCTAAAAAACGAAGTTTGGTTCACCCCAATGCAGGGAAATTTACCAGCAAAAACTATTCACCCTACCCCTTCAGCACTCCCTATGGATATTTGGGATGGGTTATCAATAAGTTACCACTCTTTTCCAGGTTGCCCACTAAAAGTTGCCAAACAAACCTTGTCATGACTTTCTTCAGAGGTCTTCGAAGAGCTTATTTTATTATCCGGTTCATTTTCCTTGTTACATTCGCCTTCATCAAATGCAGGTAGTTCATGTTTTATCATCAGCTGAACTACATCATTCACATTCACATTATAATCAAATATATTGTATCCATCCTCAAGCTGAAAAGGTTATTGATGATAAAAATTGTATAAAGTTCGTCTTCATAATCAAAATGTAATTTGAACATAAAACTGAGACACGCACGAAAAAAAATTAATTATTTTAAAAGAAAAATAACATACCTGTTTACCACGGAAAAATAATCTTTGTTTATCGGCACTAACTCCCATTTCTTTCTCAATAATTTCCTTAAACTGTTCAACAGTAGTGAGCTTAGACACAGTAACTGTGACATTTTGTTTACCGTCAACAGTCCTGACTTGTACGTACATTTTACTGGAAAATATAGGACAACAAATACAATTAATGACACGAATCCCAGAAAATAACACCAAAGCAATAAATTGGCGGGAAATCAACTAGTGGCGGGAAACCTCCAACCAAAGAAGTAAATAAATATCATTTACTTATTGCTAACATGAAAGACATTAATGAAGACCGAAAACAAAACGAAGAGGCTTATTTTTATTCATCATAATTCAATCCATTGTTTTCAACCACTTTACCAATCATTCAGGCAGAAGATAACCCCACATCCATAACACAATTACTACATTCGCAGAATATTGCCATCAATAGAACCATGCAAACTAAGTACGATGAGGTGATGTTGAGGTAGGCGATGAAAAGGGTAGCGCGCGGAGGATCAGCCCATTGTGATGATAAAGGACCTTTTGTTTCAAAATGAGAGTAAGGAAAACATTCAGATAAAACGAGCAATATCAGAGAATGCTCCAAAGGAAAACACACGTTACACGCAATTTATATTCCGGAAAAAAAAAACGCTCACTACTGATGTGTGATAAAAAGGGAGCCAATGATGCTAGAAAAGTAGAGACGCTCAAGTAGCAACTTTCAGACACGAGGGAACCAGTTCTAAAGGGCGTCAAAATCCTAAGACAGAGATTCACTCAATAGACTGAATTGTGCTTAGACAAGTAAGGGAACCTAATCACAGAAAGTGGTCGAATAAGGGGTATGTAGGCTGAATGCATTAAAAGTATATTCAATTCCTTGGCGTCCCATTGGATGTAGCAATGTAATGATGAAGATTTGGGGAAGCTGAGTGAACTGGCAGAAATGATCTTGCACTGAAAAACAGCCGTTTTTCCTTTTGAGCGGCTTGAATTAGTGAACTGGTAAATAATAAAATCCTGATAGGAAGGGAGCATAAAGGAGAAAGGAGAGTGATGTAATGAACTCCTCCTGACTGTTTGATATATTGAACAATAAAAAGTATTGTTTATTGGACTCTTACACAGATTAGTTCAGTTAGTAATAATAATAATATTGTAGATAGATAAGATAGTAGCGTCCAATATAAATGCTGGCTTAACTGATGTGGCATCTGGTCGAGGGAAGTAGACTGCTGTAGTCTTCCCCTATATTATACGTACCTTGGTCTTCCTCACTGCCTTATCAAATCGTCGGAATAGACCAAGGTTCAGTAGGGGAAGTGAACAATTTTATTTGGGACAAAAGACCCAACCGAAATAAATTAAACTCGGTATATGTATTAGCATTAACGCTTTCTTTATAACAAGCCATACCAACATTTCTAGGGACGGGCAGGAGTGGGGGTTATGAGGGAAGCCAGAAATTAAAAATAGCGATATTTCGTTTCCTATTGGGTTTTCGGTAAATATGAACATAGCAGAAGTTGTTTATTTTGTAATTCAGAGTAACTTTTGTTATATACACTATCGTCGTATACCGAAGTATAAAGGTGTAATACGCTAAAAATTATAGCGGGAGTCCACAATTTTATTTGGCACAAAAGACTCAACCGAACTAAACCAAACTCGGTATGTGAATTAGCACTAACGCTTTCCTTATAATAAGCCATACTAACATTTCTAGGGATGGGCAGGAGTGGGGGTTATAAGGGAGGTCTGAAATTAAAAATAGTGATTTCCTATGGGGGTTTCGGCAAATATGCACATAACAAAAGTTGTTTATTTTGTTATTTAAAGAAATTTGCTCAACATGGGGGCTCAACGGGAAATATGACAATATCCAGGACAGTGAAGTCTTACATAAAAAAATAATTTTATGATTAACAAATCCACAGAAACGACGGGTGTTAACCCTAAACACTGGGACGGGTAAATGTCAAAATATTGTGCAAAGTAAAGCCTTGCCAAAAATATACCATCACCATTCAGCCTCAAATGAATTCCCGAGCGAAGCCGGGTATCTGAGCTAGTATATATATATATCTATATATATATAAAATTGTAACCTCTGTCTGTACATTGATTTTTTTCGCGAAATTTCACGATAACTTTTCGTTTCACATGTCATAGACACCATAACTGCATTTTGTTTCTTTGGTGTCTGTTTGTTTGTTTGTTTGTTTGTTTGTTTATTTGTTTGTTTGTTTGTTACCTTTTCACGCATAAACGGCTGAACCGAATTTTATGAAACTTGGTATTTATATTACTACTAGCCCAACTTAGACTTTAGGCTATATTAATATTCTCTAAGACAAACAGGAGTGGGGGTTATAAGGAAGGCCTGAAATTAAAAATAGCGATATTTCGTTTCCTATTGCTTTTTCAGCAAATATGCCCATAACAAAAGTTGTTTATTTTGTAATTTAGAGTAACTTTTGTTATATACACTTTTGCCGTATACGGAAGTATAAATGAGTTATACGCTAAAAACTATAGCGGGAGTCAACAATTTATTAGGCACAAAAGACTCAACCGAACTAAACCAAACTCGGTATGTGAATTAGTACTAACGCCTTCCTTATAATAAGCCATACTAACATTTCTAGGGACGGGCAGGAGTGGGGGTTATATGGGAGGCCTGAAATTAAAAATAGCGATATTTCGTTTCCTATTGTTTTTTCAGCAAATATGCACATAACAAAAGTTGTTTATTTTGTTATTTAGAGTAACTTTTGTCATATTCATTTTTATCTTTTAACAAAGTGTAAACGAGATATACACTATAAACTAAAGCGGGAGTCAACTATTTCATTGGGCGCTAACGATTAAACCGAACTAAAAATACTCGGTATGTCAATTAGCATTAATTCTTCCATGATTATAAGCTATATTAAAATTTTTAGGTTAGAACGGGAGTGGGGTTTATAAGGGAGGCGTGAAATAAAAATTTGCGATATTTCATTGTCTATATGTTTTTCGACAAATATGCACATAACAAAAGTTGTTTAATTTGTTATTTAGATTAACTTTTTTTTTATTATACATTTCTCCAGGAACAATGTGTGGAGCAAGTAATTTGCTCAACAATTCATTCCAATTTGAACTATGAGGTACCTCACCTGGAAAAATTAATTCAAATCTTTGTTAATATTTTGTCCTTAATAACTGAAATCTATGCATAATGCACAGGAGACGGGAAATATGACAATTTGGAGGACAGTGAAGACATACATAAAAAATTAATTTTATTATTAACAAATGCCAACAACGGGTATTAACCCTAAACACTGGGACGGGTAAATGTCAAAATATTGTGCAAATTAAAGCCTTGCCAAAAAAATACCATCACCATTCAGCCTCAAATCAATTCCCGGGCGAAGCCGGGTATCTGAGCTAGTATATATATATATATATACACACACACACACACACACACACTAGCGGACCTGACCTGAACAGACCACGATCCTTGGTAGGATCAAAGGACATTTGAGGAAATATTTTGAAAATCGCGTCATTAGTACGACCTCAATATCTGTTTTCCCTTAGGGGAAATCTGCTAAAACGGTCATGACGATATAGCGAGCCTCAAAATATCTGTGCTATTAGGAGGGTTGATTTTCCTCTTTAATCTCTTCCGGAAGTGTCGGTCTGTTTGTAATTCTCTTGACGAATTCTGTACTAGTACCATAGTCTCGTTCAATTCTGCACCTACAGAAAAATTAGCTAAAACTCTTATCTCAAAATGAATAACATTGTAGAATTTAATCCTATCTCCTCTTTAATTTGTCGGGTGACTTTGCCCTGATACTGCTTAGGTAAATGTAGTGCAGTGGTGGAGTGCACCTATTGGAGCGTAGAGCAGGAGGAGCCAAGATAAAGGAGGCCGATAACCTAAGCGATGAGGTAAGCAGGCTAAAAGTAAATATTGGTGACATGTACATACAGCATGGAATGACAGAAAATTGTCATAGAGGCTAAAGATCTAAATATCTTAGAAATAAAAATTTGATGTGGATGCAACATCACTTCCTTCTACCTCTAGTACATAAAATAAATAAACTATATGTTTTGCTATACTTCATTTCATTTGTAAGTGATATACGGTGTCTCAGTTCTAAACATAGCGTTTCAAAAATATAAAACATAATTTATAGATCTTTTAACGATAAACGAAAAACGCCCTAAACAAATCTTTGGCACGGTGAAAGTTGGATGTTTTTAATGTTCCTCAAAACCCTTCTCTCCCTTAAGGCGATTCAATCAAAACGGGAGGTGTCAAAACAAGACATTGTTGTTGAAAATATAAAGTCCGTCAAGCATAGGTATGATAACAGTATCATTTATACTGGCGGTTCTAATCCTTTATTTGGATTAGTATCTACTGTGCTGACAGGAATGGTTAAATGCCGTGCATGATATAGATCAAGGGCTCCGTAACCTAAGCAAATGTCTCAGAACATGCGATATATTATTATATTCGTTATTAAATGGATGTATTGTATGATACATTATTAATCTCAACTCATCATATATTTTGGTGAAAGTGTATTTTAGTCCCCACCTTAGTGGCGCACGATGACGACAGCGGCCATTTTGTTTTTCAACTATCTTTTTTAACACTTTAAAATTTCCAAAATACGCCATCGGTGGTTTTAAGCGAGGGCGGGGATTATAAGGAAACAAGATGGCGGCGTATGGGGGGGACTAACTGCACTTTAGCCATATATTTTATATTTCCAAGTAAAAATCCTTTAAATATAATAATAAGTGGGGTTTACTGGAGGCCAAGAACATTGAAGTACGAATAACTTGCTTAATATTTGAGCTAATTAAACATACAGAACAACAATTGTTTAACAGCATCAATAGTTTAACAAGAGTTGCTTTATAACATTTTCAATTTGATTCATAATAATGGAGATATTATGAATTTTTGAACTCAATAGTTTCAACCACCTCCCCAGAGCGGAAAGGGCTTTTCAACGAATGTAAGAGGGAATGAGCACTCAAAAACTGAATGGTTCCTGAAGAGGTGGTAGGTAGGCCACGAATTATGTAGGTTCAAATGTGAATAAGTTTGCGGGGGAAGAAAGGTGTTTCTATTGGTGACACTTGCCATTAAACTATGAACTATGATATTAGGCCCAGAATAAGACATTGGAATGAAGTGGTTCATGATATAACAGCATATCGTAAATATGACATGAGTAGAAGTTGGGGTTTACTGAAGGATGAAAACTAAAATATAATAACAATATTATCGCTTAGAATTCAAGATAAAGAAAAAATATATATAACAACATTTATAAATTAAATTAAATTATTTATTAACGTCCACTTTTTGCAACTAAGGCAAGACAATTGGGACGGGTTATCTTCAGGTTACCACCCTTTTCTTGCCAGGGTGGGACTAAGGATTTTATTTAACGAATTCCGTCACTAAATAAATTCCTTTGCCCAGGCGGGAATCGAACTCGCCACTCTAGGTTTACCACGTGAGATTAAGGTCAACGCTTTAACTCACATGGCTAACCTGTGCCCCAGAACATTTATAGAACATCACATTTGCGATTAAATTGGTTTTATAATTTTTTTCTAGCTGACGCATAATTACAGATATTTTGATTTTTTGAAGTTCCCTCTCCTTAAATCCCTCTGACCGGATTAGAGCCATTAACGAACTTGATCTTTAGTTTTGGACAAAACGTTTAAATATCGAGTTTGGTAACGATCAAAGAAAACTTGTGACAACAAATATATGTGAGTGAGCGAGCGTGCATGCATACATAATTATATATATACAATTTTGAACGGACATCATTTTCGTCATCTCCTAGGTAAGATCAATGACATTTTTAGAAAATCGCGTCACGAGTACAACCTCAATAGCTTATTTCCCTTGGGGGATATCTGCTAAAAATGTCACTGAAATGCAGGTAATTCTTACATTCAACCTACTCATTCTATATGCAATTTGCCATAATTTCGATTCAATCCCGGGCAATAGCAATAGCAATTTATTTAGTGACGCACTCATTAAATAAAACCATTAGTCCCACCCCTGCTAAAAAGGGTGGTGACCCATATGTAACCCGTTCGAATTAGCCTATTAACAAAAAGTTGCTACATTCACTAATAATTACTCGATAGTATCAAACTCTTTCCGGCATTTAGATTGTCAGTGATTGATATAATTAATACATTTGTCATTAGTCTTTTGCGATATTTTTAAAAGTTCATGTGATATTTATTACCAAACGAGTACTGTTTATTATTTATTTGAAGTTCCACTTCTGAAAACCCTATCTAACCTGATCAATTTCGTAACCTCCTGAACCAAGTTTGACTTTTTCTAGTAACAGCTGATCCTCCTATTTGAGATGTCTATTCTCGTGAGGTAAATCTCACTTTTTAATTTTTACACTTATCTCCGTATATAAAAATTATGAATATGTGTTAGGAATGAATATATCCATTTTACGCGATTCAAGTTATTTAGCAATTCTGTCAAAAGAAATTTCTTGTGTAAATTTGCTTTACGACCATAACTAGATATTTGTGTGTTGCCTACAGGATTTATATTTGTAATTAATTCAGTTTTGATATTATCATGGGCTGATTATACGAAATTTACATATTTTATAAATTAAGTTGTATTTGGCACATAGTTATTCCTTTTAGTGATAATGAGGTTAATTTTTGTTGATTAGACAGTACTGCTTATTATAGAAAAAATAGGTTTTCTTCCCTGACTGTGTTATTATGTACAAATGGTTAGGATCTATGAACCTTGCTTCTATCATTATTTTGTGTGGTAATCTTTAAATCCAGAAATAAAATTCCTTTTACAAATATAGCCCTCAAGAAAGTTGGGAAAAATATTTTTTTAGGTCACTAAGTGGAAATTATGAACAATGGCATTTTTGGCGTTCTTAATTTAACATATAACCTAATATTTACAGCTCTCGTGTTCTGGGGTTACTTGGTGGACAGATACGATCTCAGGCTGTCAGAGTGCCTTTTACACAGTAAGTATGGTATTCGATTTGAAATAGTAATTTTAGAAATATACTTAATATAGAATAAATCAATCTTATACTCTGCTTCATTTAATTTAAAAGGAAAATAATTGGATGTGAAATGACAATTTCTAATAAATTTCACTTTTTAATGATATTGGTTTCCATTTTTACAATTTAATAAATGAATGAGTATCTGATTTATGAGCCATACTGAGTGCATAAAATACAATCCCTCAGCACAGATGAATATAAATGTAATTTTTATTTTTTAGGGTCCGTTATCATAGGGCAATTTCTCTTTTGGACATGACAGGTGATTAAAGAACAAATTCCCATGAATTATTATGGTTGGACTTCCGGTCTAATTCTTTTGTAGATCTGTTGGTAACATACCTATTAATTAGCATAAACAAGTAGCAGAATACAACTAATAAATGTAGCCATACTGGTGCTCAGGTTGGCCGAGTGAGTTAAGGTATTAGTCTTAACCTAACTTGGTAAACATTATGAGTTGGATTCTCGCCTGGGCAATAAGAATTTATTTTGTGACAAGCTCATTAAGTAAAATCCTTAGTGCTACTCCGGATTGAAAAGGGTGGTAACCTATAGTTAACCCATCCCAATTAGCATAAAGTGAACATTAATAAATGTACACAGAAATGAAAGAACAACTATTGATAGTCATCATGCTTATGTCCTGTGCTTAAGAAAGTTGACTTAAAGACCTTAGATAACTATAGACCGCTATCATTTCTAAGTGTGATGTACAAAACCTTTGCCAAAATAATGTTGTGCCGAATAGAAAAATCTCTGGAGTTAAATATCACCAAACATCAGGCCAGGCTTTAGAGACCTTTATTATACGAGATAGATGCAAATATGTTCTTGTGACCCCCCCCCCCCATCTTAACCCTCTACTGGTGACATGCATGTAGTGAAACTTAACTAGTGACGTCGGGTCAGAATGACCCAGGGCTTAAAAGTCGAAAGATTTTTTTTAAAAAGAAAAACCATATTTATTATAACTAAACCAGGACTTAAGAATTTGATAAAATTCTTAAATTGGTAAAATTATTTTTAATATTCTAATTAAAAAATTATGAAAATGAAAATCTTAGTCTTTTTCATATTTTACAATAATAAACCTATATCATTATTTATAAAACAAGTGCTTTTAAAATCATTCTGTTTTATTTATGAATTAATAATACAACATTAATATCATAAAAAGTCCGTCACACAGGGGCTGCGTAAACTAAGCAGATTTCCCATGTGAAGTTTTACAATAGAGAAATCTGCATACTGATAACACAACACCACCATGATTAAATACAAATGGTAATGAGAAATCTTTCAGTTAATTAAAATAAATTCCCAACTGAAACGGCTTCTGAATTGTAAGAATAATTTATATTTTAATAACTCAAATTTTAGTAGTCCAAGAACTAAAAAAGGGGGGGGGGAAGAACAACGTATTTGCAAAAATCTCACAAAGTAACAAAGGTAAGGTAAGGTTAGAAGCTTCCACCTGAGCCGAGCAGTTACGGAAACGAGGCCGACCTAATCCGAACTATACCCGACCACAGACTTCATAAAAATGCAAATATTTCGGTTAATATTCAAGATAGAGAATAAATGTATATAACAATATTTATTGTAAATTTAATTTGCAATAAGATTGGTTCTATACAACTTTTCGATCCGATGCATAATAACGGAGATATTTGGAATTTTCGAAAATCCCCCCTCCCTCTTGTCCGATTTCAGCCATAACGAACTTGATCTGTCTTTTTACATAAAACATTTAAATATCGAGTTTCGTAACGATCAAATCAAAATTGTGACCGCTAGAGCATTAACAGACATATATATATATATATATATATTTATATACAAGGTGTGTGAATTAATTTTGAGGGGTTTTTTTGTAAATTTAAGACTTTATTATGAACACCTGAATACATCATTATGTTTCAAAGTATTGTCCATCGCTAGCCACTACTTTCTCCCATCTTTCTGGTAGCATATGGATTCCGCGTCGAAAGAACGACTGATCTTTTGATGCAATCTACGAATCAATCCAATTTTTCGTGTCTTCGTAAGATTGGAAGCGCTGCGTAGCCAGGCTGTGTTCCATGGATCTGAACAGGTAGTAATCAGATGGAGCAATATCTGGTGAATATGGCGGGTGGGGTAAAACCTCCCATTTCAACGTTTCCAAATATGTTTTCACTCCACAAGCAACATGGGGTCGAGCGTTGTCATGGAGAAGAATCACTTTATCATGTCTTTGTTCGAATTGCAGACGTTTTTCTTTGAGTGCACGGCTCAAACGCATCAGTTGTGTTCGGTAGCGTTCACCTGTGATTGTTTCATACGGTTGGAGCAGTTCGTAATACACAACACCTAGCTGGTTTCACCAAATACAGAGCATAAGTTTTGCACCATGAATATTTGGTTTTGCCGTCGATGTCGATGCATGACCAGGTAAACCCCATGATTTTCGCCGCTTAGGATTATCGTACCGAATCCATTTCTCATCGCCAGTGATGATCCGATGCAAAAATCCCTTCCTGGTTTGGCGTTGAAGCAATTGTTCACAGGTGCATAATCGGCGTTCAATGTCTCTCGGCTTCAGCTCGTATGGCACCCAATTTCCTTGCTTTTGAATCATACCGAGAGCCTTTAAACGTTTAGAAACGGTTGTGCGATCAACATTCAACGATTCAGCAAGTTCATCTTGCGTTTGACATGAATCGTGATCGAGTATTTCTTCCAATTCCGCATTTTCGAACTTTTTCGGTTGACCTGGGCGTTCTCTGTCAACTGTATCGAAATCACCACTTTTAAAACGTCGAAACCAATACTCGCACGTTTTTATCGACGGAGAATGTTCGCCATAAGTTTCCAATAGCACTCGATGACTTTCAGCAGCACTTTTCTTCGAATTAAACAGAAAAAGTAACACTTCCCGCAAATGGTGTTTTGTTGGCTCGTAGTTCGACATTTTCAGACTCACAAACAAGTGTGTTGTTTACACATCAGCCCAAAGTCTAATACTAAACAGTAAAGCCTATTCATAGAGCTTACACGAGAATATAGTTAGATAAGAGTCTAATGAGATATAGCACAAGATAAGCCATCTATTGTTAATCCCTCAAAATTAATTCACACACCTTGTATATATATACAATTTTGAATGGACTTCATTTTCGTCATCTCCTGGGTAGGATCAATGGACATTTGAAGAAATTTTTCGAAAATCCTGTCATGAGTACGACCTCAATAGCTGATTTCCCGTAAGGGAAATCTGCTAAAATAGTTTAATATTATAGGTTTAGACATTTTCTGCAAATAGGTGTGGTAGAGATGTGGCATACTGGCATTTTACACTTTCTGCAGCTGCTGGATGTCTTCTGGTCACTGCTGGATGGACAAATGTAGCACCTTTTCCTTTTTTTTGGTCTACTGGTTGTTTCTATTGGCTTCTATAGTTCTTGTGGTGCATCTGGCCAAAGAACGTCTTTGAACACTGTGCGGAAGGCTACAGGAAGTCTTTCTTTGTAGACACTCCTCTTTAGCTCGGGAAGAAAGGGTTATCTAGGGCACCTTTCAAGTTAGGGAGCTTTGGGTCTTCATACAACAATGGGAATCACTAATATTTCGTGCCATTTCAAATATGTTGCACAAAAAAAAATAGTTTCACAAACGGCGAGGTTAACTAAAAGATGTTAACAATTACAAGGCCAAGAGCACACTGAAGTGAGAGAGTGTAGGAAGGGAGGAAGGTACTGGGAATAACAGCATTCTCTCTGAAAGTGTCTGATCCTGACAGGCAAAACATTTCACGGTCGGGTCAATTTGACCCGTAAGTCACCAGTTAAGGGTTAAATTCATGGACTACTAGACTTTGATTGAGTAGGATAAAAATTATTCTGATTCATTATAAATTACAATACTAGGTATAGTACATAGTTTTCAATAAAATGAATATGTTATATTCTGATATGTTTCAGTCATTGTTTTTTCTTTACGGTGACCCGTTGGTAGACCAGTTTGTTTACATTTGAGACACTTCCCACCGGCAGGGGAAAGCTTTCTTATTACCGTTTATCTATATATATATAAAATTGTAACCTCTGTCTGTATATTGATTTTTTTCATGAAATTTCACGATAACTTTTCGTTTCACATGTCATAGACACCATAACACCATTTTGTTTCTTTCGTGTATGTTTGTTTGTTTGTTACCTTTTCACGCATAAACGGCTGAACCGACTTTTATGAAACTTGGTATGTATATTACTACTAACCCAACGTAGACTTTAGGCTATGTTAATATTCTCTGAGACGAACAGGAGTGGGGGTTATAAGGGAGGCCTGAAATTAAAAATAGCGATATTTTGTTTCCTATGGCATTTTCGGAAATTCTGCACATAACAAAAGTTGTTTAATTTGTTATTTAGAGTAACTTTTGTTATGTACACTTTTGTCGTATAACTAAGTATAAAGGCGTTATACGCTAAAAATGATAGCGGAAGTCAACAATTTTATTTGGCACAAAAGGCTCAACCAAACTAAACCAAACTCGGTATGTGAATTAGCACTAACGTCTTCCTTAAAATAAGCCATACTAACATTTCTAGGGACGGGTAGGAGTGGGGGTTATAAGGGAGGCCTGAAATTAAAAATAGTGATATTTCCTTTCCTATTGGGGTTTTGGCAAATATGCACATAACAAAAGTAGTTTATTTTGTTATTTAGAGAAACTTTTGTCATATACACAATTATAAAGGCGTTATACGCTAAAAATGATAGCGGAAGTCAACAATTTTATTTGGCACAAAAGGCTCAACCAAACTAAACCAAACTCGGTATGTGAATTAGCACTAACGTCTTCCTTATAATAAGCCATACTAAAATTTCTAGGGACGGGCAGGAGTGGGGGTTATAAGGGAGGCCTGAAATTAAAAATAGTGATATTTCCTTTCCTATTGGGGTTTCGGCAAATATGCACATAACAAAGTTGTTTATTTTGTTATTTAGAGAAACTTTTGTCATATACACAATTATAAAGGCGTTATACGCCAAGAAATGATAGCAGAAGTCAACAATTTTATTTGGCACAAAAGACTCAACTGAACTAAACCAAACTCGGTATGTGAATTAGCACTAACGTCTTCCTTATAATAAGCCATACTAAAATTTCTAGGGACGGGCAGGAGTGGGGGTTATAAGGGAGGCCTGAAATTAAAAATAGTGATATTTCCTTTCCTATTGGGGTTTCGGCAAATATGCACATAACAAAGTTGTTTATTTTTTTTATTTAGAGAAATTTGCTCAACAATTCTTTGGAACTACCAGGTACCTCACCGGGAAAAATTAATTCAAATGTATGTTAATATTTTGTGCTTAATAATTCAAATCTATGCATAATGCACAGGAGACTGGGAATATGATAATATGAAGAACAGTGAAGTCTTACATAAAAAAATAATTTTATTATTAACAAATCCACAGAAACGACGGGTATTTAAACTAAACACTGGGACGGGTAAATGTCAAAATATTGTGCAAAGTAAAGCCTTGCCAAAAAAATACCATCACCATTCAGCCTCAAATCAATTCCCGGGCGAAGCCGGGTATCTGAGCTAGTATTTATTAATTTAATATTCGCGTTGGTGTTGTGTTAGCAGTATCTAGGTTTATCTATTACTAATCTTCCCGCGGGAAATCTGCTTAGTTTATGCAGCCCCTGCGTGACAGACTGAGTAAATTATTCTGTCAGAATTGGTTTTACAGATTCTATGTATAACCAAAATGGACTGTAATAATCCAGCCAAGTGTTCTTTGGTTAGTGGGTTTGTACGTCACTATGTAAAAACTAATTGTGAATCCCTCTCAGGGTTAGCTAAAGTTCTACAATGTATACCAATAAAAGAAAAGTTGCCTATTTTATCAATAAATACATCTGCATATTTGTAAATAAAAATGAACATGTTAATACGTAACTATGAAGCGTATCAAGAAGTGTACCAGCCATAGTTATTTGTTATTTAACGATTGCTCATAAATCATAATTGATATCATAAGAAAATATAGAAAACAAAGATATGGATGACAAGGATCCCAAATCCTGTTTATATATAAAAAACACACGAGAAAATGTAGCTTATATTATATTACATTACACATTCTTCAATGAAAGAATGTGTCCATTTTATTTATTTTTATTTCATTCTAGCACAAGATGTGTTACATTAAAAGCAACAAAAGCCCAGCCTAAGGAAGATCTGACTCATGAAGAGAGAAATGCAGTTGCGGGACGCCCAATGTCGCCCCACCTTACAATTTATGCACCTCAACTTACATCAATGATGTCAATTTCTCACAGGATTGCTGGCATGGCACTTTCTGGTTATGCTATAGTTTTAGCAACTGGTAAGTCAAATTCTTTAAAATAATGTTTTTCTTTTCTTTCTTTTTTAACCAATATTTTCCCATATTTTAAATTTTAAAATGATCAAAGTCAGCTTTTTCCTCTTATTATTTATAAACACATATAATCAGAAATATCTCAGTTCCTATTTCTGAGAATATAATTTTATTTAGATAGGTTTGTTGGTAGGTTTCAGTCAATATTTCCAAATCAACACATTATTTAGTAATAATGGTTATAATATAATATCCATTATTATTAAATGAAATATAATAGTATTATAATATATCATTAAAATAATTTATTATTTTAGATGTTGAAGAAACAATGTACGAGACAAACTAACTTGCAGGACTCTGGCCTCTTCTAACATCATAAACATTTAGTTTGGTTTACAACAAACCCTCCAGTTCTTGACCCACAGCCTCTGTAAGCCCTCCTTACTGGTAAACCATCCTCCACCTTGGGGCTGCGCCTCCTCATTCCACTTGGAGCACCATGCTATATTTTCCTGGGTAACTCATAAGGCTCCATTCATTTGGCATACAATTGGCCCTACTTAACCATACATATATTATATATGGACCACCATACAACATTCAGGATACTTTTCATCTGCCACCTTTGCTGCTTCTCACACCTCCAAATTTCCTCCTCAAGGCTCTACTCTTTCAGACGAGGAGTGCTTCCTGATTTCCTAGGGTAGAGTATGTTTCATTGTCATATATAACTATTGTGGCCTCTTAAATATTTGTGCTTTTGCCTTCCTGGAGACACTTTTAAAGTGGAGAGTCTTTTTTCTGGGCATGGGCTCGCAATCAGTATCCAGCTTTTGTATGTATTTTCATGCTAGACTAGCTATAATTATTCCCCCCAGGTGTTTAATTGTGGTACTTCTAATTCAACCAGACTACTGATAAATACATCTTGATCACCTAAAAGTTCTTATGTACTTTATCTTTTCATTACATTTATTCTAAGCTCTAGATATTGTGCTGCTCTTGCAAACTCTCCCCAAGCACCAGCTAATGCTGTCAATATTTCTACATGCAATGATAAATACATTGTCAGCATATGCCTTGTGCTGTATGAGCCTGTTGTGTATGTTTATCCCAGGAATTGGCCTTTTTTTTTTTCTATTGCCGCTTCCAGAACAAGACTAAATGAGAAGACATATACATGGGTCATATGGAACAAGTATTATGGAAAATTACATTGTTAACAAAAATTTTGTAATTGTAACATTTTCAATTTATCAGTTAGTAATAGATACAAGATATTTATGACCCACATTCCTCCTTGTCTGATGACAGTCATAAACTAACTTTGCCTTAATTTCATATAAAATATGATGAGTAACCAAAATGATGGTCACTCGGACATTTTCTTCCTGTATTAGATAGTTTTATTTATATGCTATCAGTTTCATTGTCACTGAAGCATACCATTATCATGTCTCATGACAATGACAACAGTTATATTTATCACTTTTTTTTATGAAACTAATATTAAAAGAATATTCTTTGTTAACATACACTTTTTGCTACTAACGCTAATTGGGACGGGTTATCTACAGGTTCCCACTCTTTTCTAGGCAGGCCAGAACTAAGGATTTTATTAATGAGTTCATCACTAAATAAATTGTTATTGTCCATGTGAGAATCAAACTCAATACTCTAAGTACTAAGTTTACCAAGTGAAATTAAGACCAACTCCTTAACTCACAGAATAACCTGAGCTCAGAAACTGTTATTAAATATTTAAAACTATTTGATTTGAACAAAAATACACACATTTATTTCCTTTTTTTTAACTAAATAGTTTTCGAAATCTTTTAAAATCCTCTTTGCAGGAACTTTATTTTATTTATTAATATTAGTTAACTAGTAATTGCTCTTTAGTATTTTATATAAGGTCACTTTTCCTATTCCTGTGAGTTGATGACTGGAAGTCTAAATACAAACATTTTTCCTATAAAATTAAAGGTGACTATTATATTATGGGTTATATTTCAGAAGTAAGTAGTATTGTGTAACTTCTTGTTTATTTATGTATAATATTTATTTTACATAAATAAGAAAACAAATAATGACATGTACATTGCAATATGTTTCTAATTAGAAACCAAAATCGTAATTTCTTTTTACATATTAAAATAATATTTATACATTTACAAATTTAGATAACAAAAACAAATTCATTTCTTCATTGCTTGTTCTAAAAAAGATGCTCATCCAGCTCTGAAAAAATAATTTTCATTAGTTAATTTAAAAATATGTATTTTGTATATTTAAAACAATAATATCCGACCATCATTATATTTTTCCGTGTTGCTTATACAGAAATTTCAAATTTATAAGTGAAACAAAGAAGAAAGGAAATTAAAACTGAAGTACTGCTCAACTACCCAAAAGCTTATAATAATAATATAGGTACAATTATATGTGAAGAACCAAGGACTGCCACATGGCGTTTGATAGGATATATTTGACCATCCTAAAAATAAGAACAAGCCTGTGTGGTTCATATACTACAGGCTTTGGTAGAAATAGTCATGTACATTGCTAGAAATATTATGCCATTAGCTGCTGTTTTGACACACAAAGCAGAAAACTACAAATAGGTCCAGAAATACGAAGTACATGAGAATCTATGAAATATACTAAACAGTCATCAGACCAATAGTTATATTACTATATCACTCGTTACTTGGAAGAGAGTAGACCTGTGAAAGAGAAGAATGAGAGCTGTAAGTGAGTAGTTCAGATGGTCAATGAGGAGAAACAGTGAGCTGATGTATGAAAGCCTGATAGTATCTGTGCTATTAAAAAATCTAGAGCAGAGGTAACTTGACTTGAGGGTAAACTTACAGAGGTTGGAGTCTGTAATTGTAAGATCCCAACTATACACTGTATGGAGTGTTCTTTAAGATAGAGGTCTAGGTCCTACAAGAATTGTCTTAGTTATATGGTCTTAAGATTAAGCTCCAATTATTTTTTGTGGCTCTTACACATAGTATGCTACCTCTTTATTTGTGGAGATTGATTCACAAAGCTTAGCCTCAAGTACATACCTACATATATATAAAATTATAATTTCTGTCAGTAAATTGATTTTTTTTCTCTCAAAATTTCACTTTAGTGTCTGTTTTTCAAATTTACATACTCATACAACTGAACCAGTTTTAGCAGATTTCCCTTAAAGGAAATCAGCTATTGAGGTCGTACTCATGATGCGAGTTTCGAAAAATTTCTTCAAATGTCCATCGATCCTGCCCAGGAGATGACGAAAATGAGGTCCGTTCAAAATTATATATATATATATCTATATATATATATATATATATATATATATATAGATATATATATATATATATATATATATATATATATATATATATATTTGTCTGTTAACGCTCTAGCGGTCGCAATTCTTGTTTGATCTTTACCAAACTCGGAATTTAATCGTTTTATGTAAAAAGGAAGATCAAGTTCGTTAATGGCTGAAATCGGACCAGTGGGAGGGGGGGTTTAGAGGGGGGGATTTTTGAAAATTCAAAATATCTCCGTTATTATGCGTCGGATCGAAAAATTGTATAGAATAAATCTTATTGCAAATTAAATTTACTATAAATATTGTTCTATTCATTTATTCTGTATCTTGAATATTAACCGAGATATTTGCATTTGTATTCTGCGTGATACTGGTCACCAGTAGGCTATGTTCGAACTTTCCGGCGAGAGCTCTGGCGGCCGTTTCTATAACTTCGCCCCTCGTGAATAGGTTTAGAGGTTAGGTCAACTGTTTTTTGGGGCTAGAAACTACTGGGTTGTTACGCCCTAAATAATGTTTTAGGTTTAGAGGTTTCTTACTACTACAGTTGTTATTAGGCAGATTTCCCTATTGTAAAACTTCACGTGGGAAATCTGCTTAGTTTACGCAGCCCCTGCGTGACGGACTTATTAATGAATAGGTGTGTGTGAGCATTACCCGTAATGCAACTTAAGACTTTAGGGTATAATAATATTCTTAAAGATGAAGAGGAGTGGTGGCTGTAAGGGAGAAGAGAACTGTAATACCATGATATTTTCTTTTCAGCAAATGTACACATAACAGAAGTTGTTTGTTTAGATATTTAAAGTAACTTTTGTTGTACAACAAAGTTTAAACATGATATACACTAGAAAATATAGCAGGGATCAACAATTTTAGAGGGCAAAAATGACTGACAAAACTCAGTACCTGAGTTAGCAATAACTCCTATTAATTATAATTCCTGCTACATTTTACGCTATATTAACATTCCTAGGTACGAACAGGTGTGAGTTGTAAGGGACCTTATTCTGTTTTAAGATTCTCTATTCATGTTGCTAATATCCACCAACATTTATTGTATTCGGAAAATGACTTTCTT
The DNA here is from genome assembly GCA_019009955.1 of Riptortus pedestris. Lineage (NCBI taxonomy): Eukaryota > Metazoa > Arthropoda > Insecta > Hemiptera > Alydidae > Riptortus > Riptortus pedestris. The sequence goes on along the minus strand of CM032228.1, from coordinate 127,722,047 downwards.
GGTCCCTCTCTTCCCCTACATTCAAATATAACTTACATCCTCCTTTTTTCTTGGCTTTAAAAAACCTACTTCATATTTCCATTGTTTTGTGTCATCTGTACTACTGTATATTAGCTTTTGCTTAATATGCATTTGTCTATAGCTTTATTCTTTTACAGCCGGCAAACTTGAGCGAGTGGGCCCATATCATATTTTGAGTGTAACACAGGTCTTGCCTTATCATACATTTAAATAACTTGCTCATGGTTTTAAATTAGTATAGTTTAATGTACACCATTATTCTTACTTTAAATAGGGGCTTAGGTTAGCCATGTGGGTTAAAGCATTGGCATTAATTTTATACGGTAAACTTAGAGTGGCGAATTCGATTCTTGCTTAGGCAATAGGAATATAATTAGTGATAAACTCAGTAAATAAAATCCTTAGACCCACCATAGCTAGAAAAGGGTGGTATCCTGAAGATAACCCGTCCTAATTAGTCATAATAACAGAAAGTGTATGTTAATAAATAATAATAAAATTTGCAAACATCAGATTCTGCTGGCATCAGAGGTATATTCTAAATTACAAGTGCCTAAACAGTTTTGTTTTTTCCTCCCCTGACAGTTTCATATAACAATCCTTAAGAATAAAAATCAATGAAATCTGACTTGCTACACATGGATTTTAGTGATGATTTGTAATTAACATGTTATTTCCTGATGTGCTTATTGATGACTTTATCTTAATCAGTTATTTTTATTTATTGATTTAGATCCTCACTTACCTCACAATAATAAAGCAGGAATCATCTCCAGTCACACTCTAGAGCAATTTTATAGTTACACTCTAGAGCAATTTTAGTTACAATCCACTGTCAATCCCTCTTACCATTTCTTTTTGCTCCAAGCTTGTTCTAGTACATTAGGCTAACTGCTTTCCCTACAGCTTTATAAATTAATTACTAGAAGAATGTTTGCATAAAATTTTAAATAAAGTGCAATAATTTAACAATTTACTTGACTTTAACATAAATAACAAAACTCGCAGTAATTAACAAAAAAATCCCACTTTCCTGTGGCATAAAGAAAATGTTTGATAATTTTTAATTTAAAATAATTTCATTTGAAAGTGATATGCAATATTTCCATTCCAATGCATCGGATCAAAACATGTATTAGAACATAATATATAGATCTTTTCATATAAATAAAAAATGTCCTATACAATTTTTTTGGATCTCTAAACTAATATGGGGAAATTTGAAATTTTTATTTTTTCTCTCCTCAACCCACCCTCCCCTAAGTAGATTTCAATGAAAAGTGGAGGTGCACTACACGTTACCAAGTATGAAATTTCAATTTTCTAAGGCTAAGTTACACAAGATGTTTTGAAATGCCATGCCAAAACTTCAAGTAACTGACTAGTCAAGATTTTCTGTTATATAAGTGGAAAGGTGAGATTGTGGAATTAAAAGATTAAGAAATTTGCAGGGGTTGCCATTTTTCAAGAGGGTCTTTTTGAGGAGACATGTTATATGTAATGGTATGGATCCCAACTCCCCTGATTTAGTTGGGAGACTCCAATTTTTAAAATCCTGTATATTAATTTGAACTATACCTGCCAGATAACACATCCAACTTATGCATCCAATAGATCAATGGAAAATCAGTTATACTTTTTTTAATTACCTTTGTGAGAATTATATCAAGATATTAACCCTTCTCCCCATCCTTAGTTCTTAGTAAATTTTTGTCTACAACTGTAGACATTTATGTGTGTTTTGATAATCTCTGATGTATGCACTAAAGTTGATTAATATTGAAATTGTTAATTTTGTATAACTTTGTCAGATTTATGGTTAAAGTGTTAAAAGTTGCATAATATTTTATCATGGTAAACTCATTAGCTTCTCCTCATATGAGATAGTGGTTGTAAAATACATGTAGAGTAATGAAATTGGAGATTTTGAAGTATTGTTGATGCTGTGGTGCATGTATTTTGTAAAGATAAATTTAATTATTATTATTCGGATTTTTAAGAGTTGAGTCAACTTCATTTGGAATTACTTATAGCTTTGTGTATTGTAACTATCTTACATAAATTTAGAATCATTGCCAAAAAAAAATTATAAAGGAAAAAAAATATGTCAGTACACTTTAAAGCCAATTATATTCTAAAATTGTAGGTCAAAATGACTGGTTTAACTGACCCTTTTTTTCATATTTACCCCTATTTTTATTGTAATTATCTGTTTCAGCATCTTTTTCATCTTATGATATGGCACACATTGCTCAGTATATACACGATCTCCATATTCCAGGATTCATAACTTTTACATTTAAGCTTATGTTGGGATTTCCTGCTGCCTATCACCTCTGCAATGGAGTTCGACACTTGGTAAGAAATTTTTATGCTTTATTAACAAACTCCAAGCTAATCTCTTAGTGAATAAATACTAATTACTGAAATACGGTGTGGCAATAGGCAAAGAACAGGAGATCATAATCAATAACCAAATACAAATATTTCACTACACTATTTATTTTTAAATTGTTGCAAGGTCTGAAGTTCAAGACAAACTCTCTTGTTAGGAGTGGTAGAAGACTTAGGTCTCATAGTTTTCAAAGAAAATACTTTGTACAATTGGGGGATTCATGCATAGGTACAAAATATGAAGAATCCAGTTCAAATCATGTGATGTGTGTGTGAGAGAGAGAGAGAGACTTTCCTCAAATTGATAATGCATTTACACCACTTTTTAAAACCCCTTGTACTTTTTTACACTATAGATAATATACAATTCAAATTTATGCTTGTTACATAGTAGTTGTGCTTCCTCCTTACTTTATTATAGTATTTTTTGTTCTTGAAAAAGTGGATCTATTTGGGTTATTGTTGCTCTTTATCTGGCTTTATAATATTTAGCAGCAGGTGTTAGTTTTACACATGGTTGTACCATACAAAAATGATTAATAAACTCTTCAAGTCAATTGGTAAAGTTGCTATAGCTGGTAAAATTTCTAAAGCTGCTTAAGGTTCCACTAAATGCTTCTTCAATGCTTATAATTCAGGTTATGACAATGTGTTTTATTTTGGGAATCATGGCTTGTTTTGATCTAAGTCCCTGCCTAATGGTGTCATATATTCATCTGGGTGTGCTTTACTTATGTGACTTTATTTACTTTTTTATGTATTTGAAATGTTTGACATATATTCAAATATTATAAATTGGTTATTATTTCATGCTTTGTGTATATTTACACTGTGCATTGTCTTCCAAGCTGGTGAGCTGATCACCTGACATTTTAATTGTGTGACTAGCTCTTGTCTTATTTTTCCTCCATTCCATAGTATTTTCATGGTGCAAACAGATAAAGGCTGCCTATTGCTTAAATGTCTCCAGTTACTTTCCTTCTTTTTTTGTCTTAAGCATCTTAAAACATGTAATATAGACACTATTTTTTAAAGGTTTTTAATCAATCTTCAATATACTTTTCTATAACAATAGAAATCCAGCCTGATAATTTGTGTTTTTATTGTTTTAGATCTGGGACATTGGCAAAGCCCTCACCCTGAAAGAGGTTTATTTAGGTGGATATATAACCTTAGCTGCATCTGCTCTTCTTGCCCTGTATATAGCTGCATAAGACCAAGATCTCAACGTTTTCAAATAAATTACAACAGTATTTCGTTCCTCTTAAAGAGAAACAAAAATGTTACCTGTTTTCTGTTGTTTTATTTAAATTATTAAAATAAAATTAAACTAAAATATTTTTTAAATTTAGTACTTCACTGCTACAAATGTAAACTATTAATCCTTTAACTGCTCCAAGCCACAATAATGGCTTGAGCCATTCCTTCTCGGAGTGTGCGAAGCCACTATGATGGCTCAGAGAGGGCCAGGCCCTCCATGTGCCTTAAGGGAAATCTGTTAAAAGGCTGAGACTTGGTATTGTGACCCCTGAAGATTCTTTCCAGCCCATATTCAACCTCCTAACCTTCTCCAGCAACCATATTTTTGAAATTTCCGTTGGAATGCGATGCTTTTTATGACAGATTCTTGTAGAAAATCAAATTCTAAAATGAGTTTATATCAGTGACTTTTTCGATTTGACGCATCCTTTAGCTGTAAAATGCACAAATATTCAATTTAGAACGACACGTTTTATTGAAAAATGCTGCGACATAAAAGTTGTGGCCAACAAAATTTTCTTTGAAACAAGTCTATAGGAAGAGGAATGAATTCTAAAATAATAAAAAAAAAAGTCTAACCAAGCAGATTTCCCACATGAAGTTTTACAATAGAGAAATCTGCATACTAGTAACAGTAACCAAGGTGCGTATAATATAATATACGGTAGTAATGAGTACAACAATAGATAAATCTACATACCGGTAACATAACACCACTGTGAATATTAAGTGAGTAAATACAAGCGATAATAAGAAACCTCCCGACGGAAAGCATCTAAAATGTAAACAAACAGTTCTGCCAACTTCTTAACAGAAAGAAAAACAATTACTGTAATATATCTGAATATAACGTATTAATTTGTTTGAAAACTATGTACTATATCTAGTACTGTAATTTATAATGAATCAGAATAATTTTTATCTCAATCAATCAAATTTAAGTAGTCTAAAAACATAAGAAGGGCGGGGGGTCACCAGAACATATTTGTATGTATCTCGTATAATAAATGTCTCTTGAAAACTATAAGTTGTATTTAAGCTTCTAATGATGTGGTTTATTACATAAAAGAGTATTGTTTATGTAGCATGAGTAGAAGTGGGGGTTTGCTGAAGGCAGAAAAGTGAAAAATGCAAATATCTCAGTTAATATTCAAGATAGAAAATAGATGTACATAACAATATTTATAGTACACTAGCTCAGATACCCGGCTTCGCTCGGGAATTCATTTGAGGCTGAATGTTGATGGTATTTTTTTGGCAAGGCTTTATTTTGCACAATATTTTGACATTTACCCGTCCCAGTGTTTAGGGTTAATACCCGTCGTTTCTGTGGATTTGTTAATAATAAAATTAATTTTTTATGTAAGACTTCACTGTCCTCCATATTTCCCGCTTCATGTGCATTATGCATAGATTTGAATTATTAAGGACTAAATATTAACATACATTTGAATTAATTTTTCCAGGTGAGGTACCTGGTAGTTCATATTGAAAAGAATTCTTAAGGAAATTTCTCTAAATAACAAAATAAACAACTTATGTTATGTGCACATTTGCCGAAACTACAATAGGAAACGAAATATCACTATTATTAATTTCAGGCCTCCCTTATAACCCCCACTCCTGCCTGTCCCTAGAAATAGTATGGCTTTTTATAAGGAAGGCGTTAGTGCTAATACACATACTGAGTGTTTTATTTAGTTCGGTTGAGTCTTTTGAGCCAAATAAAATTTTTCGCTTCCGCTATAATTTTTAGCGTATATCTCGTTTATAATTCGGTATACGAAAAAAGTGTATATTACAAAAATTACTCTAAATAGCAAAATAAACAACTTTTGTTATGTTCATATTTGCCGATAAACCAATAGGAAACGAAATATCGCTATTTTTAATTTCTGGCTTCCCTTAAAACCCCCACTCCTGCCCGTCCCTAGAAATGTTGGTATGGCTTCTTATAATGAAAGCGTTAGTGCTAATACACATACCGAGTTTTATTTATTTCGGTTGGGTCTTTTGTCCCAAATAATATTGTTGACTCCCGCTATAGTCATAAGCATATAACTCATTTAAACTTCGGAATACGATGTAAGTGTTTATGACAAAAGTTACTCTAAATAACAAAATAAACAACTTTTGTTATGTGTATATTTGCGAAAAAACCAATAGAAAACGAAATATCACGACTTTTAATTTCAGGCCTCCCTTATAACCCCCACTCCTGTTCGTCTCAGAGAAAATTAATATAGCCTATCTCTCAAGTTGGACAAGACTGCTCACGGTGTGCCAATTTAATTTAAAATCGGTTAAGTAGTTTAGGAGTCCATCGCGGACAAACATCGTGACAGGAGATTTATATATATTAAGATTTAATTTGCTATAAGACTGATTCTATACATTTTTTCGATCCGACTTACAGTAACAGAGATATTTCGAATTTTCGAAATTCTTCCACTCTAAACAGCCCCTTCCCCCTGGTCCCCAAATTCAAGCCGTTAACGAACTTGATCTTTCTTTTTACAAAAAACAACTAAATATCGAGTTTGGTAATGATTAAACAATAATTGTGACCGCTAGAGTGGTAACGGACAAATATATATATGTATATATATATATATATACACATATACATATACACGGTTTTGAACGGACCTCATTTTCGTCATCTCGTAGGTAGGATCGACATTTGAAGAAAAATTTTGTAAATCGTGGCATGGCATAGATTAGGGAAATCTGCTAAAAAGAAATAAATAACACAAAAGTATTTTTGATTATTCTTCCCTGGAAGATAACGCACCATTTTTTTTTTTTACATGAAACTATGCAGGTGGAAATAAAAACAAAAAAAAAATGTTTAAATCGAAATAACGCAAAAGTATTCTTGAATGAATCCAAAAAAAATGTTTACTTCAAAAAAACATCAACAAATCAAAAAATGTTCTTAGAATTAATTTACTTTAAACTAATTACATACAGTAGAACCCCTCATATCCGTCACCCACAGGACCGGAGCAAGGTCGGTACACAAAAAAGGTCGGATAATCCGAGGAATAACAGAAAGTGAATCAAAACACACAGAAACGAGTAATGTACATATTTATTATACAATATTTAATGTAAAATATTCGTACATTACAAATTCATTTTAAAAAAATCGGTTATATTTTTTTATCTTAAGGAAGTTAACCTTGCATTAGCAGAGGTATCCCTCCAATTTTTAATGCACATCACATCCATGGGTGTTGCGTTTGGATGCTGCTCGATTTATTTCATCACAATTTCGAAAGCCTCTTTAGCTGCCGTATGACTGATCTTTTCAAGCTCTTGTTTTTCGTCGTCCATTTCATCTTCCTCCATTTCACCTTTAAGAACTGCAGCTACGATTTAATCGTCGTCAAGTTCCTCGTTGGTGACCTCAGCCATGTCTCCTTCCAATAGCCACTCTTCTACGTCGGTTGGCTGGATTTCGCCATCAATGGCTTGTAAATCTTGAAGAATCTCCGCTTCTGTTTTGACGATTTCAGACTCATTAGAGCTTGAACCATCATATTCCATGACACTTGGCCAAAGGTTTTTCCAAGAATTTCGTAGAGTGGTATCTTTTATTTCTTCTCAAGCTTGAACGACAGTATAAATTGCATCTTTTATATTGAAAGACTTCATTGCCTCAAACAGGTTACTGCCTGCTTCTGTTTGTTCTAATAAGGAGCCGACATATTTTCATCTGTATCTCTTTTTCAACCACTCGATAACACCCTGATCCATCGGTTGGATCAAGGGTGTCACATGAGGGGGTAGAAACATTGCTCTAATGTTTCCCATTTTCAGAAGGATGACTGGGAGCATTGACGAGAAGCAAGACTGCATTGAGTGGCCGATTTTTCATTTTCAAGTGTTTTTCTACATATGGTACAAAATATTCACCACCCTTCACTTGCACTGAAGTTTTTCCCTTCCTCTCCTACTATTTTTTTGTGTAAAATCGCCGCCTTCTCCTTAATTATAGGAACTGACAAAGGAGTTCCTCTGCGTCTTTCTTGACAAAACCAAACCCAGAGAGCGTCATCTAGCAAGCCAAATTTAGGCTTTTTAAGAGCCTTTCTATTTTTTAATGCTTCTTCCCCTTCCACTGTCATGCAGTAGGATTCAATATTTCTTCTGTTTTTCCTGCAGTCTTTAATTGCTGTGACGCCTATTCCTAATTAACAATATAATTTTTGAACTGACTCACCATTTTCCAAACCCTGAAGAACTTCCAACTTCTTTTGTAGCGTGCATACTGTACATTTGCGTTTTTGTTGGGTAGCCATAATCACTGTAACACTCGCGATAACAACAACTAAATTACAACTTAAAATTAACAAATAGGAACACGGTTTTACAACAATATGTAATGCGTCACGAGCGAGCAGGCGTAAAACTGTTGTTTTCAGATGGGTATCTTCTCCGCGCTTACCACTGTGATTCACAGAATCTTACTTCCTAGAAAAGTGACGGATAATCCGAGGAGTCGGTTAATGCGAGGTCGGATATGAGGGGTTCTACTGTAGTCTCAAAAAAAAAATGGTGCAGTATCTATCTTCCAGTGAATAATCATCAAGAATATATATATATATATATATATATATATATATATATATATATATATATATATATATATATATATATATATATTAATTTCAGAATTCGTTCTCTTCTCATAAACTTGTTTCAAAGATTATTTTGTTGGCTACAATTTTTTACATCACAGCATTTTTCAATAAAACATGCCGTTTCAGAAACTTTGTGCATTTTACTGCTAAAGGATACATGTAATCGAAAAAGTCACTCATATAAACTCGTTTAGAATTTGATTTTTCTATAAGATTCCGTTATATTTGTAAAGCATTCGATAGGAAATTCCAAAGTTATGGTCCCTGGACAAGATTAGGAGGTTGAATATGGATTAAAAAGATTCTTCAAGGGTCACAATTATGGCACACCAAGTCTCAGCCTTTAATAACACAATTGGCGATTTTAAGGGGGTGGCACGGGAAGTGGGAACACCCTGTACACTTGTTAGACTGCTAATCCACAAGCGCCATGACAATAGTGTACTCAGGTAGTAAACTCGTGAACTAAATGTCTTCCATGGCAGGAATTGAACCTGCATCTATTTTTATCATAAAAATAGATGTATCTATTCCTTACCCCGTGCGGCCATGAGCCCTTCTGTACAAACACACACTGTGATATGTATGTATATATGCATACATAAATCATTAAAGTAACTAGCACAGGATAGGAAAAAAAAATTGATATATAATAAAAATGAAGCTAATATTTCATGATGTTAAGTTTAGGACTAACTCAATTTTTTGAAGAAAGAAATTACATATTTTGGGATAAATAACACAAACTCAATTATTTACAAATGGAACTTTAATACATCTATAGTACATGAAATAAACTTTAATTACACTTACTAGTAATCAGTTTCATGGAAAACTATTTGAACGTCATTAATAAGAAGAGCTTAGTATTTCATTAATATTGATTATCCCAACTTTTTAATGTCATAATTCATGGGAAAAAAATAATGTCTCTATTCGCTGGAATCAGATTTCAAGCTCAAGTCTACACTATCATCAGGAAATCGGTTTCCCTTGCTATAGTATAACAAAGACTTAGGGAGGACTTATTGGAACTTGTTGGCACTCTAAAACCACTTCTACGACCTTCTAATAATATAATAAATGTATATGTATATAAACAACATTTTGAATGGGCCTAATTTTCATCATCTACTAGGTAAGATCGATGGACATTCGAAAAAATGTTTTGAAAATCACATAAACCTCAGCTCAATAGCAGCTAAAAGTCACATTCATTTAACTTTGTTATGACAGTATGGAATAAAATAATACAAAAATGTATAATGTGACATTTTATTGAAATTGTTATATTATGAACTAAGTAAAAATAGGAAAAATCCCATAAGTTCTATTGAAGGGAACAGTAGAAGAGAGGAGGAGACAAGAAAGGTAGATTAAGGAGTAAGTGAGACTGACATTACCTAACCTGGATAGATAGATGGATATATGGCAGGGGATTCATCAAGCTCACCATTTTCTCCCCCCCCCCACTCACGCGTAAGCTGAGTGCCAGGCATTAACTATTCATGGACTGTTAATTCAAAGATTCTCAGTTGTTTTTTTTTTCACAATTTCTAAATGTGACTATAGACAGTAAAACAAGGTTCAAGTGGGTGCCAAATTGAGTCTGCATTAGAAAGATATAAAAGTGTGGCAGTTAAAATAGTAATTATATAAATGTAATAAGCAGTTAATGTCTTTCTTTACAAAAATAAATATTTGTCCTTTTAATATTAAATTTATTCATATACCAATCATATCAAGGAGTTGTGTACTGTAGTCAGGTTCATAACTTAAGTTTGGTGGAAAAATTTTAGTTTTGAAATACTTCAATTCAGCAAGACTCTCCTTGACATCGGGAACTGCTCTATGAATTAGACTCTTTTTCATTATTTTATAATTAGGATACCATCTCCTAAAAAAAAGAGAACAATATAAATTTTTATTGGTTTGATATCTACACAATACGCTCATGTATTTCATACTTAAACACATAATTTACTTAACAACATACTGGAAACTTATAAAGAAATAAAATCACATACTTCAAATCTATAAGTAATCAGATATGAATTTTGTGTCCAACTAGTAAGTATCTATGACATATAGAAAAGGTTTTTGTTTTTGTTAGTTGATAATAATGTAAAAAAAAATCACTATTAAATATTTGCTTCAGGAATATCGTTATAAATTAAAATTATATTATCTAATATTTTTACTAACGTAATTTTTTCTTTTCAACAATTGTTATTAATTCCATCTTTATTTACTGTTTTTGCTGTTCTCTTCCTATCAAAAGAACTGTTAAAAGCATAACATTAATGAACTGGGGCTGATGACTGGTAAAGAATGCTTACTTAGATGAAATAAAGAAACCAATTGCCTTTCAAACTGCACAACATCAATTTTCTAACGGGCCCTCAATGTGATTCTGGTAGATTCAGTTCAAGTTACATGAGGATTTAATTAGTGTTAAAATCCTTGGCAAGTGCGTTAAGAGCCCATAAAACAGAAATAACCATATATACCCCCAAGAAAAAATAATATGAATTTTCCTTTATATTATTTAATATTTGTTTTTTGTAATCACAGAGAAAAACTCATTAAGAAATAGATAAATAATAAACATACCTGCAGAGTTCACTTATACTAGAAACATCAATTAATCTATAATGTAGATGATCTGCTACTTTTGGAAGGTGCTTCATTAAAAACAATTTATCCATGTAAATAGTATTCCCAGCAAGTGGACAACCACCTATACACAAACATATAATTATTAAATATTTCATCTACCACAACGAAAAATAATCTAAAAAATTCTGAACATGTTTTTATACTAATTCTATAATTAACAATTACTGTGTTGCTTTCAGGACTGTTATTTTTATATCTTTCCAATTCATAGTATTGTCATTAGTGCATAACTCCAATTAATCACAAATTTGTTTCAACATTACTAAAGGCCATTCATTACATGGCATCCTAAATAATGATCCTCAACTAAATATCCATTTTGCATTCAGTTGTTTAGAATGAATTCTTTGTAATTATTGTCTCAAAAATAATTTGCTCCAAGTAATTAGCTCTCGTCTCTCTAGGTTAGAGTGAAGTAAAAATGCTACTTTCTTTGCAACTTTACCTCTCATCTGCATTACTGAAAGTTGTTTTCTAATAAAATGAAAACCCCTCAAAATATATTCCCCTAAAACAGAAGTATACATATCTTTTAACAGCTGGACAATCCTACTGATGAAATTCTAACCGCATTCTAGTCTCGGACCATTCTTCCTCAAGTTAGTTGATAAATTTAATAATGAATAAAATATTAATTATTGTTTTATGATGTTTATTCATCAAAACTTCAAATTATTTTTAATAAATATTTTGTTAATTGCTTATGAACTTTGAATAGCAATTTCAACTGGGCTAGACAAAATGGCTGTTGAAACTGGATCTACTAGCTAGGCCTGTCTGAATAAGGTGTCTTCAGCTGTCCCGAAGATCCGCATATAACTTTTCAAAAAATATTGTATAATCTACTTAGTGAAACAATTATGTAAAATATAATATTAATTAATAAACTAAACATTTATATACATAAAAGTGCGTCACGCAGGGGCTGCGTAAACTAAGCAGATTTCCCACGTGAAGTTATACAGTAGATAAATCTGCCCAATAACAACTGCTGTATTAAGGTATCTCTAAACCTATTCAAGAGGGACGAGTAGTTATGGAAACAGCCGCCAGAGCTCTCGGCGGAACGTCCCGAACATAGCCGACCCCTGCCGATCATACACAGAATACAAATGCAAATATCTCGGTTAATATTCAAGATAGAGAATAAATGTATAGAACAATATTTATAGTAAATTTAATTTGCAATAAGATTGGTTCAATACGATTTTTCGATCCGACGCATAATAACGGAGATATTTCGAATTTTCAAAAATCCCCCCTTTAAACCCCCCCTTCTACTTGTCCGATTTCAGCCATTAACGAACTTGATCTTTCTTTTTACATAAAACGATTAAATTTCGAGTTTGGTAACGATCAAACAAAAATTGTGACCGCTAGAGCGTTAACAGACAAATATATATATATATATATATATATATATATATATATATATATATATATATATAATTTTGAACGGACCTCATTTTCGTCATCTCCTGGGTAGGATCGATGGATATTTGAAGAAATTTTTCGAAACTCGCGTCATGAGTACGACCTCAATAGCTGATTTCCCTTAAGGTAAATCTGCTAAAAGATAAATCAATAAGGACGGACAGCTAAAATCTGTGTTGTTAAGTTAAAGGTATAAAACACCAGTATTTGCCAAGTACTGGTGGCATACCGTCAAATGTCTCTTATGAGCTTTTGAAGGTAGACTGTGTCTATGCCATTCTGTAGAGGGAGCCTGAATTCAACCAAGTCCAAAGAAGGCAGCAGATAGACAAATAATCAACTCCCACCATGGGGAGAGGGTTAGTGACAAAATATAACTATCCTGCCCCTTAATTAGAATGGGACAACCCACCCGGTATCACCAGCTGCCGGGTCACCTACTCCCAGTGTTCCATTACCCCCATCTCACATTTTACCAACACCCTTATAATGGAACAATAGTTCAGTAGAAGTCAATCCTTTAATGATCTATTGGAGGCAAATCTAAAAGCCCAATAGCTACAACCAGTAGATAAAATATATTCTTGTTGTTGCTTCTGCATGCCAACTAAGTTCAGTTCGCAGTCTACATGTAGAGTCTATGACTTATACTTTATACTGGTTCTGTTACCAATTTGTTTAGCAACTTGATAAAGTGACAAAGTTTCTGTAGTCCTTTTTTGGCATACTAAGAGAGAAAAAAATGTACATTAATTCAGATGACCAGTTATGCAGAAAATAAGCAACTTGTATGAATATGACTAAGACCCCTTCCATTCAAGGAAAATTCAGCCATTTTCTTGCAAGTACGAACAGTAAAACATAAACTGGAACTGATGGAGTAATAAGCAGAACTTTTTAAGAACCTCAGTGGTAATATAAAAAAAAAATCAAATGCAGACACCACATGGCTTCCTTGTACACTTATTAAATTAAATAACCTAATGTTTTGATGCACTGCACACATTAATAATATAATTTGTAGATGTTTTTATGATATCGAAAATCTCTAACAGGTAATATTCATATAAATAGATATTTTAAACTTTTGAAATTCCTGTTACCCCGCCAGATTTCAGCCGTTAACAAACTTGATATTTATTTTTACATTAAAAGTTTAAATATCCAGTAACGATCAAACCAAAATTACAACCACTAGAGCCGTGCAACAGACTATATATATGTATATATATATATATATATATATATATATATAAATTTTGAACAGACCTCATTTTGGTCTTATTCTAGATAGGATAGATGGAAATTTGAAAAATATTCCAAAAATCGCATCATGTTGTGTTAGTTCTTTTAATTTCATTGCAGCAGACTCGTAGAAACAAATTAATTCTTAATTTAAAATTACTCAAAGAAGCTAACTTTAGAGGACACAAATCAAAGAAGCTACAACTCATTTTAGAATAGTAAAGCTACTGTTAATAATGAATGTTTATTGAGTTGTCTAAAGAAGCCTGGAACAAAATTGAAAATTTATATTATCCAAATTTCAATAATTTTATCTAACAGCCATAAAACCCAACTATTATACAATGGAAAAGCCAAAACTACAAGTCAGTATAACTGCCGGATAAAGATTCATTAACTGAAGATGCTTTTACATTAGATTTTTAACACTTGAATGTATATTAGTTTTATTCAGCATTGTATAAAACCCGCTGGATCAGCTTTATACAAACATCTTCCACAAAACCAATAACTATAACAAATACAACACTATGGTTTGAAAATAGTGAAAATTATAAATACAATTCAATAATAAAAGTAAGGAGCCCATGTAGTTGTAATTATGGAGGCACAACTGGATACAACAAAATTTTTATTAATAACCAAAAAAGGATAGAAAAGTTAAATGTATTATTGAAAGTTCATGTGAATAATAATATAAATATGAAGAAGAAAAAATGTAAGTATTTGATACATTTTATTTCCTCTAAATTATTTAAATACACTTACAATACAGAAAAAAAAAATATTACTTAAAAATAACTTCCATGCCGCATGGGCAAGAGGAATATATTTAGTGGAGGGGGGGGGGGGGGGAGGAAGGTCACTAAAACAATAGTTCCACCTTGGGTAAAAAAGGGTGGTAATCTGTAGATAATGACCCTGAACAGCTGCTTATGCAAATAAATAGTAATAAATCATTTATTGTAATTATATGTTTTTAAGAAAATAATTAATTTTGTTGTGTCATTCGTCGCAAAAATTAAGACTAAAACAATCACTACCAATTAAATAATTATTAAAAATTAAAAAGAAAGGGAATAAAGTTTCTAACCAGGAACAGTATATTTCTTCAAAAATTGCATGAGTAAATTTTCAGCTTCCTTAATATTTATTGAACTAGCCTTTGACTCCTTAACTAGACCTGACTGAAATGAAAAAATAAATAAAATAAAATAAAAATTCAATTTGTAATAAAAATATCTTATTTTCAATTAAAAATTTGTTTTTACTATATTTGATACCCCTATGTGGTCAGTAAACAGCATAATAGTAGTACAAGTCTCTACAAAATTTAGATACTGTCTCAGTACTAAAGTATATAGTAAACACTATACTTGTTTGTTGAAATGGAAAATTTAAATAGAAATTGAGAACACTGTTTTGGAGGGCATTTAGTTAAATAAATTTCTGACAATTTGAACATGCATTTTTAATATTTTTATATTTGTAAGGGGAGGGGAGGCATTTAATGATGAGGATTTGATCCCAGGTATAAACACTTTGTACTTGGAAAAAGCAAGAATACCTGAGTTCAAATGCTACCAGTCAAATCATTTCTTTAAACATAAACATAGATAGTTTAAACAATAACACAAAATAAACTTTTAAAAACTGATTTATATAGCTTGTTTATACTACACATTTTTACCTCATGGTTAAATAAAGTACTGTTATTTTTAAATGGATAATATTAAAAACATAATCCAGGTCTGCCTACAAAGAAATCTATTTCGCTCACTCTTTTAGACAATGTTCTTTGTATTCTTTGTATTAAAAAAATTATAGCTTAGAAAACATTTTCTTACAACAAATGAGGATCAATACAGATGCGTACCTTGGAGTGGTGGATCTTGCACCAATCACTCATTCCATTGAGGATACCGAGTGGCTGGTTTACAACAACATGGAAAATATTTGAAATTTTGTTCAAATCCTTGTCAGTAATTAGGCATGCTATTTCTAGGATATGACATGTATCAGGATCCAAACCAGTCATCTACAATAAACATAAAAAATTATAAGTGAGAATATGAAGCACTGTTAATTATCTAACCATTACTTTCACATTGAAATTTGTTCCTTTTTTTTTTGTAGGTGGACAAATATTCGTCTCTTGACATTCAGTTGAAAACAATACTTGGTATTTAAGCTTGGGATAAGGTATAAGTTTCATGATATTAAAGTGGGGGTTTACTAACAGCTGAAAATTAAAAAAATGAGATCAGGTCGGTAATATTCGAGGTAGAGGAAAAGTGTGTGTTGGACAACATTTAAAGGAAATTAAATTTGCAACAAGACTGCATATATATACATTTTTGCTCCATCTCATAATAACAGAAATATTTGAAATTTTTGGTTTGATAACGAGTAAACAAAAACTTCCACTAGAATGGTGACAGACGGGTATGAATGTTTGTTTAATAAATAAATATATATATATATATAAAATTGTAACCTCTGTCTGTACATTGATTTTTTTCTCGAAATTTCACGATAACTTTTCGTTTCACATGTCATAGACACCATAACTGCATTTTGTTTCTTTGGTGTCTGTTTGTTCCCTTTTCACGCATAAACGGCTGAACCGAATTTTATGTAACTTGGTTTGTGTATTACTAGTAACCCAACTTAGACTTTAGGCTATATTAATTTTCTCTGAGACAAACAAGAGTGGGGGTTATAAGGGAGGCCTGAAATTAAAAATAGCGATATATCATTTCCTATTATTATTTATTAACGTCCACTTTTTGCAACTTAGGCTGATCGGGACGGTTTATCTACAGGTTACCACCCTTTTCTAGCCAGGGTGGGATTTTAGGAAGTTATTTAATGAATTTCGTCACTAAATAATTTCCTTTGCCCAGGCGAGAATCGAACTTGCCACTCTAGGTTTACCATGTGAGATAAAGGTCAACGCTTTAACTCACATGGCTAACCTGAGCCCCCATTTCCTATTAGATTCTCGGCCAACATGCACATAACAAAAGTTGTTTATTTTGTTATTTAGAGTAACTTTTGTTGCATTTTCTTTTTTCGTAAAATGAAGTAAACTCGGGATATACGCAAAAACTATAGCGGGAGTCATTAATTTTATTAGTGCTTATTTGTGTGTTTTTAATGAATGCATATTATGACAAATGATTTTATGTTTTAGTCACATATGATAACTCTAAATATGATTCGGATTAGTGAGGTTATATATTTCTGTCGCTCCCTTCTCATTTATTTTTCGTAGAAAATAACTTTGTTATTTATTTCCAATAGAAATGTAAACTATAAGAGCATTTCCGTTATTTAATTTGTATAATGTATTATTTAAACAAAGTTATAGGAATCAAACTCTTTGGTTCTGCTAATATATTATCTTATTTCCGATATCTTGATGTTATTGAAACAAATATGTACCATCATAACAATTAGACGTTAATGGTAATTTTATTATGAAAAAAGACAATATCTATTTAAATTTGATATGATTTAAAGTATTACTTATTTTGCAGGGAGGGCTACGATCTCTTCCCTTCACCTACATTTTTGAATATAAATAAAATTATCTTTAGGGTAATACAATTATTTAATTCCATCAGGTAGATAAATTATTAAAATAATACTTTGAATCAATAACTTAAGTAAAACAATGGTGATAGCCCTCATGCTGGAGTGGAAAGTGACCGAAGGCTAAAACAGTTAATTGAGTTAACTTATTTCCTGTGAAATGCTGGCATTACTGGAAGTGATTCCCACTGGGCTCTACTATTACGAATATAATCTAATGTACAAAACTATGCTTAAACTATATGTGCTCAGATTATATTTTGACAGGAAATAAGTTTCATTATTGATGATATTTAATTGTAATAATTGCTATCCATGATTATGGTTTGAAGTACTCAAAAAGGTGAATTCAAAAGTGGAGAGGGATAGATTAGGAACACATTTTTATTTATTCTTCAAAAGTAAAATTTCTCATCTATAAGCCGCCTGCCTGAACCTCCCGGGAAAGCAATACAGTCCAGACAGAAAGTGTAGTTGTAAACATTAAAGCCTAGCCCAAAAAAAAATACAATCATCATTCAATCTTAAATGATTTCCCGAGCGAAGCCAGGTACCTTAGCTAATATATATATATATATATATATATATATATATATATATATATATATATATATGCATATATACATACATACAGCTTTTGAACGGACCTCATTTTTGTCATCTCCTAGGTAGGGTCAATGTAACAATTTTTTGAAAACTGAATCTTGATTATAACCTCAATAGCTGAATTCTCTTACGTGAAATCAGCTAAAACCTAATATTGAAACTACAATTACATTGCCTCGCAACCAAAAATTAACATGTTCTTAAGTTTAAAGTTAATAAAACTACTATGATTATTATAATGATATTAATATTAATTGAAACACATGCCTTAATAAACAACATTTCTGTCATACAAAACATCACTATACTTATTTACACATTAACATTAATCCATTTTAATAATTAATAATATAACACTCATTTACTTTCAATCATTTAAACTAAACCAATACTATCACATTTAAAATAAACACAACATAGATGATATCATTTTAACATATAAAGAAGATATTTCTATACAGCAAAAAAAAAACGTTACTAGACTATATAGTTTAAATTGTAGATGTACTTTGTCCAACGTTCTTCTCTAATTATTTGTCAACAAACCTCTGATATTACTTTTGGTTGTTTTATATACGTAGCTTATATTTTAGAATTATTAATCATGGTTCTCATAAACCAATTAACTTTTCTTTCCACCTTTAGGAAATTTATAACATCTTCAAGCTATGTCCTTATTTTTATTTTCATAACTTTCAATTTATTATTTACTTCAAAACTTTTTTTTTTAATATAAATATGCTTTATTGAGTTATTACACAAAATTTACAAAATAATTTATTGTTCCTTCTAACCACTACAAAATTACTAAAAGAAACATAAAAATGAGATTTTCTATTAACTAGAAGATTTCTTATAAATGCAATAGACTATAAGTAGGCTGCCATATTGCGACTTAGTGAACATTATAATTATTTTAAAAATTTAAGTGACCTTACGAGCTAATAATATTAACAATCATAGAATTTTTTTTTTCATATCGTCATATCATTTTTTTTTTATATCGTCATATCACCTTTCTCTTAATTTAGATAATTACTTTATAATTATCGAGAATAGTTTTCACTATCCAAAATAGTATGTACAGCTCATTCATAACCCCTATCCCTAATTTATATCATTCAAATTATTTTCACCATACTACTTCAATTGCCAGATGTGTATATATGGAGCTGGAATTTGTGAATAGATGGTCGTAGCTGTCAATATAATTAGCATCAAAAGTGGCAATTTTGGTTAGAGAAACGAAGAACATGGAGACAGCAAATTGCAAGCATTGTTATTTGAAGATGATGCACAAACAAAACAATAATCCCCTGGATCCATTAAATGTTAACAAAAGCACCCAACTACATACATTTAAAATCCATGGGAACAATCTAGTAGATGTGGAAATGGGCGCCACATGAAATTAATAAAGACACCAAGAAAAATGAACAACCACTTGCTGAAAGTCATTCCCCTATCAAATTGTGACAGCTGATGAAAAGTAATATTTTCAAGAGCCCTACTTAAGCATAAAAGATTCAATAACTCCAGGTGAGCCACTAAAATTGATAGGAAGGCTACATCACTATAGACAAAGTACAATACATAATGTTTGGTGGTTTATTTCCATCAACGGGACACACACTTTCTTGACTATGCTTCACAACAGTTTTTTTTTCATGTAGCACTCATAAATTTTCAGAGATGGAAAAAATGTTTAGCTAGTGATAGGCAATATGTCAAATCAATCATTTTTATAAAATAAACAAGTATTAACAATGCAAAAGTTAGGGTATCATATTTACACAGTTGGTAAGTTTAAATATTTTCATCTGGTTTGGTTCCATAAACCAAATTAACCAATTTCAAAAAGCTCAATATCATCTGATTTCTTGAAAATAATCTTTTGAAATTCCTTGGCAAATTTCTGATTGTTTAATTAAAGAGATTTAAAGCTGACCGAGGGTAATTAAGTTATTGGCATGATTCGATTTTTGTTTGAATTGTCTCATATTGTGATTAATATAAATTGAAATTTTGATTAATTTATAGCAGCCTAAAAATTTATTTCCATTTTTTGAATTTCTTAAACATTTATTTGTTTTGGGTAACTCATATGAGATTGCATTTTAAACGATTTTCCAAAGGGGAAATCACCTATTGAGGATGTACTCATTATGGGATTTTTGAAACATTTCCAACATTCCAAAAATCTCCCTTAGCTTCCAATCTATTATAACAATAATTATTTAACTTTTTCAAAATGATAAAATATAATTAAAAATAATGATATGAAGCAATTCCCAACTTCCTAAACTACCAAATATGCAAAACATAACTACTAAAAAAATATGATAAGAATTAAGGCATTTGGTTTTAATATAATTCTAAACTACAAAACGTTTTTGTTTTTCTAAAATAAAAACGGCATCATTACTCAAATGCAATAAGAAAACCTATTTAATGTAGGCAGATTGTAGGAACCAATTAATCAACAATTTATATATATATATATATATATATATATATATATATATATATATATATATATATATATATAGATTAATGTAGTGGCATTAAAATAATTGCCAAATACATAATTATGTATCCATTTTGAAATGCTCATGCCTATACTTAAATACAAAAAAATGATTATTACACAAATTAATTGCTCACCTCCATGTCCAACCAAACAATATTGTCATCAGTAACACTTCTGGCCATTTCAAATTTTGGAATTAATTTAAATCAAACAATGGAAACTTCTATTATTTTAAGAAGCAATAAAAAATCTGTACTAATTATATACATAATAACTACTTATGGAATACCACAATTGAGATCAACAAACTTAAAGACAAAAGAAGTTCTGTTTTAATAGGTGGCTCCAACATCATTTCAAATATAATTATTTAACATTTTGCAATTTTTCCACAAAATCAGATTCCCATCTAACCAAAGAGGTAGACGTGTAAAATACGTTGATGCATAGAACTAAGGAGATAGCCCACTAATCTATAGAATTTGTTTATATAATGGATCCCATTCCAGAGAACTCATTCTGCACGCGGAGGCTGCATAAACTAAGTAAAATTTTTACTAAGTACTAATCTAATAAACTAAGTACTAATCTTAACTTTTATCTAATAAGAAGCCCGTGTAAGCAGGATGACTCACGTAAATGAGATGTTTAGAGACTCAGTTGCAAGAGAGGTTTAAAGAAACGTAAAAATTAGAACTTGCAAATTTCTTGGTTAATATTCAAGTTAAGGAATCCCCGTATTGAACAACAATTTTAATACATTGCTTTTCAATAAATTTAGTTACATAACATTTTCTAATCCGGCTAACTGCTTAGCGCATTCACTTATGGCCCCGGTTGTAAGAAATTGATAAGGTGAATGCCAGGGGCAGCTGCTGTGAAACACGAAATAAATATTGGCGAAGCGATGCCTATAAAACAAGCACCCAGGAGTGTTCCCCTAGCAAAGCGGAACGAAGTTAAAGAAGTTGTCAATGGAGTCAGTGAACCATCTTCGAGTCCGAGGAGCTCACCAATAGTTCTAGTAAAGAACAAAGACGGCAGCACCAGATTCTGCGTTAACTACAGAAAACTAAATGACGTTACCAAGAAAGACAGGTATCCGTTGCCAAGAATTGACGATACCTTAGACACGTTTGCTGGAACGAAATGGTTTTCTACTTTGGACTTGCAAAGCGGCTACTGGCAAGTAGAGATAAGGACAAAGAGGAAACTGCCTTTAGCGCCAGCAACGGTTTATGGCAGTTCAAGGTGATGTCATTTGGTCTCTGCAACGCCCCAGCTACATTTGAGCGTTTAATGGAACGTGTGCAGAAGGGTCTCAATTGGAAGGCGTGTTTAGCATATCTAGATAACATAATCCTAATGGGAAAGACTTTTGACGAACATCTTAAAAACCTAAATGAAGTATTTAATCGCATAACAGCAGCTAGACTAAAGTTATGCAGAAAGAAATGTTCTCCGTTTTAAAAGGAGGTCAAATACTTGGGACACCGGGTAACAGCAGATAGCATCTCCACTGATGAGGACAAAATAAGAGCAGTAAAGGACTGGCCTCGACCACGAAATCGTCATGAGCTGCGTAGCTCCATGGGGCTTTGCTATGTGCTGGTAGTATGTCTACCAGAGATTCGTGGCAAACTTTGCTCAGGTAGCTGCTAGCTTCCACAAGC
Organism: Riptortus pedestris; assembly: GCA_019009955.1. Classification (NCBI taxonomy): domain Eukaryota; kingdom Metazoa; phylum Arthropoda; class Insecta; order Hemiptera; family Alydidae; genus Riptortus; species Riptortus pedestris. The sequence goes on along the minus strand of CM032228.1, from coordinate 127,699,959 downwards.
TAACCAAAAAGACGTGATCATACCACTGGAATGAGGCAGCTGAAGACGCGTTCTAGAGGCTCAAGGAACTTTTGTGTACGGCTCCAGTCCTTGCCTATCCAACAGCTGGACAAAAATTCGTAGTTGACACGGACGCGAGCGGCTATGGAATAGGAGGAATGCTTTCTCACATGGTTTAAGGGACAGAAAAAAGTCATTGGCTACAACAGTAGGGTACTCTCCAAGCCCGAAAGAAATTATTGCGTTACCCGACGGGAGCTTCTGGCAGTGCTGGAGAGTGTCAAGCATTATCACAAATACTTATTTGGCCAACACTTCACCTTAAGAACAGACAACTCCGCACCACTATGGTAACTGCAGTTCAAGAACCCAGAAGGGCAGCTTGCACGATGGATTGAACGAGCACAACTTCAGTACAGAGCATCGAAAAGGAGGGTAGCACAATAACGCCGATGCCCTTTCAAGACGGCCATGCAAGCAGTGAACCAAAGCCGAGAAAGAGGAAAGCGTTATGGATGTGCTACTTATCCATATTGGCTCAGATGAGGCTGGTCGATGGCACAGAAAGATGACCCTACTATAGCGTAGATAATATCAGCTAAGGAGGGCAACAGAAGAGCGACCCGTAATGAGACATCACTAGAAACCCCATTTGCAAAATCATACTGGTTCCAGTGGAATAGCCTAAAAGTCCGTCACGCTGGGGCTGCGTAAACTAAGCAGATTTTCCACGCGAAGGTTTACAATAGATAAATATACATACAGGTAACACAACCGTGAATGCTCAGTAAATGTACAATACAAGGCTGAATTGTAAACAAACGCGAACCAACCTCGTAGCGCTGCATAGATAGACCCGAAAGACAAACAATTAATGAAATATATCTGAATATAACATATTAATTTTATTGAAAACAATTTCCTAAAGCTAGTGGTGTAATTTGTAATGAATCAGAATCAGTTTTATCTCAATCACTCAAATTTTTGTAATCCAAAAACTATAGAAGGGGGGGGGTCAAAAGAACCTATTTGCATATATCTCACAAAGCAAAAGTTCCATAAAAAAAATATTTGGTATTTAGGCTTCAATTAATATCTTTTATTATATAACTGAGCATTGTTTATGCAACACTAGTAGAAGTGGAGGTTTACAGAAGGCTGAAAACTGAAAAATGCAAATATCTCGGTTAATATTCAAGATAGAGAATAAATGTATATAACAATATTTATAGTGCATTTAATTTTCAATAAGATTGATTCTATACGTTGTTTCGATCCGACTTATAGTAACGGAGATATTTCGAATATTCAAAATTCTCCCCTTCTAAACCACCCCTCTCCCTGGTCCGATATCAGCAGTTAACGAACTTGATCTTTCTTTTTACATAAAACGACTAAATATCGAGTTTGGCAACGATTTAACGAAAATTGCGACCGCTAGAGCGGTAACAGACGAGAGTGTCGCGTATATGGAAAGTGTGACGTAGATCAAAGAGACCGACGGAGGGTCGAGACGCTTCTAGGCTCGTCTAGCCCAGCCTCGAATGAACTAGACAATTCCCCTTTGATGTATGCCGACAAGCTATATAAAGAGGGCCTGCCGGGAGTCAGTCAGTTTTATTCTCACCTGTCTTGATGTTCACATCAGTGCTACAGTGCGACTTAGTGTTTTTATAAGAAGAACAGTGTTGTGCCGTGACTGTAAGTAACAGTTTAGTGCCGTGTTTAAGACATTGCGTACCCATATCGAGGAGTGGCTACAATGTAGAAGGCACCTAGCCGTGAGGCCTTAATCCTTCTACACCAATCCAACAACCTCATGGTGACTGAGGATTCGCTACGGTGGTCAGAAGCGAATCCTATGGAAGGGACAGTCTCCTACTACCCAGCTCCCACACGAGAGAAGAGCTCCCACACATGTACCAGTTTACCTGTCCTCGTGCTTTGAACACACGACCACTACGTCTATGACCGGCAGTGAAGGCAAGCCTCCACTCCGAACACCACCCAGCCCGTAGTTCACATTGAGTAAGCCGCTAGAACTTACCCCATTAAGGCAGGAATGATCCCCTGCCGTGTTTAAGACAGTGTAGTGCCGCGAAGTAAAGGACAGTGCAGTGCCGCGAAGTAAAGGACAGTGCAGTGCCGCGAAGTAAAGGACAGTGCAGTGCCGCGAAGTAAAGGACAGTGCAGTACCGCGAAGTAAAGGGCAGTGCAGTGTCGTCTATCTGTGAATTTCAGTGAATTATTGGACTGTGACTCATTGAAGAACAGTGACGCTATCAGTGTATACTGTGAGTAGTAATTAAGAATAATTACCAAGGTTATTGTGCATTGTGAAATAAATTGTGCAGTGATAAAAACTGTGAAACTTGCGAGTATTTAATTTTGCAATCCAAAAGGACTCTTATTAAAAGCGTTTATTACTGATTTTGGTAATACAAAACGTAACAACTGGTGTCAGAAGTGGGATTGCAAAATTAAAATCAACAAAAATGAAGTTTGAAGAACTAAAAGTGGAACAGCTGAAGAAGGAGCTGGCTAAACTGGATCTGCCGACAACAGGAAATAAGGCTGAACTACAAAGGCGGTTGACAGATGAATTCCAAAGACGAGGAATTGATGTAAGTACACATGAGTTTGACGATAAAGAAGACATTGCTGTATGTAATCCTATCCCAAGTAGCAATTTAGACTTAAATGCAATTTTAGCCGCTATGATGGAAAATAACCAGAAACTTTTGGAAGCTTCCAGAGCTAATTGTGACAGGGTAGAAGAAAAATTCCAGGAAGCTTCTAGAAGCAACAGTGAGAAAATATTAGCGGAAGTCAGGCAAGAGTTCCAGGAAGCTTCTAGAGCTAATTACGAGAGATTAGAAGAAGCTTCTAGAAACAACAGTGAGAAAATCCTCACGGAAGTCAGACAGGAACTTCAGGAAGCTTTTAGAACAACAAACCAAAAACTCCACGAAATATCAGAGGTATTGGACAAACGAGTGGGAGTAATAGAGCAGAGAGTCGGCGAGTTTGATGAAAAACTCTGCGGCATTGAGAAGAATGTTGAAGAGAAAATGTCCAACCTAGAAAGAAAGATGGACGATGAAATACGTGAGCTACAATTCCAAATGGATAATCTACATGTTCGAGAGGGTCCGGTGAGGCTCAGTTCAGAACATTCCAGCAGGATAAAGACCCCAACTTTTGACGGTAATGTACCATTTAATGTTTTTAAATTCCAATTTGAGACGGTGGCCAGTAGAAACGGATGGAATAATGAAGAGAAAGCTGTATAATTGATTTTGGCACTGAAGGGAACCGCTGCAGAAATCCTGGAGAGTTTACCGGCCGCTTGCAGGAATAATTATGAGGACATTATGGTGACCTTACAACGCAAGTTTGGCGGTGAGCATAAGCGAGAACTTTACAGGATGGAACTAAGGGGCAGAGTGCAGAAACCGAACGAGACGCTACAAGATTTTGCCATGGAAATCGAACGTCTAGTGCAGCTGACTTACCCAGGTGAAAATCATCCATTCTTGGATCAGTTCAAGATTGAAGCATTTGTGAATGGTATACGAGATCCAGACGTTAAATTCGCGGTATGTGCTATGCAAAAATCATCCTTTGCTGAAACCATCTCTTATGCGCTAGCCCAGGAGACCGCTAAAGTAATTTCAAAACCACAAGTCTTCAAGGTGCGACGTCTTGAGGCTGATATTCAAAATGACGCCCAAATGTCAAGGAGTGACATTGAAGAGTTAGTCAAGCGAATAATGGAGGAGCAAAGGAGCAGATCACGCTCAAAGTGCTTCAACTGTGGCAAGGCCGGCCATTTTCAACGTAACTGTAAAGCTCCAAAGAAAAGGTCAAGATCTGTTTCGCCACCAAGGGAGAACAAACGGACGAATAACCCCAAATCTCAAGAGACACCGTTAAACTAAAACGAGCTAGCACTGAGGGGCAAGAGCTAGCTCCTACAACCGCTGGCCCCACAATCTCCATTTCCATAATACAACAGAATAGCAACCTTACAGCTCGTGGACTCATTAACGGAAGGAAGCAGATCCTCACCATAGACACAGGGCGTCGCAGTCAATAATTAGGCCCGATTTGGTAAAAGGATCAGTAGAACCATTAAACGACGTTCGACTGCGCACTGCTACTGGGGAATCAGCCACCGTCTATTGAAGAGCCAAGGTTCGACTGACTATCGCCAACACTAGCGCCGATCATGTATTTGTTGTCACCGACATAGTGGACGAAGTGATCATCGGTGCAGACTTCATGATAGCCCACGGTATCAATCTGCACATGGGTCAAAAAGTTATGGTCTGGCGCAACGTCGAGATACCCTTGGATGTTGGATATGAGAGCAAGACCACAGTAAGGAGGCTATTTACCGTCGGACGCCAGAAATTACCACCCCAGTCGGAAACCTTAGTATGGGCGCGTGTGGAAGAAGATTGTGAGGATAACCGGTTGTGGGTAGTAGAACCTAATGAACTTAAAGATGACATTATAACAGCTAAAGCCCTCGTGAAAACCTGCGACGATGGACGAGTTCCGGTGAGAGTACTTAACCTATCCAACAATGAGAAGATCATTAACAAAAATTTTGAAATCCATGAGTTTGTAGCCAGCAGAAGCAATAATTAACTGTGCCAAAAATTCAGGATGCCCGAAAATGACAGCTAAGGAGCGCGAACTACTTGCAGAAGAAGAGGAAAATTGGATGAAAGGACTGACATCGCCTGAAAGAAACAAAGCAAAGGAGTTGCTAAGAACACATGCCTCCGTCTTCGCCCTAAGCAATAAAAGCCCAGGTAGAACAGCTGTAGTGAAACATGAAATAAATACCGGTGAAGCGAGACCTATAAAACAGGCACCCAGGAGTGTTCCCCTAGCGAAGCGGAACGAAGTTAAAGAACTTGTCAACGAAATGGAGCGGAATGGAGTCATTGAACCATCTTCGAGTCCGTGGAGCTCGCCAATAGTTCTAGTAAAGAAGAAAGACGGCAGCACTAGATTCTGCGTCGACTACAGAAAACTCAATGACGTCACCAAGAAAGACAGTTATCCGCTGCCAAGAATTGACGACACCTTAGACACGTTGGCTGGAACGAAATGGTTTTCTACCTTGGACTTGCAAAGCGGCTACTGGCAAGTAGAGATAGCCGATAAGGACAAAGAGAAAACTGCCTTTAGCGCAAGCAATGGTTTATGGCAGTTCAAGGTGATGCCATTTGGGCTCTGCAACGCCCCAGCTACTTTTGAGCGTTTAATGGAACGTGTGCTAAAGGGTCTCAATTGGAAGACATGCTTGGTGTATCTAGATGACATAATCGTTATGGGGAAGACTTTTGAAGAACATCTTAAAAACCTGGATGAAGTATTTAGTCGCATAACAGCAGCTGGGCTGAAGTTAAGCATAAAGAAATGTGCTCTGTTTCAGAAAGAGGTCAAATACTTAGGACATCGAGTAACAGCAGAGGGCATCTCCACTGACGAGGACAAAATACGGGCAGTAAAGGACTGGCCTCGACCACGAAATCTTCACGAGCTGCGTAGCTTCCTGGGGCTTTGCACATACTACAGGAGATTCGTGCCAAACTTTGCTCAAATAGCTGCCAGCTTGCACGAGCTAACCAAAAAGTCGCGATCATACCACTGGAGTGTGGCAACGGAAAATGCGTTCCAGAGGCTCAAGGAACTCTTGTGCATAGCACCTGTCCTTGCCTATCCAATCGCCGGACAGAAGTTCATAATTGATACTGACGCCAGTGGCTATGGAATAGGAGGAGTACTTTCTCAAGTAGTTGATGGGGCAGAAAGAGTCATTGGCTACTACAGCAGGGTACTCTCCAAGCCCGAAAGAAATTATTGTGTTACCCGACGGGAGCTTCTGGCAGTGTTGGAGTGCGTCAAGCATTACCACAAATACTTGTATGGTCAACACTTCACCTTAAGAACAGACCACTCCGCACTACGTTGGCTGCTGCAGTTCAAGAACCCAGAAGGTCAGCTGGCACGATGGATTGAACGTCTGCAGAGCTATGACTTCAGCATCGAGCATCGAAAAGTTGGGAAACACAATAACGCTGATGCTCTTTCAAGACGGCCTTGTAACATAGAATGCAAACAATTTACTAAAGCCGAGAAAGAGGAAAGCGTGATTGATGTGCGACTAACCCGTATTGGCTCAGACGAGGACTGGTCGAAGGCTCAGAAAGATGACCCGATTCTGGCGAAGATTATATCGGCTAAGGAATGCAACAGAAAACCAACCCGAAATGAGACATCAGTTGAAAGCCCACTTGCGAAATCATACTGGGTCCAGTGGAATAGCCTAAAACTGGTAAAGGGCTGCTTATATCGATCTTGGGAGAGTACACATGGCATTGCAGCCAAGGGTCCAACGAGAAGAAGTCGTGGCAAACTTCAGCTGTACAACGCAGGTGCCCCTTTCGAGCGGATAGCCATCGATCTTGCAGGTCCATTCCCTGTCAGTGAGGCTGGAAACCGGTATGTCCTAGTTGTAATGGACTATTTCAGTAAATGGCCCGAAGTGTATGCTATCCCAAACCAGGAGTCGAAAACGGTTGTAGATGCCTTTGTAAATAATTGGGTGTGCCGATACGGGGTTCCAATAGAACTCCATTCTGACCAGGGCCGAAATTTCGAATCGGCCATATTCAAGGAAATGTGTGAATTGTATGGCATCAAAAAGACAAGAACGACACCACTTCATCCACAATCTGATGGCATGGTCGAAAGATTTAATCGAACACTGGAGGAATATCTCAGAAAAGTGGTTAGCACACACCAAAGGGATTGGGATGTGCACATACCAAAATTACTACTGGCTTACCGGTCGGCCGCCCATGATTCCACCTCACGTACTCCGGCGAAAATCTTATTTGGAGCAGAATTAAGACTACCAGCGGGTTTGGAATTTGGAGCCAAACCTGGACCGTCCTGCGAAGACAATGGAAATACTCTTCAGGCACAGGAAGACCTGCATGAGCTCCATGAGTTTGTACGCCACCGTATTAAAATGACAGGTGATAAGATGAAAGCCAGATATGATCGAGCAACAAATACGGAGGGATTCACTGAAGGGCAAATGGTTCTACTATTCAACCCACAACGAAAGAAAGGACTATCGCCTAAATTGCAAACGCACTGGGAGGGACCTTACAAGGTGATCAAGAGATTGAACGACGTTGTCTACCGGATACAAAGATACCACAATCCGAGGTCTAAAATGAAAGTGGTACACCTAGAGCGACTAGCCAAGTATGGCAACGGCGATATTGAGCCTATTCGGGACGAAAAGGCTTAAGTGGGCGGCAGTGTTGCGAAAATTAAATAGATAAATAATCCTTCAGAGAGAGAGAGAGAGAGTGTCACGTATTTAGAAAGTGTGACGTAGATCAAAGAGACCGACGGAGGGTCGAGACGCTTCTACGCTCGTCTAGCCCAGCCTCGAATGAACTAGACAGTCCCCTTTGATGTATGCCGACAAGCTATATAAAGAGGGCCTGCCGGGAGTCAGTCAGTTTTATTTTCACCTGTCTTGATGTTCACATCAGTGCTACAGTGCGACTTAGTGTTTTTATAAGAAGAACAGTGTTGTGCCGTGACTGTAAGTAACAGTTTAGTGCCGTGATTAAGACAGTGTAGTGCCGCGAAGTAAAGGACAGTGCAGTGCCGCGAAGTAAAGGACAGTGCAGTGCCGCGAAGTAAAGGACAGTGCAGTACCGCGAAGTAAAGGGCAGTGCAGGGAATTCTTATTAAAAGCGTTTATTACTGATTTTGGTAATACAAAACGTAACAATATATATATATATATATATATATATACAGTTTTGAACGGACCTCATTTTCGTTATCTCCTAGGTAGGATCGATGGATATTTGAAGAACAAATTCGAAAATTCCGTCATGAGTACAACCTCAATAGCTGATTTCCCCCAAGGGAAATCTGCTAAAATTGGTAGAGGTCTGCCTATATCGATCTTGCGAAAGTACAGATAGCAAAACCACAACCGAACTAATTGTCGTGCCAACATCCAAGATAAATGAGGTAATGAATCAGTCCCATAACGGTTCCAGCGGCGGCCATCTGGGTATTAAAAAAGTCCGTCACGCAGGGGCTGCGTAAACTAAGCAGATTTCCCACGTGAAGTTTTACAATAGAGAAATCTGCCTAATAATAACAGTAGTAGTAACCTATTCTCACGAGGACGAATAGTTAGTGAAACGGCCACACTAGCGCTCGGCCGAAACTCCCGAACATAGCCGACCACACTCACAATACAAATGCAAATATCTCGGTTAATATTAAAGATACAGAATAAATGTATAAAACAATATTTATAGTACATTTAATTTGCAATAAGATTGGTTCTATACAATTTTTTGATCCGACGTATGGTAACGGAGATATTTCGAATTTTCGAAAATCCCCCCTCTAAACCCCCCCCCCACTGGTCCGATTTCAGCCATTAACGAACTTGATCTTCGTTTTTACATAAAACGATTAAATTCCGAGTTTGGTAACGATCAAACAAAAATTACGACCGCTAGAGCGTTAACAGACAAATCTCTCTCTCTCTCTCTCTCTCTCTATATATATATATATATATATATATATATATATATATATATATATATATATACTAGCTCAGATACCCGGCTTCGCCCGGGAATTGATTTGAGGCTGAATGGTGATGGTATTTTTTTGGCAAGGCTTTAATTTGCACAATATTTTGACATTTACCCGTCCCAGTGTTTAGGGTTATACCCGTTGTTGGCATTCGTTATTAATAAAATTAATTTTTTATGTATGTCTTCACTGCCCTCCAAATTGTCATATTTCCCGTCTCCTGTGCATTATGCATAGATCTCAGTTATTAAGGACAAAATATTAACAAAGATTTGAATTAATTAATTTAATTAATTTCCAGGCGAGGTACCTCATAGTTCAAATTGGAATTAATTGTTGAGCATATCAATATTTCTACGCAAATTACTTGCTCCACACATTGTTCCTGGAGAAATGTATAAAAAAAAAAAAAAAAAAAAAAAAAAAAAAAAGTTAATCTAAATAACAAAGTAAACAACTTTTCTTATGTGCATGTTTGCCGAAAAACATATAGAAAATGAAATATCGCAAATTTTTATTTCAGGCCTTCCTTATAACCCCCACTCCCGTTCTAACCTAAAAATTTTAATATAGCCTATAATCATGGAAGAATTAATGCTAATTGACATACCGAGTTTTTTTAGTTCAGTTTAATCGTTAGCGCCCAATGAAATAGTTGACTCCCACTTTAGTTTATAGTGTATATCTCGTTTACACTTTGTTAAAAGATAAAAATGAATATAACAAAAGTTACTCTAAATAACAAAATAAACAACTTTTGTTATGTTCATATTTGCCGAAAAACGAATAGAAAACGAAATACCGCTATTTTTAAATTCAGGCCTCCCTTACAACCCCCACTCCTGCCTGTCCCTAGAAATGTAGGTATGGCTTGTTATAACGAAAGCGTTAGTGCTAATACACATACCGAGTTTTATTTATTTCGGTTGAGTCTTTTGTGCCAAATAAAATTGTTGACTCCCGCTATAATTTTTAGCGTATAACGCCTTTATACTTCGGTATACCACGATAGTGTATATAAAAAAGTTTCTCTAAATAACAAAATAAACAACTTTTGTTATGTGCATATTTGCCGAAAATGCAATAGGAAACGAAATACCACTATTATTAATTTCAGGCCTTCCTTATAACCCCCACTCCTGCCCGTCCCTAGAAATGTTAATATGGCTTATTATAAGGAAGGAGTTAGTGCTAATTCACATACCGAGTTTGGTTTAGTTCGGTTGAGTCTTTTGTGCCTAATAAATTGTTGACTCCCGCTATAGTTTTTAGCGTATAACTCATTTATACTTTCGTATACGGCAAAAGTGCATATGACAAAAGTTACTCTAAATTACAAAATAAACAACTTTTGTAATGGGCATATTTGCTGAAAAAGCAATAGGAAACGAAATATCGGTATTTTTAATTTCAGGCCTCCCTTATAGCCCCCACTCCTGCACGTCCCTAGAAATGTTAGTATGGCTTATTATAAGGATGGCGTTAGTACTAATTCACATACCAAGTTTGGTGTAGTTCGGTTGAGTCTTTTGTGCCTAATAAATTGTTGACTCCCGCTATAGTTTTTAGCGTATAACTCATTTATACTTCCGTATACGGCAAAAGTACATATAACAAAAGTTACTCTAAATTACAAAATAAACAACTTTTGTAATGGGCATATTTGCTGAAAAAGCAATAGGAAACGAAATATCGGTATTTTTAATTTCAGGCCTCCCTTATAGCCCCCACTCCTGCACGTCCCTAGAAATGTTAGTATGGCTTATTATAAGGATGGCGTTAGTACTAATTCACATACCAAGTTTGGTGTAGTTCGGTTGAGTCTTTTGTGCCTAATAAATTGTTGACTCCCGCTATAGTTTTTAGCGTATAACTCATTTATACTTCCGTATACGGCAAAAGTACATATAACAAAAGTTACTCTAAATTACAAAATAAACAACTTTTGTTATAAGCATATTTGCTGAAAAAGCAATAGGAAACGAAATATCGCTATTTTTAATTTCAGGCCTCCCTTATAACCCCCACTCCTGTTCGTCTTAGAGAATATTAATATAGCCTAACGTCTAAGTTGGGCTAATAGTAATATACATACCAAGTTTCATAAAATTCGGTTCTGCCGTTTATGCGTGAAAAGGTAACAAACAAATAAACAAACAATCAGACACGAAAGAAACAAAACGTAGTTATGGTGTCTATGACATGTGAAACGAAAAGTTATCGTGAAATTTCGCGAAAAAAAGGAATGTACAGACAGAGGTTACAATTTTATATATATATAGATATATATATATATATATATATATATACTAGCTCAGATACCCGGCTTCGCCCGGGAATTGATTTGAGGCTGAATGGAGATGGTATTTTTTTGGCAAGGCTTTAATTTGCAAATATTTTGACATTTACCCGTCCCAGTGTTTAGGGTTAATACCCGTTGTTGGCATTTGTTAATAATAAAATTAATTTTTTATGTAAGTCTTCACTGTCCTCCAAATTGTCATATTTCCCGTCTCTTGCGCATTATGCATAGATTTCAGTTATTCCCGCTTTAGTTTATAGTGTATATCTCGTTTATACTTTGTTAAAAGACAAAAATGAATATGACAAAAGTTACTCTAAATAACAAAATAAACAACTTTTGTTATGTTCATATTTGCCGAAAAACGAATAGAAAACGAAATACCGCTTTTTTTAAATTCAGGCATCCCTTACAACCCCCACTCCTGCCCGTCCCTAGAAATCATGGTATGGCTTGTTATAATGAAAGCGTTAGTGCTAATACATATACCGAGTTTTATTTATTTTGGTTGGGTCTTTTGTCCCAAATAAAATTGTTCACTTCCGCTATAGGTTTTAGCGTATATCTCGTTTATAATTCGGTATACAAAAAAGTGTATATAACAAAAATTACTCTAAATAACAAAATAAACAACTTTTGTGATGTTTATATTTGCCAAAAAAACAATAGGAAACGAAATACCGCTAAATTTATTTTCTGGCCTCCCTTACAACCCCCACTCCTGCCCGTCCCTAGAAATGTTGGTATGACTTGTTATAATAAAGGCCTTAGTCCTAATACACGTACCGAGTTTTATTTAGTTTCACGATAACTTTTCGTTTCACATGTCATAGACACCATATCTGCATTTTGTTTCTTTCGTGTATGTTTGTTTGTTTGTTTGTTTGTTTGTTACCTTTTCACGCATAAACGGCTGAACCGAATTTTATGAAACTTGGGATGTATATTACTACTAACCCAACTTAGACTTTAGGCTATATTAATTTTCTCTGAGACGAACAGGAGTGGGGGTTATAAGGGAAGCCTGAAATTAAAAATAGAGATATTTCGTTTTCTATTGGTGTTTCGGTAAATATGCACATAACAAAAGTTGTTTATTTTGTTATTTAGAGTAACTTTTGTTATATACACTTTTGTCGTATACCGAAGTTTAAATGCGTTATACGCTAAAAATTATAGCGGGAGTCAACAATTTTATTTGGCACAAAAAACTCAACCGAACTAAACCAAACTCGGTATGTGAATTAGCACTAACGCCTTCCTTATAATAAGCCATACTAACATTTCTAGGAACGGGCAGGAGTGGGGGTTATAAGGGAAGCCTGAAATTAAATATAGCGATATTTCGTTTCCTATTGGGATTTCGGCAAATATGCACCTAACAAAAGTAGTTTATTTTGTTATTTAGAGAAACGTTTGTTATATACACTATCGCCGAATACCGAAGTATAAAGGCGTTATACGCTAAAAATTATAGCGGGAGTCACATAATACACACTCGGTATGTGTATTAGCACTAACGCCTTTCTTATAATAAACCATACTAACATATCTAAGGACGGGCAGGAGTGGGGGCTATAAGGGAGGCCTGAAATTAAAAATAGTGATATTTCGTTTCCTATTGGTGTTTCGGCAAATATGAACATAACAAAAGTTGTTAATTTTGTTATTTAGAGAAATTTGCTAAACAATTATTTTCAATATGAACTACCAGGTAACTCACCTGGAAAAATTAATTCAAATTATAATATTTTGTCCTAAATAATTCAAATCTCATAATTCAAAATGCACAGGAAACGGGAAATATGACAATATGGAGGACAGTGAAGTCTTACATAAAAAATAAATTTTATTATTAACAAATCCACAGAAACGACGGGTATTAACCCTAAATGTCAAAATATTGTGCAAAGTAAAGCCTTGCCAAAAACATACCATCACCATCCAGCCTACAATGAATTCCCGGGCGAAGCCGGGTATCTGAGCTAGTATATATATAAAATTGTAACCTCTGTCTGTACATTGATTTTTTTCGCGAAATTTCACGATAACTTTTCGTTTCACATGTCATAGACACCATAACTGCATTTTGTTTCTTTGGTGTCTGTTTGTTTGTTTGTTTGTTTGTTTGTTTATTTGTTTGTTTGTTACCTTTTCACGCATAAACGGCAGAACCGAATTTTATGAAACTTGGTATGTGTATTACTACTAACCCAACTTAGACTTTAGGCTATATTAATATTCTCTGAGACGAACTGGAGTGGGGGTTATAAGCGAGGCCTGAAATTAAAAATAGCGATATTTCGTTTCCTATTGGTTTTTTGGGAAATATGCATATAACAAAAGTTGTTTAATTTGTTATTTAGAGTAACTTTTGTCATATACCTAAGTATAAATGAATTATACGTTAAAAACTACTGCGGAAGTCAACAATTTTATTAGGCACAAAAAACTCAACCAAATTAAATCAAACTCGGTATTTGAATTAGCACTAATGTCTTCCTTATAATAAGCCATACTAACATTTCTAGGGACGGGCAGGAGTGGGGGTTATAAGGGAGGCCTGAAATTAAAAATAGTGATATTTCGTTTCCTACTGGGGTTTCGGCAAATATGCACATAACTAAAGTTGTTTATTTTGTTATTTAGAGAAACTTTTGTTATATTCACTATCGTCGTATACCGAAGAATAAAGGCTTCATACGCTAAAAATTATAGCGGGAGTCAACAACTTTATTCGGCACAAAAGACTCAACCGTACTAAATAAAACACTCGGTATGTGCATTAGCACTAACGCCTTCCTTATAAGCCATACTAGCGTTTCTAGGGACGGGCAGGAGTGGGGGTTGTAAGGGAGGCCTGAATTTACAAATTTTATTATTAACAAATCCACAGAAATGACGGGTATTAACCCTAAACACTGGGATTGGTAAATGTCAAAATATTGTGCAAAGTAAAGACTTATCAAAAAAATACCATCACCATCCAGCCTCAAATGAATTCCCGGGCGAAGCCGGGTATCTGAGCTAGTATATATATAAAATTGTAACCTCTGTCTGTACATTGATTTTTTTCGCGAAATTTCACGATAACTTTTCGTTTCACATGTCATACACACCATAACTGCATTTTGTTTCTTTCGTGTATGTTTGTTTGTTTGTTTGTTTGTTTGTTACCTTTTCACGTATAAACGGCTAAACCGAATTTTATTAAACTTGGTATGTAAATTACGATTAACCCAACTTAGACTTTAGGCTATAATAATTTTCTCTGAGACGAACAGGAGTGGGGGTTATAAGGGAGGCCTGAAATTAAAAGTCGCGATATTTAGTTTTCTATTGGTTTTTTGGCAAATATGCACATAACAAAAGTTGTTTATTTTGTTATTTAGAGTAACTTTTGTCATAAACACTTTCATCGTATTCCGAAGTTTAAATGAGTTATACGCTAATGACTATAGCGGGAGTCAACAATATAATTTGCCAAAAAAGACTCTACCGAACTAAATAAAAGTCGGTATGTGTATTAGCAGTGAGGCCTTCATTATAATAAGCCATACCAACATTTCTATGGGCGGGCAGGAGTGGGGGTTATAAGGGAAGCCTGAAATTAAAAATAGCGATATTTCGTTTTCTATTGGTTTTTCCGCAAATATAAACATATCAAAAGTTGTTTATTTTGTTATTTGGAGTAACTTTTGTCATATACACTTTTGTCGTATACCTAAGTATAAATGAGTTATACGTTAAAACTTTAGCGGGCACTAACGGCTGAACCGAACTTAACAAAACTCGGTATGTCAATTAGCATTAATTCTTCCATGATTATAAGTTATATTAAAATTTTTAGGTTCGAACGGGACGGGGGTTATAAGGGAGGCCTGAAATAAAAATTCACCATATTTACATGTATAAGAGACGGGAAATATAAAAATATCGAAGACTGTGAAGCCTTATCGAACAATTAATTCTATTATTAGCAAATCCACGGCAAAGACGGGTATCAAGCCTAAACACTGGGACGGGTAAATGTCAAAATATTGTGCAATGTAAAGCCTGCTAAAAAATACCATCACCATTCAGCCTCAAATGAATTCCCGGGCGAAGCCGGGTATCTGAGCTAGTATATATATATATATATATATATATATATATATATATATATATATATATATATATATTTGTCTGTTACCGCTCTAGCGGTCGCAATTTTTGTTTGATCGTTACCAAACTCGATATTTAGTCGTTTTATGTAAAAAGAAAGATCAAGTTCGTTAACGGCTGAAATCGGACCAGTGGGAGGGGGGTTTAGAGGGGAGGATTTTCGAAAATTCGAAATATCTCCGTTACTATACGTCGGACCGAACAATTGTACAGAATCAATCTTATTGCAAATTAAATTTATTATAAATATTGTTATATACATTTTTTCTCTATCTTGAATATTAACCGAGATATTTGCATTTGTATTCTGCGTGTGGTCACCAGTAGGCTATGTTCGGACTTTCCGCCGAGAGCTCTGGTGGCCGTTTCTATAACTATTCGTCCCTCGTGAATAGGTTTAGAGGTTAGGTTAACTGTTTTTTGGGGCTAGAAACTAGTGGGTTATTACGCCCTAAATAATGTTTTAGGTTTAGAGGTTTCTTACTACTACAGTTGTTATTAGGCAGATTTCTCTATTGTAAAACTTCACGTGGGAAATCTGCTTAGTTTACGCAGCCCCTGCGTGACGGACTTTTGTTTCTTTCGTGTCTGTTTGTTTGTTTGTTTGTTACCTTTTCACGCATAAACGGCAAAACCGAATTTTATGAAACTTGGTATGTATATTACTACTAACCCAACTTAGACTTTAGGCTATGTTAATATTCTCTGAGACGAACAGGAGTGGGGGTTATAAGGGAGGCCTGAAATTAAAAATATCGATATTTCGTTTCCTATTGCATTTTCGGCAATTATGCACATGACAAAAGTTGTTTATTTTGTTATTTAGAGTAACATTTGTTAAACTTTTTTCGTATACCGAATTATAAACGAGATATACGCTAAAACCTATAACGGAAGTGAACCATTTTATTTGGGACAAAAGACCCAACCGAAATAAATAAAACGCTTTCATTATAATAAGCCAATCCAACGTTTCTAGGTACGGGCAGGAGTGGGGGTTATAAGGGAAGCAAGAAATTAAAAATAGCGGTATTTCGTTTTCTATTCGTTTTTCGGCAAATATGAACATAACAAAAGTTGTTTACTTTGTTATTTAGAGTAACTTTTGTTTTATACTATAATTCGGGAGCAATGTATGAAGTAAGTAATTAGCGTAGAAATATTGATATACTCAACAATTCTTTCCAATATGAACTACCAGGTACCTCACCTGGAAAAATTAATTCAAATCTATATAAATATTTTGTCTTTAATAATACAAATCTATGTTTTATGCACAGGAGACGGGAAAATGACAATATGGAGGACATTGAAGTCTTTTCCTAGAATTTTATTATTAACAAATCCACAGCAACGACGGGTATAGACCCAAACACTGAGACGGATAAATGTCAACATGTTGTGCAAAGTAAAGCCTTGCTAATAAAATACCTTCACCATTCAAACTCAAATAAATTCCCGGGCGAAGTCGTGTATCTGAGCTAGTATATATATATATATATATATATATATATAATTTTGAACGGACCTCATTTTCGTCTTCTCCTGGGTAGGTTCGATGAACATTTGATGAAATTTTTCAAAACTCGCGTCATGAGTACGACCTCAATAGCTGATTTCCCTTAAGGGCTCTTTCTCTTGAGGCTCTCTCCTGCACCTCTTAGGTCTTGACGCTGGTGCAACAATGTTTGTAGCATTTCCAGTACCATTATCTACCTGAAACGACGCCAGGCGAAGATGTACTCTATTCCGCCTGACCACTCTGCCAGTATCAAGGTCCTCCACTATGTACAATCTTAGCGCAACATGTTTTTGAAGAATTCTCCCTCGATGCCAGTAGTCGACTTTTGGGTACTGGATGGATACGAGATCTCCAGGACTGAATTCCTTGAGCTCTCTAGCACTCCGATCATAATAGCTCTTGGCAATTGCACTTTTTTCTTCCAACTTAGCCGGTTTGTCAGCATTCACATGAGGCATCAGCGTATCAGCTACAGAAAGTAATTTAGTGCGGCACACCCGATTCATCAACAGCTGTGCTGCTGACACTCGTAAATGCTTTAGTGGAGTGTTCCCATACTCAAGAAGAGCCATATATAGATCCTCTTTCCCATCTGCAGTCTTCTTCAGTATGTTTTTAATTATTCCCACACCTTTTTCAGCGAAAGAGTTGGACTGCGCATGATTAGGGCTTCGTGTGACAATGTCAAAGCAGTAATCATTGGAGACCCCTTGTAGTTCTGCTGAAGCGAACGCATTGTCGCAGACCATTACCTCTACCAAACTTTGAGAAAATAGATCTTAAATTTTGGATGACTTCTTGAGCCGATTTTGTTTTTATGCTCACAAGCTCAATCCAGTTAGAATATGAATCAACCAGAACCAGGTAATCACGTGACTCATAGGTCATAATGTCCACAAACACCCTCTGCCACGGTATTATGGGCAATGGATGGCTCTTTAAGGGCTCCTTAATATTTTTTCTTGCAAACTTCTGGTAACTAGGACACTTTTTGATGAAATGCTCAATGTCCATATTTATTTGGGACCATATTATGGTTTGTTTAGCTCTCTCTTTCGATTTTTCAATACCAGCGTGACTGGAGTGCAGAATTGCTAGCATCTCCGGCCTCAAACTGGCTGGCACCACAATTCTATTCTGCCAAACTACCAGATCTTCACATACAGTCACTTCATCGTGAGGATAGAGTGCTAATTCCCCTTGTAGCTTTCTCGGCCAACCCGTTTGAATGTATTTCTTTAGTTTCACTATAATTTGATCATTTTCCATGGCCTTTACAATTCTTTCCCTCTGCCTGATTGAAATAGGCAGTGATTTCATAAAGACATGAACCACAAATTCAATGTCACTTGCTGGCTCATAAGAGTCTAACTGTAACCGAGAAAGTGCATCAGGTATAAGCATTTCTCGACCAGGAATATAATGTATGTCGAAATCATAATTAAGTAATTTTAGCCTGATACGCTGTAACCGGGGACTAAGATTGCTGATATCCTTGTTAAGAATTTTTACTAGTGGTTTGTGGTCTGTTTTCACAACAACTTTATTTCCATATAAAAACTGATGAAATTTTGTAGCACCAAAGTGTACAGCCAAAAGCTCTTTTTCTATGATAGCGTACTTTTGTTCTGTAACCGAAAGAGTCCTGGACGCAAATGCAACAGGGGGCCCTTCTCGAAATAGACATGCTCCTAATCCACTATTTGAGGCATCTACATGCATTTCAGACAACTTATTAGAGTCAAAGTAGGCTAAAACTGGAGCGTCAAGAATGGCATCCTTAAGTGCCTGAAACGATTCCTTCTCTTCGTTGTCCCACTTCCAACTACTATCATTTTTAGTAAGATTCCTTAATGGAGCCGACCTTTCCGACAAATTTGGTATAAAATTTGAGATATATTTAATTAAACCCAAGACTCTTAAAACGTCTCCTTTGTTTTTTGGTTCTGGCAACTCTCTAATAGCCTCTACATACCTATCATCAATAGCAATTCCTTCACTAGAAAATATTTGTCCAAGATACTTGACAGATTTCCTTTTATATTGTATCTTCGAGCTATTAAATCGAACATTATATTTCCGAGCTCTATCCATTACTTGTTGGAGGGCTTGATCATGTTCTTGCTCTGAAACTCCCGACACCAACAAGTCGTCAAAATATACACAGACGCCAGGAATATCCCCGAACAACCTGGATACCTGGCGCTGAAAAATTTCTGGTGCCTACCTTAATCCAAACGACATCCTTTGAAATTTGAATCTCCCAAAAATAGTGGCAAAATTACAAAGATCAGCTGACGCACTATCTAGCTCAATATGGAAATAACCATCTTTTAGGTCCAATACAGTAAATACACTCTTACCTTGTAATGTTTGGGTAATATCATCGACAGTCGGTATAACAAAATGTTCTCTCATAACAGATTTATTAAGTTTTCTCATATCCAAACAGACCCTCAAATCACCATTCTTTTTTTCCACTACAACTACTGGGTTAACTACCTCTGTTGGATAGGTGACTTTCTGAATGATACCTTTTTCTTCCATCTCCTCTAATTTTAATTTCAAACGATCATGCAAAGCATAAGACACTCTTCTAGTATTTTCCATAAATGGTTGAAAAGAACTATCTAACTTAATTGAATGCACAAATGGGAATCTCCCCAAACCTTCAAAAATGTTCGGTTTGACTGTACTATTTGCAACTGCTCATTTATGTTCTCAACTCTTTTAATGATATTAAATTTAACACAATCGTGCAATCCTAATAAATGGGTTTTTTCTCATGTTTACCACTGCAAACTGAATAGTGTGACTCTTATCACTAATAGAACATTCTAGCGCAGTAGACCCAACTAAAGGTATTCTTTCTCCTGTGTAAGTAACTGCCGAACAAACAGACTTAGAAATAGGTTCCCTCAGCTTAATAGCTAAATCCTTAGGTAGAACACTTATATCTGCTTCAGTATCAATTTTGAAAGATAGGCAAGAACCACCTATATGTACATCTTGAAACCAACAGCTATTTTTAGACTCTACTTCATCAATAGAAAACTTTTCGACAACGCCAACTTCATTTTGTAATTCAAGTTCAGCAACTTTCTTTAAATCTACTTCATCAACTGTACACGCAACAGCAAAATGGTTCATGCCTTTACACCGAGTACAAGATTTCCCCCATGCAGGACAGTTACGAAACTTGTGGTGAGTTGCACACCGAGAACATTTTCGAACATTTGTAGATGACAATTTGTTAACATTTTTTGCTTTGCTAATATCATGCAAGTCAACAGAATCAGGTGTTTCTGTGTGCTCGTCACGCCGGATATGGGCTTGTTTCTCTAAAAAAAGTCCGTCACGCAGGGGCTGCGTAAACTAAGCAGATTTCCCTCGTGAAGTTTAGTAATAGATAAATATACATACTGCTAACACAACGACACCGTGAATAAATACATATACAATAAATATAAGAAATGTTTCATCCAATTTCAATAACCTGCCGATAGGAAGCGTTAGGTTAGAAATGTAAGCAAACGGGCCGGGCCGGCTCACACCGGAAAGATAATCAATTACTGAAATATATCAGAATATAACACATTATTTTATTGAGAACTATTTACTATATCTAGTACTGTAATTAATAATGAGTCAGAATAATTGTTATCTCAGTCAATAAAATTTTAGTAGTCCAAAACTTTAAGAGGGGGGGGGGAGTCACCGGGGCATATTTGCATGTATCTCGTATAATAAAGGACTCTTGAATACAATTTTTGGTATTTAAACTTCCAATAATGTGATTTATTATGTAGCAGAGTATTGTTTACGTAACATAAGTAGAAGTGGCGGTTTGCTAAAAACTGAAAAATGCAAATATCTCGGTTAATATTCAAGATAGAGAATAAACGTATATGTCAATATTTATAGTAAATGTAATTTTCAATAAGATTGTTTCTATACAATTTTTCGATCCGATGCATAATAACGGAGATATTTGGAATTTACGACAATCCCCCCCTTCCTCTGGTCCGATTTCAGCCATTAACGAACTTGGTCTGTCTTTTTACATAAAATGGTTAAATATCGAGTTTGGTAACGATTAAACAAAAATTGCGACCGCTAGAGCGGTAACAGACAAATATATATATATATATATATATATATATATATATATATATATATATATATATATATAGATATATATATACAGTTTTGAACGGAGCTCATTTTAGTCATCTACTCATGTCGATGGACATTTGAAGAAAAATTTCGAAAATTCCGTCATGAGTACAACCTCAATAGCTGATTTCCCTCAAGGGAAATCTGCTAAAACTAATAATTCCTCTATAGGCAAAAACTCAGTGGAACTTCCCACAAATGTTTGGATTCTTTGTCTAGCTTACGCAACAGTATAAATTGTAATATTGCGTTCCAACTTTCAGTATTAATACCATAACTATGTATTGCACTTAGAACCACCTTGTGGTATTAATCAGACTTTTTATAGCTTGGCTGGACTCTACACTTGGATGGTCAATAGCCCTCTCCAAGTGTACACTACATATTTATTCCTCTGATAGACATTCAACAATCTATCGAGAGCTACCGCATAATTGGCGGACGTTAGGTCTAGTCCCGCTAGTCTGTCCAATGGTTCTCCCTCCAGTGAAGATTTAAGAAGTTTAAAACGACGGACATCGTCTAATGTATGATTTTCATGAACAACCGATCTGAATAATTCATAAAAGGAGTTCCACTGTGTAATGTCTCCTTTAAAAATCGGAATTTTTATTGGTGCAACCTCACATTTAATACTAAAATCAGTTTTCTTATTAACTACTTTAGGTGTAATTTCTGCGATTTTTTCTTCCAGAGTACTTTTATACGGAAATAATCTTTCTCAAATTTGGCAATATATTCATTTTCAAGCATGTCATGCATATGGATTTATAACTCATTAAATCCATCAAAAATCTTACATGAGTCTTTACTTCTTTCTTTTAATTCGGATAATGATGCATTCTCAAAATTAGGTGATGATAAAAATGTTAACATTCTTGTTAATCTTGCCCTTAAAACTGACTTCTTTTTCTTTAATAATTCACCTTCCATGATAATTAATAGTAAAACGAAGAATCCACACAAGGAAAAAAACTTTTAATGAAAGAGTGTAGCTATCTAAACGAAAATTTCACAATTGAGAACGTTAAAGTTCAAAAAAACCTGACACCATGTTTTAATAATTAGTCCTGGTAATAAAACATACACAAATCTTATATAAATTCTGTTTACTATTATGGTTATAGAACACAAGATAAACTATACATGAACATAGTACTACACATCACCAAACAGTGGCAAGCATCAGCAGTACAACGTAGGTGCCCCTTTCGAGCGGATAGCCGGCGATGCTGCTGGTCCATTCCCAGTCAGTGAGGCTGGAAACCGGTATGTCCTAGTTGTAATGGACTATTTCCGCAAATGGCCCGATGTGTATGCCATACCAAAACAGTTGTGGATGGGTTTGTAAATAATTGGGGGTTCCAATAGAACTCCATTCTGACCAGGGACGAAATTTCGAATCGGCCTTTTTCAAGGAAATGTGTGAATTATACGACACCAAAAAGGCAAGACAACGCTTCATCCACAGTCTGATGGCATGGTTGAAATATTCAATTGTGTTAAGGTGAAAGGAGAATACTCTGATACTTTGATTAATTATAATTATCAACTAGACATTCTTAACACGTGGCCGAACTCACAGACATACAGCGACTCACTACATTACAGCATCCTGTCGACAACTCACTACTCTATACTACATCCTGTCTACAAAGAGGTACAAGTCTTACAAAGAGAACTTAAATATAAATGTACAATATACCTACTTAACACGCCTCCTTACATTTATATTTAACAACAAATCCAGAAGTAGACTTTCTGTCTGTGATATCACCTGCCCAATCAGCATCTACATAACAATCCAAAACATCAGCCTTAATATTTGGGTAATACTTCAATTTCAGGTCTCTAGTAAAATAAAAATATTTTAAAATTCTCAGAGCATATTTAAAATGGGTATCGTCGTAACAGTTTTGGAATCTACTCAAATAATTTACACAAAAAGATATGTCAGGTCTTGTTCCAGAACTTATATATAACAGAGCACCTAATAGATTTCTATTTCTATATTTAACATTTACATTTACACTTGCAGGCTCTAATTTAAGATTAACTTCCATAGGGGTTTTATACATTTTAGAATTTTCAATCTTATAAAGTTTAGCTAAAGATTCAATGTAAGTTTTCTGACTCAAGGATAAACAGTTGAAGCTTTCATAATCAATGTCAATTCCAATGTAATTTTTAACATTTCCCATATCTTTCATTTTAAACTTGAATGACAATTTATTTTTTATTTTATTAAAAACATCCTTATCTTTTGAGCAAATTAAAAGGTCATCTACAAATAATAAAATATAAACAGGTAAACTATTTTCAATCTTTATATGCAAACAATAGTTATATTTACATCTACGAAAACCAAGAGTTTCTATAAAATTATTAAAACACTCATACCAAGA
Organism: Riptortus pedestris; assembly: GCA_019009955.1. Lineage (NCBI taxonomy): Eukaryota > Metazoa > Arthropoda > Insecta > Hemiptera > Alydidae > Riptortus > Riptortus pedestris. Next base: position 127,676,723 of record CM032228.1, on the reverse strand, counting down.
TCGAGGACTTTCTTTTAGACCATAAAGGACCTTTTTTAATTTATATACCTTATCTGAACCATCCTGATAACCGAAAGGTTGATTAACATAAACTTCAGATAAGATTTTACCATTTAAGAAGGCTGTACATACATCCATATGATCTATATACAAACTATTTTGGCAACAATAAGATAACAATAATTTTAAGGTTACGATTCTTGCCACTGGGGAATATGTATCTACATTTTCAACATTTTGCTGGAAACCTTTCACTACAATTCTTGCTTTATACACATCACTACACTTCTTTCTGAACACCCACTTATCATCTAACACTTTCTTTTCTTGAGGTCGATCAACTAGCAACCATGAGTCGTTTTCAGCAAGGCTGCTCATTTCCTTGTCCATCGCCACCTTCCACATTTCAGCATCTTCAGAGTTCATCGCCTCCTCAAAGGTACTTGGTGTCAAAGCATTGCAAAAATTAGCAGATATGCAATAATATCCAAACTCTTCATCAAAGCGGTTTGGAGGTTTAATTATTCTTTTAGATCGTGTGATTGTCTTTTTCATGTCTTCTTCATTTTCACAGTTTAACTCATGTTGTAATTCGTTTTCATTCAGCACATTCTTGTTTTCTTCTGGCTCTCTGGCATTGTCTGTATTTTGTTCATCCTTGTTTTCTTCATCTTTCATACCAACAATTTTAACATCTTCTTCAATAATATCAACATGCCTGGCAATGATCACTCGATTGTTTATCAAAACTCTGTATCCAACTTCTGTATATCCAAGTAATATTCCTAATTCAGCTTTTTTTTCCCATTTAGACTTTCTATTTTCTTCGGGAATTCTGACATACGGGTAGGCTTTACTTCCGTACATTCTTAGGTTGTTCGCTGAAGGCTTCCTTTTGAAGAATATTTCATATGGTGTCTTTTTCTCATAAGTATTAGTCAAAGTCCTATTCTTTAAGTAAGCAGCAGCTTTGATTGCTTCGGGCCAAAAACTTCTATTGACCTTCGCGTCGGTCAATAAACACCTTGCCATGTCCATTAGGGACCGATTATACCTTTCTGCAGTTCCATTTAATTGATGAACATAAGGAGGGCATGGTTTTATAATAATCCCTTTTTCTCTTGCAAATTGATAGATACTATTATTTATGAATTCTTTTCCGTTATCTCATTTCAATTCTTTTATCATTTTTCCAGTCAAGTTTTGAATTTCATTTACAAACTGCACGAAACATTCATATACATCAACTTTGGACTTTATACAGAAAACTTTAACTAATTTGCTATAGTCATCAATAAAAGTTAAAAAATATTTCTCACCACGAAAACCAGGAGTTGAGTGAGGCCCATTCAAATCGTGTGGACTATTTCTAGTATTTCCTCTGCTATTATTCTATTATTATTAAACGGTAGATTGTGCATTTTATTTTCTATGCAAATAGCACACTTCATAAAAATAGGTTCTATTTCTTTAGGTAAACCGTCAAGGATTTCATTTCGACACATTATATCTAACTGTTTAAAATTAATATGCCCAAGGGTTCGATGAAGTTTTTCCTTTAACGTTATTGTCTCTTGACTATTATTGATAACATTTACACTTATCTGAGCCTTTGCAATTTTAGTAGAAACTTTATATAGTCTATCTTCTTTCTTGGCAACAGCAACTACTCTTCTATTTGAATCATAAATTTTAGCCATGTATCCTCTAGAAATAATAGAAT